>NC_069418.1:26837616-26840116 GCF_026875155.1 Cherax quadricarinatus | reverse complement strand
TCTTCAGAATCTCACAAGAGTACAGTGTCATCAGCAAAGAGCAACTGTGACAACTCCCACTTTATGTGTGATTCTTTATCTTTTAACTCCACGCCTCTTGCCAAGACCCTCGCATTTACTTCTCTTACAACCCCATCTATTCAAGCTATTTCAATATCCTCTTGTATGTTCTGATCTCTCAAGCGATTTATATATCAATGCACCACGCAGGAACAAGAGCGCTGCCTAGGAATCTTGCCCACCCCAGTAGCAGTATCGAGTCTTGTTGACTACGATCTTTCTTTGTATATATATATATATATATATATATATATATATATATATATATATATATATATATATTATATATATATATATATATATATATATAT
This sequence comes from Cherax quadricarinatus, assembly GCF_026875155.1. Classification (NCBI taxonomy): domain Eukaryota; kingdom Metazoa; phylum Arthropoda; class Malacostraca; order Decapoda; family Parastacidae; genus Cherax; species Cherax quadricarinatus. Next base: position 26,839,745 of record NC_069418.1, on the reverse strand, counting down.
ATATATATATCTTCTTTCTCAACAAACCGGCCGTATCCCACCGAAGCAGGGTGGCCCAAAAAGAAAGAAAAACAAAAGTTTCTCTTTTTAAATTTAGTAAAGTATACAAGAGAAGGGGATACTAGCCCCTTGCTCCCGGCATTTTAGTCGCCTCTTACGACACGCATGGCTTATGGAGGAAGAATTCTGTTCCACTGTCTAGCCAGAAGTGTGCTGACATTAAGGTTCAAATATCTCTCCAGCCAACATCTTCATTCCTTCTTCAAAGTGCAGGTGCTGTACTTTCCATCTCCAGGACTCAAGCCCACACTCCAACAACACCACTAGTTTTTAATCACTTCTGTCTAACATGCTCACTCAAGCCTGCTGCATGCCCAAGCCCCAAGTACTTAAAACTTCTTTTCCCTCTCCTTTCAACTTTTCCTAGAATGCCCACCAATCCTTCCTTCCCTCCACCCCAAATTTACACGCCCTCAAAGTCATCCATCCTATTTAAATGTCCAAGCCAGCTCAACAACCCTTTCTCAGCTCTCTGAATAATACTTTTCGTAACTCCACACGTCCTCCTAATTTACATTCTACGAATTCTCTGCATATTATTTACACTACACATTGCTCTCAGACATGACATCTCTATTGCCTACTACTTGATCCTCTTTGCAACGTTCACAATCCATGCTTCACATCCATAGAAGAATGTTGGTGCCATTATACTCTCTTACACTCTGTTTTTTGGATCCACGAATAAAGTTCTTTGTCTTCTCAATGCGCACGTACCTATAACTCCCTTCTAACACTCCTGCCCACATACCCAGGACTCCAAATTCCTTTCTCTCCCTGCGTGTGTGTGCCCCGGGTACCCTGGGGTCGCACCTGCCGTCCTGGGTGTTGGGCATCATGGCGAGGGTGCCGGTGGTGGCGTTGAGGGTGAAACTGGGGTGAGGCATAGTTCTCCAGGCGTAGGTCTTGGCAGCAGCGTCCCAGTCGTCAGGGTCCCTCACGTAGACCCTTCCCAGGGGAACCTCCCCACTCTGTGGCTGCGGGGAGGTGCGGCATGGAGGGTGGAGGGTAGATAAGAAGGAAGGGAAGCAGGGTAGGGAGTGCATGGAGGATAGTAAGTAAAGAGTAAGGGAAGGAAGGAATGGGGAAGGAATTGGGTGGAGGGATTGTGAAGTGGGACATGAGAGTTTGAAGGAACGAAAATGGGGTGGGGAGAATGGGAGAAGGAAATGAAAAGAGAGGAGAGAAGTGGAAAATGGAAGAGTGAGGAGCCAATTAATCGAGGAATTGCGTGTAAGGAGAGGTAACAGAGAGGGAGAGAAGAGAGACTGACATCATTATTGTATTCCATTTATTCTGTGAAGAGCTGTGACTGCGTCTTGTATCCATATAGAACTGAGTAAAAAGAAAACTAGAAAATTTATTACATGTTTTACAAATAAGGAAAATAATTGTCATGCAGCCATTAATAAAAAATGTCATTGACTAAAATTATAGGCCTCTGGAACATTGATTCTGACAACTTGGCAGCGCCTTGTTATAAGCAGCCGACTCCTGGTATTTTCCTCTTTTGGCAGATGGGTAGAAAAAATAGGAGAGAGAGAGAGAGAGAAAAAAAAAAAAGGATAAACGTTTTCAAATACAGTTTTCTCTATTTTGATGTTTTTTTTACGCAATTTTCAGTAATCTTTCACATTTTTATGGCTTAATTTGGACACTCGTAAAGACACTTCTGCAACTGGAAATCTCAGGTATTATTGCACGCATCAGTGTTTTAGTATAAGCCAATACTTTCAAAGATTATCCGCTATTTCTTCGCTTGAGTTTCTTGTTTCTCATTCTTAACATGTTCTGTTCATTTTACTGCACTTCCCCTTCCCCCGTCACTTTCCCCTCCCTTCCCCCGTCACTTTCCCTTCCCCCGTCACTTCCCAACTTGTTCACAAGTTTAAGTTTCGTACAATTCACACGAGTATGGATCATTTTTTTGTAAAAATAATAACTTTTGTAATTAGTTGAATTTTTCTGTTTAACTATTTCTCCATTTATGATTTTTTTTGTAAAGTGTATTGTTATGTAATTCTTCTAATTGTATTTGGGGTGAGGAAAGGGGATGAGTCCTAGTTCTT
>NC_069418.1:26815116-26832616 GCF_026875155.1 Cherax quadricarinatus | reverse complement strand
CTGTCCTTCCCATTATTTCTGTTACCCTTGGGAACAAACCTTTCCTCTGCCTCCTTGCATTTTGTTGTTACAAAGTCTATCATTTCGTTTACTGATTTTCCTACCAACTCCTGTTCCCACTGAACCTCCTGCAGGAAGGTCCTCATTCCTGTGTAGTCCCCCCTTTTATAGTTTAGCTTTTCCCTTTCTACTCCTGTTACTGTGTGTGTGTGTGTGTGTGTGTGTGTGTGTGGATGTGTGTACTCACCTAATTGTACTCACCTAATTGTGGTTGCAGGGGTCGAGACTCAGCTCCTGCCCCGCCTCTTCACTGATCGCTACTGGATCCTCTCTCTCTCTGCTTCCTGAGCGGATGTGTGTGGATGTGGATGTGTGTGGTGTGTGTGTGTGTGTTGGTTGTGTGTGTGTGTGTGTGTGTGTGTGTGTGTTGTTGTGTGTGTGGTGTGTGTTGTTGTGTGTGTGTGGATGTGTGTACTCACCTAATTGTACTCACCTAATTGTGGTTGCAGGGGTCGAGACTCAGCTCCTGGCCCCGCCTCTTCACTGATCGCTACTGGATCCTCTCTCTCTCTGCTTCCTGAGTGGATGTGTGTGTGTGGATGTGGATGTATGTGTGTGTGTGTGTGTGTGTGTGTGTGTGTGTGTGTGTGTGGTGTGTGTGTGTGTGTGTGTGGTGTGTGTGTGTACTCACCTAGTTGTACTCACTTAGTTGAGGTTGCAGGGTCGAGTCCGAGCTCTGGCCCCGCCTCTTCACTGGTCGCTACTAGGTCACTCTCCCTGAACCGTGAGCTTTATCATACCTCTGCTTAAAGCTATGTATGGATCCTGCCTCCACTACATCGCTTCCCAAACTATTCCACTTCTTGACTACTCTGTTGCTGAAGAAATACTTCCTAACATCCCTGTGATTCATCTGTGTCTTCAACTTCCAACTGTGTCCCCTTGTTACTGTGTGGTTGTGTGTGTGTGTGTGTGTTGTGAGTGTGTGTGTGTGTGTGTGTGTGTGTGTGTGTGTGTGTGTGTATGTGTGTGTGTGTGGATGTGTGTGAACTGTATATGGAATATATGTGTAATATGCTGTGTGGAGTATGTTAGTTGTGTTACATGCAGTATACATGTAGTATGTTGCCAGGTATTATGTTATGCAGAACATTACTTGTGGAACGTAAATAGTGATTTATGTCCTATAAAGCCCGTGTTATGCGCCTCAACAACGTTCCAGAAAATATTTTTTAAAGACCAGGTGGAGGAGGCACAAAAGTTACCTCAAGTTTGGCCAGAATAAATTGACAAAGAAAAACCAAGATTTTCGTGTCAGAGGGACGACTTTTCGTGAAGACAAGGAAAGGCAAGCACAGGACAGTTATGATGTCTTGTAACTTCCACGCTCTGCCTTTTAATTAACATCACACTTAACGTAGGACTTGCACCTTGCTGGCTTGCTGAGAATGGGAGCGAGAGGAGAATTGCAGCGTGAGAGGTAAGTTTGTCTTCACTGGTTACTTAGCTAAGCTGAGTAGAGGGAAGTAGTGTAGAAACAGTTCCACAGATTGTAAACAGTGTTTGTGCCTTCAATTTTGTATGTATGTGTGTGTGTGTGTTTTATCTCGCTTATTTGTCCTTCAGTTTACGTTTCTGTAAGCTAAAGTATCCTATCAAAGGTACTCTAATCCAATCTAATCTAAGCTAACGGAAGTTAGCTTACTCTAGAAAAAAAAATGACGTTGGGTACCTCTTTAAAAAAAATAACCTAGTAAAATGAGGGTAGGTTAGCACTTGTGCTCTGCTGTAGTTGGGGTGGTTGAGCACACATGACCTCCACAATACTCCCAGTGAGTCTGTAACCCTTGAAGTTTCCGTCCGTAAAAATCTCTCCAGGCACTAATTTTGAAGAGAATCCCTTCAGGTACTGTGGTGCTTGGTCTTGAAGAGTTCCAGACTCAGAATAGCTAATTCAAGTACAGCGAGGTTTTATCATGTTTCTGGTTAAAATGACCAAGTTGCTTCAAGTACTGGGCAGTGTAGTCGCATTTCGTGTTCAAAGTTTGAAGCTCCTCGAAGCACTTGGTTATCTTGTAGAGACAAACTCACTCAGGAACTTTGGGATCTTTTTGTCCCTCATATGCATAACAGCATTTCCTGTGCTGTCTCTTGACTTCATGAGAGCTGTTTACTTCATATTTGACACTAAAGACCTAAGAAGGTCATGGATTCAGTCTTCTGTGTGAGCCGTCCTTTGAATTTATCATGATTTTGTTATTTTGTAAAGATATCCATAACTGAACAGTAACAGCACTGTAGTCTTGCCTCAGAGTTCCATCTGTTGAGCGTTGCAGTCACTTAGGTTTCATTAGTTTAGGGCTTCATCAGCTAAAAGTTTCCTCAGCTGAAGATGCTATGAGAGTTCCGTCAGTTATTAGCAACAGGCTTTATCAGCTGAGCATTCCATGTTATTTTTTTACCATCTGAAGTTGTAGGTTGCAGGTGCTAAGAGTTCGATCCTTTAAAAGTTCAGGCAGTGTAGGATTCCGTCAGTGATGTTCCGCAGTTGAGGGTTTAGTAGTGTTAGGAAGTGAAGGTTGTATTTTGTGACTGGCGAGTCAACTGGTGTTACATCAAACGGCTACTTCATTTGTTGGTTCTGTCACTTGTGGTTCTGGTGGTTGCAGGTTCTGTTACTTGTGTCTTCGTTACAGGTTCTGTTTCTAGTGGTTCTGTTGGATGTAAGGGTTGCAGTACTCGTGGTTCTGAGTCGAGGTTCACATTTGCAGTTATGTAAGTTTGGATTCCCGTCAATTGTATTGAGGATTCAGTCACCTTCAGTCACCGGCTAGTGCCGTGGGTTAAAGATTCCATCACTTGTGGGTTGAGGGTTCGGACACTTGGGTTGAGGGTTCCGACACTCCTGGGTTGAGGGTTCAGACACTCTTGGGTTAAGGGTTCAGACACTCTGGGGTTGAAGGTTCCAACACTTTGAAGTCTTCCGTCACTGTTCTCATCACGCTCAGTGAGGCTGAGTACAGCTCAACAGAAGCCAGAAAATTTTTTTTGAAATTTCTCCAACCCATATTTTTTTTTTTTTTTTTTGGGGGGGGGGGGGCCTTGTGCCCGAGCTGGGAGTGTAGAAACATCAAAATTTCTCTTACGATGATAAAAAAAAAGGCTGGCGTTCTCGCACTACATTCATATTAATAAATTTTGGAAACAATTTTTCTTTTCTGGTTTAAGTTAAATATATTAATTATATATGACGTGGTAAGTGCTAAGATCAATATTTGTTGGGTTATTTTTTTGATTGATTTATCTTCATATCTCAAGTGGTCTTGATGTCCTACGTGAGTTAGTGAGTCAGTGACGTAGTGAGTTAGTGAGTCAGTGACGTACTGGGTCAGTGACGTAATTAGTGGGTCAGTGACGTAGTTAGTGGGTCAGTGACGTAATTAGTGGGTCAGTGACGTAATTAGTGGGTCAGTGACGTAGTAGGTCAGTGACGTAATTAGTGGGTCAGTGACGTAATTAGTGGGTTAGTGACGTAGTTAGTGGGTCAGTGACGTAATTAGTGGGTCAGTGACGTAATTAGTGGGTCAGTGACGTAGTAGGTCAGTGACGTAATTAGTGGGTCAGTGACGTAAGTTAGTGGGTTAGTGACGTATTAGTGGGCCAGTGACGTAATTAGTGGGTCAGTGACGTAATTAGTAAGTCAGTGACGTAGTGGGTCAGTGACGTAATTAGTGGGTCAGTGACATAATTAGTGGGTCAGTGACGTAATTAGTGGGTCGGTGACGTAATTAGTGGGTTAATGACGTAGTTACTGGGTCAGTGACGTAGTTAGTGGGTCAGTGACGTAATTAGTGGGTCAGTGACGTAGTGAGTCAGTGACGTAATTAGTGGGTCAGTGACGTAGTGGATCAGTGACGTAATTAGTGGGTCAGTGACGTAATTATTGGGTCAGTGACGTAGTTAGTGGGTCAGTGACATGATTAGTTGGTCAGTGACGTAGTTAGTGGATCAGTGACGTAATTAGTGGGTCAGTGACGTAATTAGTGGGCCAGTGACGTAATTAGTGGGTCAGTGATGTAGTGGGTCAGTGACGTAATTAGTGGGTCAGTGACATAATTAGTGGGTCAGTGACGTAATTATTGGGTCAGTGACGTAATTAGTGGGTCAGTGACGTAATTAGTGGGTCAGTGACGTAATTAGTGGGTCAGTGACATAATTAGTGGGTCAGTGACGTAATTAGTGGGTCAGTGACGTACTTAGTGGGTCAGTGACGTAATTAGTGGGTCAGTGACGTAATTAGTGGGTCAGTGACGCAGTTAGTGGGTCAGTGACGTAGTGGGTCACTGACGTAGTGAGTCAGTGAGTCCGTGACGTAGTGAGTTAGTGGGTCAATGGTGTAGAGAGTTAGTGTTTTGGTGAGTTATTGCACCAGTTAACTACACTTACACCATAATTACCACACCATAATTAACACAGAGATGCATTATAACTGCTAGGTCACAACACTATAAACAGAATACCACACAGTAACTAAAACACCATCACACCATAACTGCCACAACCATAACTACCACACCGCCACACTACAACCAACGCACCAAATTTCCTTGTTCGCATTTGAGTTTCCACGAATTTCGTGTCTCCAAGAGCGAGGCCGGATATTCTGTCCTGTTCATCATCTCCTCTTTATTCGAGTATGCATAAAATAACTACTTGCTCTCCTTTCCTCTCCCTCTCTCTTTCTCTCTCTCTGTGCCCTGCACATCGCTCTCATTCTCATACGAACGTAACATGTTCAAGGAGAATATACCAATGCAGTGTTCAAGCTTCATATATTCCCTATTATCTTCAGCAAACTTTCCCGTGAGGCCGCTAGCAGACGCTGAATATTCAAGAGCACCTCATTACTGCGCCCTTACATTCATCATCTGACATACACAATGCAATTTCTTAGAGCCTCTTTAAAACTGGGGCAAGATTCTTTAACGTCCGGACGCTCAAAGCAGAGAACATCCCCAGTCTTGCTTAAAGTTTCTTCAGTGGATCCAGCGATTTAATGATTTGAGTTACTTTAGTGAACTGTAAGTTACTTTAGCGGTGTTTATGTTACTTAAGTGGGGTTTGTGTTGGTGAAGTGGGCTTCCGCCTCGGCAATTTCCTGCTCTGGCGATAAACAGAGTGTGCTGCGGCGCTAATACTTAGGTAATGTTGCGAGCAGCCTTTCACAGAAGGCTGCATCAGCTGGTCTCAAGGGTCCAGCCAGCCAGTCAGACAGCGAGGCAGTCAGTGAGGCAGCCAGACAACCAGTTAGTCAGGCTGTAAGCTACCTACTGTATCAACGAACCAGTCAATCTGACAAGCATACCACTATGCTGGTTCCCACTTGCCAATTAAACACCAGTCGGCCACAACAGGCAGCAACACACACGTCAGCATATCAGGCACTCAGGAAGACGTTTAACCACTCAGTCGGTCATGTAGCCAGCTGGATATCCCAGCATGTGTTAAGCCAGCAGATACGAAAAGAAAAATAAGAGCCACAACACCATGGCTGAAACAATTCAAAACCAACCCATATTGTAAAGAATTTTTTTTAGACTATTTAAATTGTCTTTGACCATTATGAAAACGTTTCGGATAGTCTTGCACCATTTCTAAGACGGAAATACCAGAGGACAGACCGAGTTTTAATTTTGAAGTCAGTTACATGCCTCTTCAAGCACTGATTTTACCTATATAATTACCTACAAGTGGGCCCCACTTTACAGAGCTTCGCTTTATAGCGTTTCGCTAATGCAGCGGTTTTTAGTTATACCTATTCTTCATTTATTCAGAATTCCTACGGTAAATAAATTCACAGCTCACTATAAGCTAAGAACGAAAATATTTTAAGGTAAGTAATGCGTGAGCTATGTGCATATTTTAGGCCTGGAGGTTACCTGGAGGTTATTCCGGGAATCAACGCCCCCGCGGCCCGGTCCATGACCAGGCCTCCCGATGGATCAGGGCTTGATCAACTAGGCCTAGCTCTATTGTTTAATATATGATAGTGTAAATATGCTACCACGCTTTCATATGCATTTGAAAGGGGGAAAAAAGCTACGCTTCACTTTACTGCAGTAGCCCAGAACCTAACCTGCTGTATAAGCGGGGCCCGCCGGTATATGGCTCCATCTAGACCTGCTGGTACTTAAATAATCAGCAGTATGGCTGCCTCACTCAGGTTGTATATATGAATACTCTGGCATAAGCCTCTGGAAGCTTGTACCTGGACAGTATGGACAGTGATGGTCTTGGCGGCGGGAGCCATGGGATTGTCGTTGAGGTCAGCGACATGGAGGGTGAGTGTGACAGTAGCAGTGAGGGGCGGCGACCCGTCGTCCCCTACTACCAGCGGCACCAGCAGGGCACGTCGTTCTTCTCGGTCCAGCGGCGCCGTCGTCGATACCACTCCCAGACCGCGTCCCTCGTCGCCTCCTGCAGGCAGTGACACCACCAGAGACACAAGATAATAAACAAAACACACACACATCAATCTACAATCAGCTTTCTTTTAAGGTATTCTATTTAGAGCGATTTTTTTTTGCAAATGCAGTTAAATACTACGTCCAAACTTAAGGTACAGGTTATACAAAGACGTTCTCACGTGCTGTTAAACTCTGGATGTTCTTTTTCAATTGCATTTATTAAAAAAAATGCACTATATAGAGAAGGTCTGTAAAAGAACTGAGTGTATGTCCAAAACACAAGCCAACAGCTGTACCACTGTGCTATGAGATTATATAGCATGACACATAATGCTATGTTGGATCAGTCCATCGTGGCCGATGGAATGAACGCGTCATCTTCACCCTGAGGGACTGACTACCTCAAACTCCCTCTTTTCACTTCTTCCATTGTCTCTGTCGTTAACAGATAAAGTCAGTGGTTGGCGAAACGTTTCCATAATAAAGCTACCCAAGTGATGCACATGTCTCTCCTTCATCTACATAATGTAGACTGAGATGCTAGCACAGCGACGGACTACGACTCTATACAAGTGTTTTCCCCCACAGTGATCTCTCATCACCTCACAGACGGTGGTACATTACATAACTCTCTGACCAGTGTTAGGGTCTGCTAGTAAAACATACTTAATTGGGTTTAAAGACTATCGACTGCATGAAAGGTCATTAAGTATGCGCGCAACTTTTTCACCACCAGACGGGAATACTTTAATCCCTAAAACAGGGATTAAAGTAAACTCCCAGTGCATATATATACGCTGAGATATATACGCCTCTTGGCCTACAGATCCTCAGGAGTGCTTGGAGTCTTCTGCTGTCTCCTGAGCTATTTACTCTCCTCAATAGTGATTACATAATTAATATCCTGGTTTGCTAATTTCCCTTCTTGCCGTTTCTCCTGATACTGAATGGCTCTTTGCCAGGGAACTGGAGCTATCCTCATCCTCCTCGGATCAGTCCTGATTGCCTCTCATTTACTACAAGCTTAATGACCCTTACGGGTTTAGTGCTTACCCGTGAATAATAAAAATGATAATAATAAAAATAATTAACAATTATAAAAGCAATCGGTCTTTAGTGTTATCTTGCTTCAGCAGAGGTTATCTAGAAGTCTAGAGTTATCTTGCTTCATTGAGGTTATCTAGAAGTCTAGAGTTATCTTGCTTCAGTTGAGGTTATCTAGAAGTCTAGAGTCATCTTGCTTCAGTTGAGGTTATCTAGAAGTCTAGAGTTATCGTGCTTCAATTGAGGTTATCTAGAAGTCTAGAGTCATCTTGGTTCAGTTGAGGTTATCTAGAAGTCTAGAGTTATCTTGCTTCAGTTGAGGTTATCTAGAAGTCTAGAGTTATCTTGCTTCAGTTGAGGTCATCTAGAAGCCTAGAGTTATCTTGCTTCAGTTGAGGTTATCTAGAAGTCTAGAGTTATCTTGCTTCAGTTGAGGTTATCTAGAAGTCTAGAGTCATCTTGCTTCAGTTGAGGTTATCTAGAAGTCTAGAGTTATCTTGCTTCAGTTAAGGTTATCTAGAAGTCTAGAGTATCTTGGCTTCAGTTGAGGTTATCTAGAAGTCTAGAGTTATCTTGCTTCAGTTGAGGTTATCTAGAAGTCTAAAGTCATCTTGCTTCAGTTGAGGTTATCTAGAAGTCTAGAGTTATCTTGCTTCAGTTGAGGTTATCTAGAAGTCTAGAGTCATCTTGCTTCAGTTGAGGTTATCTAGAAGTCTAGAGTTATCTTGCTTCAGTTGAGGTTATCTAGAAGTCTACAGTTATCTTGCTTCAGTTAAGGTTATCTAGAAGTCTAGAGTCATCTCATTTCAGTTGAGGTTATCTAGAAGTCTAGAGTTATCTTGCTTCAGTTGAGGTTATCTAGAAGTCTAGAGTCATCTTGCTTCAGTTGAGGTTATCTAGAAGTCTAGAGTTATCTTGCTTCAATTGAGGTTATCTAGAAGTCTAGAGTTATCGTGCTTCAATTGAGGTTATCTAGAAGTCTAGAGTCATTTTGGTTCAGTTGAGGTTATCTAGATGTCTAGAGTTATCTTGCTTCAGTTGAGGTTATCTAGAAGTCTAGAGTCATCTTGCTTCAGTTGAGGTTATCTAGAAGTCTAGAGTCATCTTGCTTCAGTTGAGGCTATCTAGAAATCTAAAGTCATCTTGCTTCAGTTGAGGTTATCTAGAAGTCTAGAGTTATCTTGCTTCAGCAGAGGTTATCTAGAAGTCCAGAGTCATCTTGCTTCAGTTGAGGTTATCTAGAAGTCTAAAGTCATCTTGCTTCAGTTGAGGTTATCTAGAAGTCTAGAGTCATCTTACTTCAGTTGAGGTTATCTAGAAGTCTAGAGTTATCTTGCTTCAATTGAGGTTATCTAGAAGTCTAGAGTTATCGTGCTTCAATTGAGGTTATCTAGAAGTCTAGAGTCATCTTGGTTCAGTTGAGGTTATCTAGAAGTCTAGAGTTATCTTGCTTCAGTTGAGGTTATCTAGAAGTCTAGAGTTATCTTGCTTCAGTTGAGGTTATCTAGAAGTCTAGAGTTATCTTGCTTCAGTTGAGGTTATCTAGAAGTCTAGAGTCATCTTGCTTCAGTTGAGGCTATCTAGAAGTCTAAAGTCATCTAGCTTCAGTTGAGGTTATCTAGAAGTCTAGAGTTATCTTGCTTCAGCAGAGGTTATCTAGAAGTCCAGAGTCATCTTGCTTCAGTTGAGGTTATCTAGAAGTCTAAAGTCATCTTGCTTCAGTTGAGGTTATCTAGAAGTCTAGAGTCATCTTACTTCAGTTGAGGTTATCTAGAAGTCTAGAGTTATGGTGCTTCAATTGAGGTTATCTAGAAGTCTAGAGTCATCTTGCTTCAGTTGAGCTTATCTAGAAGTCTAGAGTTATCTTGCTTCAGCAGACGTTATCTAGAAGTCCAGAGTCATCTTGCTTCAGTTGAGGTTATCTAGAAGTCTAGAGTCATCTTGCTTCAGTTGAGGTTATCTAGAAGTCTAGAGTCATCTTGCTTCAGTTGAGGTTATCTAGAAGTCTAAAGTTATCTTGCTTCAATTGAGGTTATCTAGAAGTCTAGAGTCATCTTGCTTCAGCAGAGGTTATCTAGAAGTCTAGAGTCATCTTGCTTCAGTTGAGGTTATCTAGAAGTCTAGAGTTATCTTGCTTCAGTTGAGGTTTATATAGAAGTTCTAGAGTCAATCTTGCTTCAGTTGAGGTTATCTAGAAGTCTAGAGTCATCTTGCTTCAGTTGAGGTTATCTAGAAGTCTAGAGTCATCTTGCTTCAGTTGAGGTTATATAGAAGTCTAGAGTCATCTTGCTTCAGTTGAGGTTATCTAGAAGTCTAGAGTCATCTTGCTTCAGTTGAGGTTATCTAGAAGTCTAGTTTTTCATTCCTCTTTAGGTGGTGTTCTTACAATGGCAGTCCGCCACTCTCCTCATCCTTGCACATTCCTTCATGTCTCCTCTACAGTCTCCTATATTGTCATACATCCTGTGTTTTATGTATCTTTTCTACCATCGAGTGCTTCTTCTGTGTGTGTGTGTGTGTGTGTGTGTGTGTGTGTGTGTGTGTTGTGTGTGTGTGTGTGTGTGTGTGTGTGTGAAGTAGTGTTTGCCTGAGTGTGTTTACTTATATTCTTCTAATGTATTTACAGTTAGAGAAATAGAGCTCTCTGTGATCATTTACAATGTAAATATTCAGTGAAATTACTGGAAAAGGCTGGACTGAACTTTCTCCAAAAAACACAGATAATCTGAAACAATCTGTATATTGAAAAAAAGGACACAATTACACCATTTCATTTAAATAAAAATTAATCGTAAATCAAATTAAAAAAAGTGCCACTGCATTATGCCAAATTATGCAAACGAACGTGATCAGATTGCAATTTAACGGGTGGTAGATCACGCAAGAGGCAGGAATATTTTTATAGCCTGTTTGTATATGCTATGTGAGTTTCAAAACATTTTGAGCCTAGCATACACATGAAAAATATATTGTTTACTTAAAAATATTTTTTTTCCCTCCATAGTGATATGATTTATATGTTTGCTGGAATATCTTTATAACTTTTGTATGTTATCTGTTCAAGATATCAGCAACTTTCTTTAGTTCATCCTGAAACGACTAGCGGTCGTAGGAGCTTTCACTGTGAGAGTGAAGAACAGTACTTATATCAAGATCTTCAAGGTAGTGAAGAACAGTAAAGACGAGATCAAGATCTTCAAGGTAACTTTCTTTGGCAGTATTCTTTGGAATGTTTTGCAATGTGTGTTAATGCATTCCTTTACATTAAGCAGATAATGTGTTCCAAATAGTAATTACTTTTAGGATACACAAACGTAATTTTCAGGTGTTACTGTCTGCTTTTTTTTCTTTCTTCATATGTTCGAAGTATTAATGTGTAGTATTAAACTTTTGGGAACTCCGAATATGCGAAGAGTTTTACCTTGAAACATTTTTGGTTGGAGAGAACTTAGATATTTGTAGTGCAGTGACAGCTGTGGACTAATCATATTCGAGTTCTACTTAAACTGCTATTGCTGCTTCTACTGTTACTTCTACTATGATTTCTGTTACTATTAATAATATTAATACTGCGATTTCTGTTACTATTAATATTACTAATTCTGTTAGAGATCTCTTCACCGGTACAGAACTCGCCTCTTCAGTACAGTATGTACCTTCAACAGTCGTGATTACCCTCAGTTCGCCTATGGTAGTCTCCGGGTACCTACCTTCCCTCCACCAACTTTGCACATTCCAAAACGTCTGTGAAAGATTGTTGTCACCGGGTGTCACTAGCGAAATAAATTCTATCCAGTCTTTGAAACAGCTAGGTAGTGCCCTTATAACGCCCTTTATTACAATCTTTGCACTTTTCTTCATTCTCCGAAGTCGCAGGGCGAGTCTCCCTCAAGACACTTCCAACCCGGAAATAAACTCACGGAATAATAAGCGTCAGCAACACGGTTGGAACTAATTACAACTAACCCACATATTAAAAAAAAGGTCAGTTTTTCGGTCACTTCATTGCCTTTGTCAAGTGGCAAGTTAGTTGACCATGAATTTTCCAAGGTATTGTAGTAACAAAAAAACGGTAGTATTAATAGTAGCAGTAGTAATAGTAGTAGTAGGAATCGTAGTAGTAGTAACAGTAGTAGTATTATTAGTCGTTATGGGGAGCACTAAACCTGTAGGGATTATCAGCGCCTGTGGGGAGGGAGGGAAGGGAGAGGGGAGGAAGGCATTCAGGCTTAATTCAGGGAACCGGAGCACAGATCCATTTCCCTAGATCAAGAGCCCCTCACCAGCATCAAGGAACCTCCCTTGAGGTAACAATAGTGTTTTAAGTAGAACTAGAATATAATTAAGTCCACAGAGACTCGATATCAACACCACACGTAATCCTCTCCAATGTACGTATTCCTCTCCAATGTACGTAATGCTCTCCAATGTACGTAATTCCTCTCCAATGTACGTAATGCTCTCCAATGTACGTAATGCTCTCCAATGTACGTAATCCTCTCCAATGTACGTATTCCTCTCCAATGTACGTATTCCTCTTCAATGTACGTATTCCTCTCCAATGTATGTATTCCTCTCCAATGTACGTAATCCTCTCCAATGTACGTATTCCTTTCCAATGTACGTATTCTCTCCAATGTACGTATTGCTCTCCAATGTACGTATTCTCTCCAATGTACGTATCTCCTCCAATGTACGTAATTCCTTCCAATGTACGTAATGCTCTCCAATGTACGTATTCCTCTCCAATGTACGTATTCCTCTCCAATGTACGTATCCTTCCAATGTACGTATTCCTCTCCAATGTACGTATTCCTCTCTAATGTACGTATTCCTCTCTAATGTACGTATTCCTCTCCAATGTACTTATTCCTCTCCAATGTAGCGTATTCCTCTCCAATGTACGTATTCCTCTCCAATGTACGTATTCCTCTCCAATGTACGTTTTCCTCTCCAATGTACGTATTCCTCTCTAATGTACGTATTCCTCTCCAATGTATGTATTCCTCTCCAATATACGTATTCCTCTCCAATGTACGTATTCCTCTCCAATGTACGTATTCCTTCCAATGTACGTTTCCTCTCTCAATTACGTATTCCTCTCTATGTAGTATTCCTCCATGTAGTATTCCTCTCCAATGTACGTATTCCTCTCCAATGTACGTATTCCTCTCCAATGTACGTATTCCTCTCCTCTTACCTGTCATAAATCCCACATTAAATCCCACATGTGAAGTACAATAGGAAGCACCGTACTCACTTTTGTCGAACTTGACTTGAATAGCAGCTCGTATGTGTGGTGGAGCCCTGGGGTCGAGGCTGATGGTGAAGGGTGGTCCGTGGCCCCTCTGCCAGTCGTCAGGGTCGCCTAGTCTGACCCTGGCCACCACCTGCGGAGGGGCGTTCTCCACCACCTGCACCTCCCGCGGCTCCGCCAGGAACGGCGGGTTGTCGTTCACGTCTGTTATATTCACCTGTCGGCAGGGAGGGGGGGGGGAGATGTGGTGGCGGATTTTGATGTGTTGTTATGCATGTAAATCTATTTTTCATTTGTATATATTTTATTCATTCGTATATCCGTTATTCGTTTGTATATCTGTTATTAATTTGTATATTTGTTATTTATTTGTATATATTTTATCAATTTGTATATCTGTTATTCACTAGCCCTTGTGGTTTAGCGCTTCTTTTTAATTATAATAATAATGTTATTCATTTATATATCCATTATTCATTATATATATATTCAGTATATCTTTTATTAATTTGTATATCTGTTATTCATTTGTACATGTATTATTCATTTGCATATCTGGTGATTCCTTCCCTCTTTCTCTCCTTTACTTCCTCACCTCACACCGTGTGTTGGTTGGTCACTTTCCACTCACCGTGAGGGTGGCTGTAGCTGTCCTGGGCGTCGCACCGTCGTCCACCGCCCACACCAGCAGCGTGTGGGCGGGGTTGGTCTCGCGGTCCAGTCCGCCCACCAGCACCACCCCGCCCGTGCCGTCCACGTGGAACAACCCGCCAGGGTCGCTGGCCGGGGCGATGGTGTAGTTCACTCTGCTTTCTCCTCCCTGACGGGAGAGGGAGGGGGGAGGGGAGGGGAGAGGGGGAGTGAGGGAGGATTGGAGGGGAAGGGGAAGGGGAAGGGGAAGGAAAGGGTGGAGAAAAGTAAGTTTCTGGCGTAAACCTTATGGTTACTCTGTGTGTGTGTGGGGGGGGGGGTTGAATGTCGGTGCGATTACCTATTACACACACACACCAGTCCCACAACATACAAGGAATGTTGTGGTGTTATGGTATGGTGGTATTGTGTGGTGTTATGGTATGATGTTGTGTGGTGTTTATGGTATGGTGTTATTGTGTGGTGTTGTGTGGTGTTTATGGTAAGGTGTTATTGTGTGGTGTTGTGTGGTGTTTATGGTATGGTGTTATTGTGTGGTGTTGTGTGGTGTTTATAGTAAGGTGTTATTGTGTGGTGTTGTGTGGTGTTTATGGTATGGTGTTTTGTGTGGTGTTGTGTGGTGTTTATGGTAAGGTGTTATTGTGTGGTGTTGTGTGGTGTTTATGGTAAGGTGTTATTGTGTGGTTTGTGTGGTGTTTATAGTAAGGTGTTATTGTGTGGTGTTGTGTGGTGTTTATGGTATGGTGTTATTGTGTGGTGTTGTGTGGTGTTTAAGGTAAGGTGTTATTGTGTGGTGTTGTGTGGTGTTTATGGTAAGGTGTTATTGTGTGGTGTTGTGTGGTGTTTATGGTATGGTGTTATTGTGTGGTGTGTGGGTGTTTATGGTATGGTGTTATTGTGTGGTGTTGTGTGGTGTTTATAGTAAGGTGTTATTGTGTGGTGTTGTGTGGTGTTTATGGTAAGGTGTTATTGTGTGGTGTTTATGGTATGGTGTTATTGTGTGGTGTTGTGTGGTGTTTATGGTAAGGTGTTATTGTGTGGTGTTGTGTGGTGTTTATGGTATGGTGTTATTGTGTGGTGTTGTGTGGTGTTTATGGTATGGTGTTATTGTGTGGTGTTGTGTGGTGTTTATGGTAAGGTGTTATTGTGTGTTGTGTGGTGTTGTGTGGCTGTTTATGGTATGGTGTTATTGTGTGGTGTTGTGTGGTGTTTATGGTAAGGTGTTATTGTGTGGTGTTTTGTGGTGTTTATGGTATGGTGTTATTGTGTGGTGTTGTGTGGTGTTTATGGTAAGGTGTTATTGTGTGGTGTTGTGTGGTGTTTATGGTATGGTGTTATTGTGTGGTGTGTGGTGTTTATGGTATGGTGTTATTGTGTGGTGTGTGGTGTTTATGGTATGGTGTTATTGTGGTGTTATGGTGTCACTACATTTTCGGAATTTCACTCTACAACAGTTAACAGAAGAGCTAAAGCTACTTTATAGACATATAAGTAACAAGGTAAACTCGATGTTATAACAACGTCTGTCTCACTAATAAGTTCTCTTGCTTAACAAAACCAAAAATCACATTATTTAGAAATATATAAAGTAGATGTACTGGAAGGCCAAAAATATTAACTATTTAATAGTTTAACCTCATTTAGCAAAATCTTCTTCATATTACGATGATAACCAGAGAAATTATTAATAAAAGGAAAGAGATATTTACTGTGAACTTCAAATAGAATTTCTCATTAAATACTTCTTAAGCTGGCAGAAAATAGAGAATTGATGAAGTTCTTGGTGGACGAAACGTCTTCTCAATGTCATAAAGCGCATCCTATTATAATATAACCCAGGCAAATGCAAAGTTAAGAAAACCGAAAAAGGGGTAAAGAAGACCGGGAACAGAGTACAGACTGGAAATTTCTCTCAAGGAGGTTCTTGGGGTGAGCGTAGCTCTGAAGATATGACCGTGTCTTATTAGCACTTCTCGGTGTATAATACCAGTGATGTACGCTACGATAACACAGTGAACGGCTGGGTAAACTGTTACACTAGACGATGTGTAGGTTTTTCAGTGAAGAAAAATGTGAGCATTGATATGAAGGAAAAATATCGCTTGTTTATTGTTGCTAGAGGGATCCTTTGAAGGATGACTGGAGGAACTCTTTGAAGGATCACTAGAGGAGTCCTTTGAAGGATGACTGGAAGAACTCTTTGAAGGATCACTAGAAGAGTCCTTTGAAGGATGACTGGAAGAACTCCTTGAAGGATCACTAGAAGAGTCCTTTGAAGGATGACTGGAGGAACTCTTTGAAGGATCACTAGAGGAGTCCTTTGAAGGATGACTGGAGAAACTCTTTGAAGGATCACTAGAGGAGTCCTTTGAAGGATGACTGGAAGAACTCTTTGAAGGATCACTAGAAGAGTCCTTTGAAGGATGACTGGAAGAACTCCTTGAAGGATCACTAGAAGAGTCCTTTGAAGGATGACTGGAGGAACTCTTTGAAGGATCACTAGAGGAGTCCTTTGAAGGATGACTGGAAGAACTCTTTGAAGGATCACTAGAGGAGTCCTTTGAAGGATGACTGGAAGAACTCCTTGAAGGATCACTAGAAGAGTCCTTTCGAAGGATGACTGGAGGAACTCTTTGAAGGATCACTAGAGGAGTCCTTTGAAGGATGACTGGAAGAACTCTTTGAAGGATCACTAGAGGAGTCCTTTGAAGGATGACTGGAAGAACTCCTTGAAGGATCACTAGAAGAGTCCTTTGAAGGATGACTGGAGGAACTCTTTGAAGGATCACTAGAAGAGTCCTTTGAAGGATGACTGGAGGAACTCTTTGAAGGATCACTAGAGGAGTCCTTTGAAGGATGACTGGAGAAACTCTTTGAAGGGTCACTAGAGGAGTCCTTTGAAGGATGACTGGAAGAACTCTTTGAAGGATCACTAGAAGAGTCCTTTGAAGGATGACTGGAGGAACTCTTTGAAGGATCACTAGAGGAGTCCTTTGAAGGATGACTGAAGGAACCCTCTGAAGGATCATTAGGCTATTTTGGAGGATGGCAGGAGGAAACTTTTGAAGGATCATTGCAGGAATCCTTGAAGGATCATTACAGAAATCCTTAAAAGGATCATTACAGGAATCCTCGAAGGATCATTACAGGAATCCTTGAAGGATTATTACAGAAATCCTTAAAGGATCATTACAGGAATCCTTGAAGGATCATTACAGGAATCCTTGAAGGATCATTTCAGGAATCCTTAAAGGATCATTACAGGAATCCTTGAAGGATCAGTTTTTGCCTCTATAAAGCTCTGAGCGGACAAATATCTTGCCCAACGGAATAATTCATTGTACAGAATACATACGCAGCTGAAAAAAAATATTACTCAGACTTCCACATCAAACTGACTAAAATAGTGTGAGATTATATGAATTAATTGATCAAATGGAATGACAAATGGGTGATGGAATTTATGCCACGTAATGGAAATGGATGAAAATGAAAACAAGCCTTATAAGACACAGACTCTTTGGTAAATTATTGAGAGTCTACATTAAAGAAGACAGAATATCAAGAGTCTCCATTAAAGAAGACGGCACTACGAGCCTAAATTAAGCAGATTGCTCATATAATATCAAACATATAATTGCAAACAATATCTCCTGGTAATGTTGCAGCTGCCAGATATATAACAGACCTGTTACACGGCACACACACACAGGGCCAGGAGCTATGAATCGACCCCTGCAGCCACAAATAGGTGAGTACACACACACACACACACACACACGAGGGGGGGGGGTCACAACTTCGATGAAATAAAACAGGAGGAGGAACAAATGATTGAAGGCATCATGAAAACAATAGGTGAGGACGATATGACCCAGGTAACAAATTTTCGGAGAAGCGCGCGGTTTGCGAGTGGAAGTATACGGCCTGTCAAAGTAATTTTCAAGGAAGGATCAGTTCGAACCAGGATTCTGCAAGAGAAAGCTCGTCTGAAGGACAAACAGGGGTACCGTAGAGTATACCTCGATCGCGACAGAACACAAGAAGAAAGGACTACACTGAAAGAGAGGGTACAGAGACG
>NC_069418.1:26802616-26810116 GCF_026875155.1 Cherax quadricarinatus | reverse complement strand
GAGCTGCATAATCTAGGTGAGGCCTTACTAATGATGTATAAAGCTGCAGTATGACCTCTGGACTTCTGTTGCTTACACTTCTTGATATAAATCCCAGTAATCTATTTGCCTTATTACGTACGCTCAGGCATTGCTGTCTTGGTTTAAGGTTGCTGCTTACCATAACCCCCAAGTCCTTTTCGCATTCTGTATGGCTAAGTTCTACATTATTTAACTTATAAGTGCTAGGGTTATGGACACTCCCGAGCTTCAGAACCTTGCATTTATCTACACTGAACTGCATCTGCCACTTTTTTGACCAAGAATAGAGTTTGTCTAAATCCTCCTGAAGTTCCCTAACATCTACGTTTGAATCAATTATCCTACCTATCTTTGTGTCATCGGCGAATTTGCTCATATCACTAGTAATTCCCTCATCAAGATCATTGATATATATTATAAACAACAACGGGCCCAAGACTGATCCCTGTGGAACGCCACTTGTTACTGATCCCCACTCGGATTTAACCCCATTTATGGACACTCTGCTTCCTGTCTGTGAGCCATGATTCAATCCACGAGAGCACCCTTCCCCCAATGCCATGAGCTGCTACTTTCTTTAACAGTCTTTGGTGCGGAACTCTATCAAATGCCTTACTAAAATCTAAGTAAATAATATCAAATTCTTTGTCGTGGTCAACAGCCTCAAAAGCTTTACTGAAGAAAGTTAATAAATTAGTTAGACAAGACCGGCCTCTTGTGAATCCATGCTGAGTATCATTAATCAAGCTATGCTTATCGAGATGGCTTCTTATAATCTGAGCTAAAATTGACTCTAGTAATTTGCCTACAGTTGAGGTCAGGCTTATTAGGCGGTAATTTGACGGTAACGACTTGTCCCCTGTTTTAAAAATAGGAATTACATTAGCCATCTTCCACATATCAGACACTACACCTGTTTGAAGAGATAAATTAAAAATATTAGTTAATGGTTCACAGACTTCCATTTTGCATTCCTTAAGAACCCTTGAAAAAACCTCTTCAGGACCCGGTGACTTATTTTGCTTCTGTCGGTCTATCTGCTTCACAACCATTTCACTAGTGACTGTGATGTTACATAATTTATCTTCTTCTGGCCCACTATAAAAATTAATTACCGGAATATTATTAGTGTCTTCCTGTGTAAAAACCGAGAGAAATAATTATTTAAAATCGAGCACATTTCATTCTCTTTGTCAGTAAGATGCCCATAGTTATTTTTAAGGGGACCTATCTTATCTCTCATTTTTGTTCTATATACCTGGAAAAAACTTTTTGGGTTAGTTTTAGAATCCCTAGCAACTTTAATTTCATAGTCCCTTTTAGCTTTTCTTATCCCCTTTGTAATGTCCCTCTTAATGTCAATATACTGATTCATAAGATGACCCTCGCCTCTTTTGATACGCCTATAAATTCCTTTCTTATGCCCTAGTAGATATTTCAACCTATTATTCATCCATTTCGGGTCATTTCTATTTGATCTAATTTCTTTATAAGGGATAGACGTTCTTTGAGCAGCATGTATAGTGTTCAGAAAACTGTCATATTGATAGCTCTCTTCGTTACCCCAGTCAACAGATGATAAGTGTTCTCTAAGCTCATCGTAATCTGCTAAGCGAAAATCTGGGACTGTTACTGAGTTATCCCTACTATCATACTTCCATTCAATGCTAAATGTAATTGATTTGTGGTCGCTAGCACCCAGTTCCTCTGAAACTTCTAAATTATTAACAAGGGATTCATTTTTTGCCAGAACTAAGTCAAGCAGGTTATTACCCCTTGTAGGCTCAGTCACAAACTGCTTCAAAAAACAATCCTGAACTACTTCTAAGAAATCGTATGATTCTAAATTCCCAGTCAAGAAATTCCAATCAATATGACTAAAGTTAAAGTCTCCCAGAATTACTACATTATCGTGCCTTGTGGCCCTAACAATTTCCTCCCATAGTAGTCTCCCTGGTCCCTATCTAAATTTGGGGGGACGGTATATCACACCTAAAATTAATTTTTCATGCCCCTCTGAAAATTCTATCCAAACAGACTCTGTATGTGTTACTTCAGACTTAATACCCGTTTTTATGCAACAGTTCAAGCGATCTCGGACATACAATGCCACCCCACCCCCCTTCCCGACACTTCTATCTACTTGGAACAATTTAAAACCTGAATGTGACATTCTGCAGGCATGTCCCGACTTTTTGAATTAAACCACGTCTCAGTAATGGCAAATACATCAATGTTACCTGCACTAGCAACTAGTCCATCTTATTCTTAGCACTGCGACTATTTGTGTAATAAATATTTGAAGACCCTCCTCTCTCTTTACGCTTCCTGCTCCTTTTTTGTTATTCCACAAAACCCTTTATTTACTGTCCTTGTCAATTAGTACCACTGGCTTTCCAATATCCACCTCATTTTGCCTATTACTAGTTCTCCTAGTACTCATATTACTACCCTGCGACTTCACAGTTTTCCCGCCCAAAAACCCATACCACAAAACTATTCCTAGTTTAAGACATAACAGCTCCCTCCAACTGCGTTGGCCAGTGCTCCCACCCCACCCTAGATAAGGGGAACCCCATCCCTGGCATACATGTCATTTTCGCCATAGAAGAGGTCCCAGTTGTCAATGAATGTTACCGCATTTTCCTTACAGTATTTGTCCAGCCAGCAATTGACACCAATTGCTCTGGACAACCATTCATTTCCAACTCCTCTCTTGGGGCCCAAATGCCACATATGACAGGTTTCCCACTCTTCCTCCTAATTATCTCTATTGCTGACCTATACCTGCTAATCAGGTCCTCACTCCTACGTCTGCCAAATCGTTGCCTCCAGCATTGAGACAGATAATAGGATTGCTCCCATTACCTCTCATGATGTCATCCAAAACGGCTAAAAATATCCTTCATCCCACCCCCGGAAAAACACACTCTCTGCCTCCTACTCCTATCCTTAAAGGGCAGAATGCCCTATCCATGTACCTAACTTAGCTATTCCCAACAACAACAATGTTTTTACCTTCCTTGGCGTCGTCCTTCGTGATGCTCCCAGTAGTCGAATCACATTCGTCAGGTAGCTTTACACCACTTGTGGAATTCGTAAAGGACGTTCTCGATGGTCTTCGTTGGGGTTTCTAGGGATGTCTCACTCACGTCTGCCAATGCTTCCTTGGTGTCGTTGTGGCATTCCCAGTAAAACACTCACATTCGTCAGGTAGCACGGAGAATGGGTTGGAAGTTTTCAGGGTAGTCTTTGGTTTTCGTTGTTTCTGCTCTCCAACCGTTTTCTTGATCCTCAGCTTGGTTCCATGTTCCCCGGGCCCACTGACCAAGCTCCCCTCTTAACTTGGGGACTCACAACAGGAGGATTAATACAAATCCTCTTGTTCTCCTCCGTTAATCGCCGATCTCCAGCTTAGCAACTCTGAGCTCCTCTCTCAGCTGCTGGTAAAGTTGCTCAAGAGAGGGCATCCTGGTTCAGATTCAAAAGAGAGCACACAAACAGGTCTTATGTTCACTGCAAATAATCAAAAGATATCGCACATCAACAATGGATGCTTCAACTCAGACCTGGCTGGCATCACCACCACCATCACTGATGACAGCTAGATACTTGTAAATCAATATGCCTCTAGCTAACTTGTCACCAATATGCCTCTAGCAAAACTATCTAACACCAACCAGCCCCAGCTTGCTCGACAGCGCTCTTGAAAAATATTACTTGTTTTTTTTTTATACAGATAATATCAAATGATATTATCTTTTCAGAGGGTGATCCGGAGGGGTCAGTGGAACGATTCTGTAGTCCCAAAATAAGGTAAATCTTCACTTATGTTAGTGTACTGGTCCAGCCACGGTCTCCCAAAAGTAGTCTCCGTATATGTTCCATATCGTCATTTTGCTGTGTTTGTTTCCGAGCATGCTGCTGTAGTGGCCCTCTTCCTATGACCTTGGGTCAACTCCAAGACATGGGGGGAAAAGCATGTGGTGACATCCCCTGAATCTGCCCCGGGTTTTGAGGAATAGAGTGGCTCCATGCTGTACGTGCATACTATGCTTCATCATGGCACCTGTTGCATCCTTCTCGTGAAAAGGGCCAAGAGTCAAGTGAGTGCCACCTGTAGCTCATCTCATACATCCTATCGGGAGGCACTGCTGGCTAACCAAGCTACTGTATCCTGGTTTTTCCAGATCCTACTTTCGGATTAGATCGAGTGATTGCTCCAGTCATTTGTCCTATCATAGGTTTTAACGTGGCAGATGTTTCAAGGACTGCTCGAGTGATTTTTACTGAGGACAACAGTTGGTTGGGTAGTGAGGCTCTCTGGCAGCGAGTGATCAGTGCTCATGCCCGAAAGTGGCTTGGTCAGTGGCGGATTTAGAGGTGTAGGGGCCTTAAAAAGAATAACGTTTAAAAGCCCTTCCAGGGGGCACCTCGCTGCCATCAGCTGTTGCACTGGTGGAAGTTAAATTTTAACACTAGAACCGCTGGCCCGCTGTTAGCGTGCCGTATAAATTGATTTCTTTCAAAAATATTCAGCAAAATGTGAAAAATTTGAGTTTTGATTTTAGAATCGAAATAGTTTGTACAATGCGCACATAAATATTTGTCTCCACAACCACAAACAGTTAGAGAGGGGCGGAACTCATGAAGTGTTAAAAACAAATATTTAACGATTTGGGGGCCCCTCAGTAGTCGGGGCCCTAAGCGGCAGCTTAGTCCACCTATCAGTAAATCAGTCAGTTGGTATGAGTATTCCATCTTGGCAAACTTCCATGTTCGACTTGGACTGGCAGTGAGAACCCTCTGATTCCAGATCCACGGAAGGAATCCTTGGTATTAAATTTTGAGAGTCTCTGTTCAAGGTTGTCCAGGGGATCCACTGTGAAGAATTCATGCGTAGTTGGGGAGGAAAGAGAGAAGGTTAATAAGACATGTGTGCAACACTTAGGTGTACTGTCCAAACGATTCGCCTACACAGTCGCCTTCAGTCAGATACAGGCTAAAACAACATTGGAGAGGCTTGAAGAACTGATCACGCGAAACTAACTAACTACTACTAGTCCTACTACCTGAAGAAGCCTACGTTACAGCCCTAAAGATACCCAAGTGTCTTATTCACCAACTGTCTGCATTGTTTACCATCAGAAATAAGAGAGAGAGGAGACCCAGGACACTATACTTCCTGGTGTGCACACAAACAGTAACTGTTGGTTGTTCAGCACAAATAGTTTATGGTCATTACAGTGCCCCAGAATGTTGTGGGTCACTGGCCCGCGGCAGAAAAATTTGCGTATTTGCCATAAATAACACGTGGAAAAAAAAATATGGTGCTTTTGTCCTGTCTGTTGCCATGTGCAGAAAATATTGTGCTCAGTTGCGTGGCTATTAATGACCTTCGTGCCGTTTTAAACCCAATAAACCTAGTAACTAAAATGAAAATATTACTACTAATATAATAAAATAATGCAGAGAAGAGCTGAAGGGTGTATAGTGAATTAGAGAGAGAGAGAGAGAGAGAGAGGAGAGAGAGAGAGAGAGAGAGAGAGAGAGAGAGAGAGAAAGGTTCTTGCTTTAAACAATTACATCACCATAAATCGACATTTGCTGGAAATCGCTCCGTGGCAACGCGCTTAATTAAAGGCGCAACCTTGACATTGATTTACATTAGCTGACGATTACGCGAGGTCTTCACCAGTTATCCTGGATTTAAGAGCGATAGACAGATGCACACATACACATAATATATAGATGGATAGGCATGTTTATCTATTACAAGGTTGGGCGTGTATAATAGTCTTGAATATAAAAATAACGTTAGGCATGAGGAAAAGAGATTTGTTATTGTGACTTCAGTAGAGGGAATGGCGAGATGGAAAGAGAGCGAAGAGGAGGGAAGAGAGGGGATCAGAGGAAAAGAGAGGGGAGAGGATTGAAGGTGGGGAGTGAGAAGAACCACACTCTGTAATAATAAACACACCGTGTATCACCACCACTAATTACTCACATAAAGAAGAGAGGGCAGATTACAAGGTGTGAGGCGAGTGCAGCTCTCAGTCTTGTACGACACAGAGAAAACTCTGTTATACTGTGCTGTAGAGCGAGAGTATCACTACTGTAACGAGGGAGAGAGAGAGAGAGAGAGAGAGAGAGAGAGAGAGAGAGAGAGAGAGAGAGAGAGAGAGAGAAACTACCAACAGTAGTAGAACAGTGTACGTAACGGCCAACAGAAATTTCTATGTAACGGCAAGGATTGCTTTACGTAACGACTAACGGAGCGACAGAACAGTGTGGTTAATAAGCAACAGAGAGAACACAAGTGTGTACGCCATTTAATAATTAAAACATTACACTCTATCACTGGATAATTGAAGCCACATTCTAATAAACACAGAGAATATTAAATGTAGCATGTCAAATTTATGAAAAATATTTATTAGAGAGGAAGTTACATTTCAAATATAAAAAGAAAGAAATTACATTTCGTAATATATATTATAAAGCTGAAATAATTAAAAACACTCGAGGGATATTTGTTTTAATTAATTTTCCTTGAGGTTAAATCTAAGACAGTAAAAATTTTTTTTATGTATCTATACGTTTTTTTGTCATATATTTGGCACATAAATGCGAGGTAGGTCACCCTGCCTCGGTGGTCACCCTGCCTCGGTGGTCACCCTGCCTCGGTGGTCACCCTGCCTCGGTGGTCACCCTGCCTCGGTGGTCACCCTGCCTCGGTGGTCACCCTGCTCGGTGGTCACCCTGCCTCGGTGGTCCCCTACCTCGGTGGTAACCCTGCCCCGGTGGTCCCCCTTGCCTCGGTGGTCACCCTGCCTCGGTGGTCACCCTGCCTCGGTGGTCACCCTGCCTCGGTGGTAACCCTGCCTCGGTGGTCACTCTGCCTCGGTGGTCACTCTGCCTCGGTGGTCACCCTGCCTCGGTGGTCACCCTGCCTCGGTGGTCACCCTGCCTCGGTGGTCACCCTACCTCGGTGGTCACCTTGCCTCGGTGGTCACCCTACCTAGGTGGTCACCTTACCTCGGTGGTCACCCTACCTCGGTGGTCACCCTGCCTCGGTGGTCACCCTACCTCGGTGGTCACCCTGCCTCGGTGGTCACCCTACCTAGGTGGTCACCTTACCTCGGTGGTCACCTTACCTCGGTGGTCACCCTACCTCGGTGGTCACCCTGCCTCGGTGGTCACCCTACCTAGGTGGTCACCCTACCTCGGTGGTCACCTTACCTCGGTGGTCACCTTACCTCGGTGGTCACCTTACCTCGGTGGTCACCCTACCTCGGTGGTCACCCTACCTCGGTGGTCACCTTACCTCGGTGGTCACCCTGCCTCGGTGGTCACCTTTCCTCGGTGGTCACCTTACCTCGGTGGTCACCCTACCTCGGTGGTCACCCTACCTCGGTGGTCACCCTACCTCGATGGTCACCCTACCTCCCGGGGGTCACCCTACCTCGATGGGCACCT
>NC_069418.1:26742616-26797616 GCF_026875155.1 Cherax quadricarinatus | reverse complement strand
ATTTTTTTTAGATATTGTAACTGACCCTGAAAGTGAAGTTGTTGGAGATGTCTTGGTCTAGGACAGAGAGGGTGGCGAGGACGTGGTCTGGTGTGAGGCTCTCTGACACGTCTAGTGTCCACTCTGGCTTGGAGAACCTGGGAGGCACGTCGTTCACGTCAGTCACCTCCACCAGCACCGTGCCTGTGCCTAGCACCCAGAAGGAAAGTGTCACATTAATAAAGATCTCAGTAATAACCCAGATGGAAAAAGAAACTAAGGAAATTTGATTGATCTATATATTTCAACTCCCTTCTATGATCCTCTTCAGCAGATACAGGTATCTGCTGAAGAGGATCCCAGAAGGAGGTCGAAATATACAGATCATTCAATCTCCTGAGTTTCTGTCTTCATGTGGGTTATTATTGAGGACTGACAAGCGTTCGTTACACTTTAGTTATGCAAAAATCTCAGTAATACAAGATAGACGTATCTAGTGTTACTTGTAATGATACATAGCAGTAGTTCCCAATCTTTCAGCATGAAAGGGCCAATTTAAAAAAAAAAAATACAAATTTAAAGGAGGATCACATTTTGTAATTTTTGTAATTTTTATGATAATAACAATAATATTTTGTAATTGTTGACACTGTGCAGTGTGTGACGTACATAAGAACGAATCCATAATTTCATGTGAGGCTGCATCTATTTCCTAGAAGAGCCACTTGCGGCCCTCGGACCGCAGGTTGGGAACCCCTGCGGTCCGAGGGTACCTGGGTACCTGGCTGTAAGACCCTCACCTTTGAGTCCCCCACCGTCTGTAGCCACGACCTGGATGGCGTATCTCTGAGTCTTCTCTCTATCTAGACAGCAGAGGGCGGTGGTGATGAGTCCCTTCTCGCTGTCCACTGCGAAGATGGGTCTACCTGAAGTCTCGTCGATCACGTTCTTCTCCAGCGAGTACACGAGGCGTGCATTTTGCCCCTCGCGGGGGTCGTCATTGTCTGTAGCGGAGACCTGAGCTACGGCCGCCCCTGACCTCCAACAACACCATGTGAACAAGAAATAATAAGGAGGGAGAATAAATGTCACAGTACCAAGTGAGAGGAATAAAAGTCATAATACTGAGAGAGAGAGAGAGAGAGAGAGAGAGAGAGAGAGAGGAGAGAGAGAGAGAGAGAGAGAGAGAGAGAGAGAGAGAGAGAGAGAGAGAGAGAGAGAGAGAGAGAAAGTACAAAAGTCACAGAAAGGGAAGAATGAAAGTCACAACAGTAAGTGATAAAGACAAGTAAAATTCACATCAAGATATAATAAAAAATAAAATCACATTACTAAATGGTAAAGAAGAATAAAAGTCACCATAAGAAGAGACAAAATTAAAACTCACAATTCACAAGGAAGAAAATGAAGAGTTTGTGAACTCTAACTCCATTAAAAGACTTGTGTAATAAAAGCAAATAAAATATTTATCAATATAATCTCGAACAAAATATTAATAACTAATAATGATAATATAATAATAATTAATAACGATATAATAATTAATAATAATAATAATAATAATAATAATAATAATAATAATAATAATAATAATAATAATAATAACAATAACAATAATAAAAATTCCCGGAAATATTGTATAGGTTTGGGGGACACAAATCTTCTTGAAAGAGAAGGACCTCGGGGTGAGCACATTTCCGAGCATATCACCGGGGGCAAACATCAAGCGAATAACCGCTGCAACAAACGAAAGACCGGCAAAATTAGGAATAACTTTCAGGAATCTAAACAAGGAAGCATTCACGGCCTTATATACATCATTGGTCATGCCCATCTTGGAGTATGTAGCGCCAGTATAGAGCCACCATCTGATAAACCATGTTAAGAAGCTGAAAAAAAGTGCAAAGGTTAGCAACGAAACTAGTTCAAGAGCTGAGGGATATGAAGCATAGGGAGAGGCTAGAGGAGTTAAAACTGACGAGACTAGAGGAGAGAAGGACCAGAAACAACATGATTACGACGTAGAAAATACTGAGAGGAATTGATAGGGTGGATAGGGAAAGAGTTTGAGAGGCGAGTCACAGGTATACGAGGTCACAGCTGGAAGTTAGAAACACAGATGAGCCACAGAGATGTTAGGAAATATTTCTTTGTCCATAGAGTGGTCAGGAAGTGGAACGATCTAGACAGCGACGTGGTAGAGGCAGAATCCATACATAGCTTTAAGAGTAGGTATGATAGGGCTCACACAGTCTGGAGAGAGTGAAACCAGTAGGAGCTATGACCAGAAACTGATAATTGACCCCTGCACCCACAATTAGATGAATACAGAGAGAGAGAGAGAGAGAGAGAGAGAGAGAGAGAGAGAGAGAGAGAGAGAGAGAGAGAGAGAGAGAGAGAGAGAGAGAGAGAGAGAGAGAGAGAGAGGAAAGCAATGCTGCAGTAATTCCTTCTTAAGAAATAAAAATCCCTCTACCCCATCCTGATCATTGCTCACGGGTGATTTAGTGAAAGTCTACGGCCGCAGCTAGTTAATATTCTCTTTTCATAAATCAAACACAAGCTTTGCGTTCGTGTGTATTTGCCCGTGTTTATGAATGTTTTTACGTGCACTCTCACTATGCACTCCACAACCATTAAACAAGAGAGCAGCGTCACCATAACAGAGTTCAAACTAATATCCGACAGTGTATTTTTTTCCCTAAGACAAAAATTTCAACGCCTTAATAAATCTTTATGGGAATCAGGAAGACGAAAAAAAAAATGTCAAATCTCCGTTCCTCAAATCTTGGAAAGAAAAATACCTCTTACCCGAAATTTCGATTTGCATTAATGCTGCCAGATATAAAATGCCGGCAACGGGGGTGTGGGCGCCAGCAGATGGAGACACGAGATGAACGAAAAGATTTAATTTCCTTCTTACATTCGTAGAACGAAGAGCGCGTTCACAAGAGAGAAAATCTATTAATGGCTGAAGGCGAAGTTCCCGAAGTTCTAGAGTTACTTTTTATTTTTTGGTCTAGTTGTTTCTTCTGTCCACGTTAATGTGTGTGTGTGTGTGTGTGTGTGTGTGTGTGTGTGTGTGTGAGTGAACATGAACTGCTGTGAGAACAAGAGCGGCGGTGGAAGGTGACTCACCCTCGGGAGTGTTCTCCGAGATGGTTGCGTTGACGACGTGGTGCGGGAAGAACGGCGCGTTGTCGTTGATGTCCTTCAGGTTGACGTGAACTGCAGTGACTGCTTCCTGTTGTCCGTCCGTGGCTGTCACCCGCAGCCGCCACTGTGACCTCCCATAAGGCGGGTCGCGGTCAAGCGGCTGTCGATGATACGACCAAGAAGAAACAGTTCTCGTTAGAACATTATGGCAGGGAAACCCGCAGTGTACGACTACCATATTCTGCATGAGTTACATGGCAGGAACACCAGAAGCTGTGTGTTTACCATATTAACTGGGACTTACTTGGTGGGAACACCCGCAGTGCGAGGCCATCCAGTTCAACATATGAAAGTTACATAGTGGGGGAACAAAGCCTAGCTATGCTTCCCTGTCATATTATATCACAAGGGATGGGGTTCATACATGAGGTAATGAAATCTGTCCGTTTAAGCTGGGAGACTTCAGCGAGGCGCTGAGGATATCGTCAGTCATTCTAATTCGGGCTCAGTAGCTGCGAGAGCTTCAAAGGTATCGTCCCAGCAGGCAGGAGATACTATTATATGAGAATTATTACCTCCCGAGATAGGTAAGAGGGATCGCAGGGGAAGAGATTTGGGTAGATATCTTAAGCCAGAGATTAGCTATGTTTAAATCATCTTTACAAATGTTTTACGCAATGAGTTTACAATATAACATCTTAAATATAATGAATTTACAATGTTATATATTATTTATAAACTTTAGTCTAAAACAGTGACAAATGAAGATGGTTTAACCTAGCACAACCAAGTGAAGGAAAAAATAAAATATATTAAGTACATAGTGTTGAAAACGATAGCGACTCTATAACGTAAAAAAAAAAGGTTAATGTAAAGAAGGAATTCCATACTTTAAAATAAACATGTATGAAAAACCATTTTCTTTCCCACGGTACAGATACATTAGTCATTCCTTCCGTCACAGTAACATTAACCATCAGAGGGGGTGTCTCTTGAAGCCGTGGTGGACAACGTTATTACCGCAGACAGACTACACCTGGTCAGTCACTCGGTCGATGTAGATAAATGGTTCAGAGAACCAACAGGATGATGAATTAGACACTTGTGCAACACTTGGGTATCTTTATTATCAAAACGTTTCGCCAACAAGTGGGTTTCCTCAATCCAATACAGAGAAGATTGATGATGATCAGAAGGAGTTTGAGGTAATCAGTCGCTCAGCCTGGAGTCGATGCACAAGCATTTGATTCATCACATGGTGGATGTTCATGCATCTCTCACACGCCCCTGATGTCTCCGTTCATTGCCTTTGTTGTTATTACCACCTTAGCTAACAACCGTACCTGAGGGTTAAACAGCTGGCTTAATATGTTACAACTACAGCTGGTCTTGTATTACCAGCATCGCTGCAGCAGTTCCTGATGATAGTAACGGAAAGACTAACCACTTCGCTTTACGCTTCGACCACAGCTGGTCTTCTGTTACTGCCAGTTCCGGAGTGATAAACAGCTGGTTTGATGTTCCAAACACAGCTGGCTACGTTACTACCGCAGCTGAGTCTGTCTTATCATCACGGCTATTCTCGTCCTCCCGTTACAACGTGACGTACAAATGAAAATTCGGTCTTTATTTCTGCCATAATTTTGTAGCAGATCCCTCCTTCAAGAGAAGTTCCTTGATGCTGGCGAGGGCTCTTGATCAAAGGAACTGAATCTGAATTATAATTTCAAAAACCAAGCCTGAATGTCTTCTATTCCCTCAGGCGCTGTATGACCCCTATGGGTTTAGCGGTTCTCATGCATGTAATAATAATAATAATAATAATAATAATTATAATAATAATAATAATAATAATAATAATAATAATTATAATAATAATTAATAATAATAATTAATAATAATAATTAGCTGCAGATCGATTCATAACATCCTGTGAGATGGGTTAATCACAACTTAGGAATCGGTATCCCCTCCAGCCACGGAATGGATGGCAGCAGCTCTCTGACAGCCCCAAGACTAGATAATCCGAATAATCTGCACCAGGAGATGGGCCATTCAGCTCATCAAGGCTCCGGGCACATATATAATTGATGATAATCCCTGCTGCCTCACTCTGGGAAAGGCTGTGTGTGTGTGTGTGTTGTGTTGTGTTGTGTGTGTGTGGTGTGGGTGTGGTGTGTGCCTGGCCGTGTGTTGCCTGTGTGTTAGATTCAGCTCCTGGCTCTATTTCTTAAGCCTTTTGTTGGTGATATACTTGATTTAATATTTCACACTTTCTCTATGTGAGATCTTTTAGCATTTTTTTTATCTTCTATAATTTATGCAATTTTCTTTTGGATATTGTATCATGGAATTTTGCTTTATCGCAGACATTCATGAAGATATTTATCATTATTATATAAATTAAAACATTTCTTGGTAAATAATTCTTTTGTAGTCCCATAGTGGCACTTTCACAATTGGGATTTTTTTTCACTTATCATTGTTCGTGCGAATCAGATGGGGCTGAGTAGATGGAACGAGGCGACGACATGAGGACGAGGAAGACCGAGGTAGCCAGGGGGTTCTGCAGCGTTGAGGTTGAGGGTAGGAGAAGGACACGAGGATACAGAAGGAGGATAGTTGAAGAGGTCATCTCTCGGTAATGCAGAGAAAAGTACTCATCTGCAGGAGTTGGTGGCGCCGGTGGTGGAGTCGACAGTTCGAAGACACGGTCTTGTGCCATTGTGCAGCGCCGTACGTCCGCTGAGGTCAGTGGAGGTGGCCAGTAGTCCCCTGCTCGCCTTCGTTCTTCGCTCGTACTGCTTAGTCCAACACCGTAGAGGTACGGAGGTGTGAGGGAGGATGAGGAACGAGCTTGTTACAAGGTTGAGATTTCAGGTCTGATGTTTTACTCCCTGTGTGTTGTTGTGTCATGTGTGTGTTTTGTTGTGTGCTGATGTGTTGTTGTGTGTAGTAGTGTGTGTGTGTGTGTGTCGTGAAGGCTCATTATGTGTGGTCTGCAGGGTCGATCACACTCCTGGCCTGCTCTTTGCTGTCTCTTGTCACCTTTCTAACTCTATAGGTTTGTTGACAGTGTGTTTCTGTCCTGTAAACCATGCTGGTTGTCAATTATACATTGTTTCTTTCCAGTGCTCCACCACTCTCCTCACTGATGATCTTCTCCATGACCTTGCAAACTATACACGTTAGTGATACAGGTCTGTAGTTTAGTGCCTCATGTCTGTCTCCCTTTTTAAAAATTGGGACTACATTTGCCATCTTCCATACCTCAGGGAGTTGCCCAGTTTCAAAAGATGTGTTGAAGATCTTTGTTAATGGCACACACAATATCTCTGCTCCCCCTTTAAGGGGCCCACGGAGAGATGTTGTCTGGTCCCACCGCCCTTTGAGGTGTCAAATTCGCATTTGCAGCTTCTTCACTTCCTCCTTGGTTATATGTACCTCATCCAGCACTTGCTGGTGTACCCCCCTGTTCTGATTTCCCGGAGTCCTACTGGTTTCCACTGTAAATACTTCTTTAAATCTCGTTTTTGAGCTCCTGACATACCTCTCGGTCGTTTCTTGTGAATTCCCATCACCCTTCCTCAGTCTGATTACCTGGTCCTTGACTGTTGTTTTCCTCCTGATGTGGCTGTACAACAGCTTCGGGTCAGTCTTGACTTTCGATGCTATGTCATTTTCATAATTGTCGCTGAGCCTCCCTTCTTATCTGTGCATATTCATTTCTGGCTCTTCGGCTAATCTCTTTATTTTCCTGAGTTCTCTGTCTTCTGTACCTTTTCCATTCTCTAGTACACCTAGTTTTTGCCTCCCTACACCTTTGGGTGAACCAAGGACTCGTTCTGTTCTTCCCATTATTTCTGTTTCCCTTGGGAACAAACCCCTCCTCTGCCTCCTTGCATTTTGTTGCCACATAGTCCATCATTTCTTGTACTGGTTTTCCTGTCAGTTCCCTCTCCCACTGAATGTTTTGAAGGAAGTTCCTCAAAGCCTGAGTAGTTCCCCTTTTGTAGTTTGGTTTTTTTTCCCACCCTATTCCTGCTACTCTCTCCACTTGGAGCTCAACTATGTAGTCGAAGCACAGAACCACATGATCACTAGCTCCCAGGGGCCTTTCATACAAGATATCCTCGATGTCTGAACTACTCAAGGTGAATACAAGGTCCAGTCTTGCTGGTTCATCTTCTCCTCTCTCTCTGGTAGTGTCTCTAACATGTTGATGCATGAGGTTTTCCAGTACTACATCCATCATCTTGGCTCTCCATGTTTCGGAACCCCCATGGGGCTCCAGGTTTTCCCAGTCAATCTCCTTGTGATTGAAATCACCATAACTAGTAACTTTGCTCCCCCCACATGTGCTCTCCTGGCCACCTCGGCTAGTGTGTCGACCATGGCTCTGTTGCTCTCATCGTATTCTTCTCTTGGTCTCCTGCAGTTCTGTGGTGGTTGTACATTACTTTCAATTATCACCTTATGTCCCTCAGACTGGATTGTTCCTACTAAGTAGTCCCTTTCACCCGTGCCATCCATTCCTTCCATTTTCTCAAAACCCCACTGGCTTTTAATGAGCAGTGCAACTCCTCCCCTCTCCTCCTCTGTCTTTCCTGAGGATTTGATATCCGGGTGGAGAAAGATTGAATCTGTTATTATTCTGGTGAGTTTTGTTTCTGTGAGTGCTATTATGTCTGGGGATGTCTCCTTGATTCTTTCATGCCACTCCTCATACTTATTTGTTATTCCATCTGCATTTGTATACCATACCTTCAACTTTTTTTTCTAAGACTGTGGTCTGGGAGGTGTATTGGGGTTGGGGAAGTGGGAAACCTGATAAGGAACTATGGGTGGTTGCTGTGGGGGTGGAGTTTGTAATGTAGTGGGTGGGGGCATTGGATATGACATGGGTGTTTTGGTTTAGAGTGTTTGGCTGCACTGGGGTTGACCTGGTTGGGAGGCTTCTATAGGAAGCTGTGAGGGAGGTTGTATTTGATCTTCTTCCTGTGTCTGGGATCTCCTGTCTGTCTTCTCCATCCCCTCTCTTTCCTCCCTTTTGCCTTTGTATCATCTCTCTCAGTTTCCCCTTTCGTCTTGTGTTCTGTCGCGGTCGAGATAACACCTTCCTGTATTCCGGCATGTCCCTTAATCGTGCTTTCTCCCACAGTATCCTGTTCCGAGTCGATTCTGCCTTGAAGGTCACTTTCACTGGCGGGTTCTTTTTTTACGAACCCCCCTATTCTCCGAAAATTTTCCAGCTGGGTTTATGTCGTCTTCTCCGATTTTCTTTCATGATGCTTTCAATTGCTTTTTTTTCCCCTTGTTTTCTTGCTTCATATGTTTCCCCTTCAACTTCCTGTAGCCCATACACAAAGACTGACCTCACCCTTTCATTCTCCCACTGCATATCCCTGTGTATCCCCTCATTCAATTTGATTTCCTCAATTGCAGCTTTCCTTTCTTCAGTTTCACTAGCTACTGTACATGGGCTCAGTGGCCTGTCATTTTCCCTTCTCGGCTTTCCCTGGGCTCTGTTGTGGTCTTTTAGGGCCTCCACATATAGCTTAGCTCTTTCATTTACTACAGTCTCCACTGAGAGAGCTTCTACATGCAGTTTTGCTCCTTCTGTCCCTACAGTCCCCTTATTTGTGGCTGAGGTAGCGGTCTCTGTTGTCAATCCCAAAATGTTCTTTAGTTCTTTAGTCTGTTTCAGATTTTCCAGTTCCTCTTCTAAGCTCTGTATCCTGGCCTCTGCTGCTTTGACTATCACCTCCCACTTCCTGCTTTCCATGTCTATCCTCTCTTCCATTCTCATGCTAAGTTCTTCTAGTTTCTTTTCCCATTCTTGTTCCCTTTTTGTGAGCTCTGCTGCCCAATCTTCCTTTGCAGTTCCCTCCTCCTGTCCCTTGGGTTTTCTTGTTGCTCTCTGGCAACCCATTTTTTTTTATCCTGATTGCCTCAGAGTGGGAAACCTATGTAATTCTGTATGTTAGGTTTGTATTGTATATGTCAGAATGTGGGGGGGAGGTAGAGGAGGAACTGTGGCTATATGGGAGAGTAGTGGGGAGGGGGAAATAGGAAGGAGAGTGAAGCAAGTGGGTAAGTGGGGTGAGTGGGAGAGGGAGAGGTGGGGAGGGGGAGGGTGAAAGAGGGAGGGGAGGGATCAGGTGAAGGAGTGAGATGTCGGTGGGGGAGGGGGGGAAGTGTATGTGTGAGTCTGGCAATATGTGTGTGTGTGTGTGTGTGTGTGTGTGTGTGTGTGTATTGTGTGTGTGTTGTGTGTGTGTTGCGTGTGTGTGTGTTTGTGGGGGGGGTGTGAGTGAGTGTGTGGGTGAGTGTGTGGGTGGGTGTGGTGGGTGGGTGTGTGGGTGGGTGTGTGGGTGGGTGTGGGGGGGGGTGTGGGTGGTGGTGTGGGGTGGGTGTGTGGGTGGGTGTGTGGGTGGGTGTGTGTGGGTGTGTGTGGGTGTGTGTGGGTGTGTGTGGGTGTGGGTGTGTGTGTGTGTGTGTGTGTGTGTGTGTGTGTGTGTGTGTGTTGAGATTCAGCTCCTGGGCCTCATTTCTTAAGCTTTGTTGGGATATACTGATTAAATTTTCAACTTTCTCTAGTGAGTTCTTTTAGCTTTTTTTTTTTCCTAAATTTATGCAAGTTTTCTTTTGGATAATTGTTCATGGGATTTTTGCTTTACTCGCAGACATCCATGAAAGATATTTATCCATTAAATTATATAAATTAAAAACATTTCTTGGTAAAATAATTCTTTTGTAGGTCCCACTAGTGGCACTTCACAATGGGGATTTTTTTCACTTATCAATGTTCGTAGCAGGAAAAGAGGAGGATGAGAGCAGTGGAGGAGGAGGAGGAAGAGGACGAGGAAGAGGAGGAGGAGCAGGTTGAGGTTGAGGTTGAGGAGGAGGAGGAGGAGGAGGAGGACAAAGAGGAAGAGAAGGAGGATAGTGAAGAGGTCATCTCTCGAGTAATGCAAGAGAAAAGTACTCACTCGCAGGAGGTGGATGGCGCCGGTGGTGGAGTCGACAGCGAAGCACGGTCTTGTGCCGTTCGTGTAGACGCCGTCGCCGGAGAGGGAATAGTGGAGGTGGCCGTAGTCCCCAGCGTCCCCGTCCTTCGCCGTCACCTGCTTAGTCCAACACCGTAGAGGTACGGAGGGTGAGGGAGGGAGAGGAAGAGGCTTATGTTACAAGTGTTTGAGATTTCAGGTTCTGATGTTTTACCCGTGTGTGTGTGTGTGTGTGTGTGTGTGTGTGTGTGTGTGTGTGTGTGTGTGTGGTGTGTGTGGGGTGTGTGTGTGTGTGTGTGTGCGTGAGTGCTCATCTATGTGTGGTTGCAGGGGTCGAGTCACAGCTCCTGGCCTCGCCTCTTTGCTGGTCGCTACTATGTCCACTTTCTCCCTGCTCAATGAGCTTTATCCTGTGTATGTGTGTGTGTGTGTCTGTATATATGCACTCGGTAAGTTGTGATTGCTGGGATCAGGGTTGACCTGGCTCCACCTCTGAACTGCATATGAACAGTGTCATTAATTCACTGCCTCGTCGGCCCTGATCAACCTATCCAGTTATACTACTTCCTTCATTTATCTTATTTTCAATTCCTGGCCATTTACGAAATTAGCCATAGTTAGACTTCGATGATTCCTCGTGATCACTCATTTTAGTCATGGTTGAGGTTTGGTCAACGAGGGAAGTTGAGGGAGGCACCGGTCTCCAGGCTGCTGAGGGGGGAAAAGCTGTTAGAGAGAGAAACTTGGCTCGCCTTGGCCACCTGCTGGTTTTCCGATGTCTTCTTTTTCCCGAGGGCTGGATGATTAATGCTTTGGGGTAGCGTAATATTCTCCTCAATATGTTTTGTCTAGTGGTACAGCTCTTGCCTAGATTGCCATGTTAAGTGGGTGACTAGGAGCAGACCCATTCTTAATATTGGTAACTTTTGGTAAAATTATATTTATCTTCACGTTTTTTGCGTTAATTTATATCTCTTCGTACTTTGTTGTTATATGTCTTCTTGTTAGGCCAGGGGAGCAGACGCACTGTGTGCACCGCTAACAACAATCTTCAATAAATCTATCGTTACAGGGCACCTACATGAGTTGAAGACGGTAAATGTAGTCTCAGTTTTTGAGAATTAAAGCAGGCAGCATTCAACTATTATTTAACATAAATGGACTGGCTTGTAAGGCAGATACCTATACTGCTACCAGTACTAGTTCGTCTCACACGCAGGAGGAGTAGTAGGGGCAGCAGCAAACCTTGATTTATAAGGAGTAGGTCAGGACTTTAAAGTTACCTGTTGTACACGTAAAATTATTTTGAGAAAGTGGCAAGGCCTCACTTAAATTATAATTCGGATCTACATATTACATCACTCTCCACTCATTTAATGCGATAAAAAGCTTCAACATTCTCTTTTAGCACAAAATGTTGTCAAATGGAGACGTCTAATAGTCAAAAGATTAGATGTAATTAAAGTTTCCTGTAACAAATCTGCTCCAAAATTACACATTGCTAGAAATTTATTACAAATACATTTATATAAGAATAAATAAGAATTCTTGAACGTATTTGGTTAAAAGGAAAATCTTTCAGCATTCCAGTGATGCCTGACATAACCAACTGGCCGGGATTTAGTTTAGTTATGATACTGATGAAAGAGGATAAAAATGTTCCAGGAGAGGAAACAAGGGCCGCATGAGGCCTTGACCAGCATACACTGACAGTCACTCAGATTCAGTGAGCCCAGCAGTCGCTGTTGCCATTACTCTACCATAGTCTCTGAGTTACTCCCAACCTTCACATATCCTGCTATATTCTGGATCTCACTCTGGTAAAATGTCTGTCCTTGTTGCAGTAGTTTGAACACTGTAATTATTTTACCTACTGTATTGCGTTATTCCAGTTTTTCCTCGCAGCTCTGGTACCAGCCTGGACGACATGTCTTTCAACTTTCACTGTGTTTGTCTAGGTGGATTTTTTTCCACGCTGTTACTTTCTGTGTGGAAGGGAATGTGTGTGGGCGTGTGTGGATGCATGTATGCGAATGGGTGTGTGTTTGTGTGCATGTGTGTATTTGTGACTGTAGAGGTTGAGTCTAAGCTCCTGACCCCTTTTCTCAGCTGGAGAATACTGGGTTCACGCTCTCCTGGCTTCATGAGCGATATCATACCCATTCCTGAAGCTGTGCATAGATCTTGCCTCTAAGAATTTGCTGTCTAGATCGCTCCACTTCCTGACAACACTGAGGCTGAATATTTCCAACAATCCCTGTAACTTATCTGTATTACAAGCTTCCGGCTGTGCCCTAGTGTTGCTGTTTCCCGCCTCTTAAACAACCTGTCTCGGCTCACCTTATCCGTTCCTCTCAGTATTTTGTACGTCGCTATTATATCTCCCCTGGTTCATCTGTTCTTCAATATCATGAGATTTAGCTTCTTTAGTCTCTCCCAGAAGTTCACACCCCTTAGCTCTGTATTTTATTTTACAGTTTCTTGACATGTTTGATCAGGTGTGTGATCAACACTGGTGTTGCATTCTCTGACACATGTATATAATACTGCATATGATATTTTTGTTAAGATTCCTGAAAGCTAATCTTAGTCTGGGGTTATTGGAGTTAGGAGAGACTGAAGGAAGTAAACCTGAAGACAAAGACTAGAGAAGACCAATCCTGCCAGAGGGAACAACGTCTGACAGATTAGACACATGTGCATCACTTTGGTATCTTCGTTGTGGAAACATTTCGCCACACAATGGCTTCATTAGTGCAATACAAAGAAGAATGGTAGAGATTAGGAGTTTGAGGTAATCAGTCCTTCAGCCTGGAGTCGATGTAAGGATGAAGTAACCCTACCTGAAGGGACATTTCCGTCCTACGGGACTGTAAGGATGGAGCAGTTGTCTGGCATGGTTGGATTACACTTTCACCTCCATATTGAATAGTTGGGAAATTAGGTTGCAGATTATATCCTGCCGTCTGACTTAACTTCTACCCATCTTTCTGACTAGGGAAAGGTGTGGTATTATATTATTAGTAGTATTAGTAGTAGTAGAAGTGACATTTACGACGCACCGTGACCTAGTAGGTCACTCATCGCTCACAGTCACACAAAAATATATACACAACACGATAAAAACAAGGATACAATGACCATATAATATAAAAGAGCATAAACACTTAATACAAAAGGCATCATACCAAGTTAATAAACCAGTATCAATTAAAACTCCCCATGAAATTATTAATTTTAAAAGGCTTTCCTAAAAGTTCCTGGGATAGGACGTAAGTCTCCCAATGCGTGATACGATTACCATCTAACAGTTATAATAATGTGAAACAGTTATAATAATGTGTCTGTTGCAAGGTTAGAGGACTTATTTTCACAGTTTCCGGACGGAGAATCGTGACTCTAAACACTCCGAGCTGAATGATCCACACAGTTTTAGCGCTCTATATAAATGTAACAATATACCGACGGAGTCTTCCTGGGGCCACATTTACCTTGGAAACGTTTTTCAGCACACAATTGCATAAGTAACATTGAAATCCTCATCTGAAGGTAGTATAAAGGCGAGTGTTCCGTGTACCGCTCTGGTGACATCACATGCGAGTGTTCCGTGTACCGCTCTGGTGACATCACATGCGAGTGTTCCGTGTACCGCTCTGGTGACATCACATGCGAGTGTTCAGGGTACCGCCCTGGTGACATCACATGCGAGTGTTCAGTGTACCGCCCTGGTGACATTACATGCGAGTGTTCAGTGTACCGCCCTGGTGACGTCACATGCGAGTGTTCAGTGTACCGCCCTGGTGACATCACATGCGAGTGTTCCGTGCACCGCCCTGGTGACATCACATGCGAGTGTTCCGTGTACCGCCCTGGTGACATCACATGCGAGTGTTCCGTGTACCGCCCTGGTGACATCACATGCGAGTGTTCCGTGTACCGCCCTGGTGACATCACATGGGAGTGTTCAGGGTACCGCCCTGGTGACATCACATGCGAGTGTTCCGTGTACCGCCCTGGTGACATCACATGCGAGTGTTCCGTGTACCGCCCTGGTGACATCACATGCGAGTGTTCCGTGTACCGCCCTGGTGACATCACATGCGAGCGTTCGTGTACCGCCCTGGTGACATCACATGCGAGTGTTCAGTGTACCGCCCTGGTGACAATCACATGCGAGTGTTCCGTGTACCGCCCTGGTGACATCACATGCGAGTGTTCCGTGTACCGCCCTGGTGACATCACATGAGGGTGTTCAGGGCACCGCCCTGGTGACATAACATGCGAGTGTTCCGTGTACCGCCCTGGTGACATCACATGCGAGTGTTCAGGGTACCACCCTGGTGACATCACATGCGAGTGTTCAGTGTACCGCCCTGGTGACATCACATGCGAGTGTTCAGGGTACCACCCTGGTGACATCACATGCGAGTGTTCAGTGTACCGCCCTGGTGACATCACATGCGAGTGTTCAGTGGACCACCCTGGTGACATCACATGCGAGTGTACCGTGTACCGCCCTGGTGACATCACTTGCGAGTGTTCAGTGGACCACCCTGGTGACATCACATGCGAGTGTACCGTGTACCGCCCTGGTGACATCACTTGCGAGTGTTCCGTGTACCGCCCTGGTGACATCACATGCGAGTGTACGTGTACCGCCTGGTGACATCACTTGCTAGTGTTCCGTGTACCGCCCTGGTGACATCACATGCGAGTGTTCCGTGTACCGCCCTGGTGACATCACATGCGAGTGTTCCGTGTACCGCCCTGGTGACATCACTTGCGAGTGTTCCGTGTACCGCCCTGGTGACATCACATGGGAGTGTTCAGGGTACTTCCCTGGTGACATCACATGCGAGTGTTCCGTGTACCCCCCTGGTGACATCACATGCGAGTGTTCCGTGTACCGCCCTGGTGACATCACATGCGAGTGTTCCGTGTACCGCCCTGGTGACATCACATGCGAGCGTTCCGTGTACCGCCCTGGTGACATCACATGCGAGTGTTCCGTGTACCGCCCTAGTGACATCACATGCGAGTGTTCAGTGTACCGCCCTGGTGACATCACATGCGAGTGTTCCGTGTACCGCCCTGGTGACATCACATGCGAGTGTTCCGTGTACCGCCCTGGTGACATCACATGAGGGTGTTCAGGGTACCGCCCTGGTGACATCACATGAGGGTGTTCAGGGTACCGCCCTGGTGACATCACATGCGAGTGTTCTGTGTACCGCCCTGGTGACATCACATGCGAGTGTTCCGTGTACCGCCCTGGTGACATCACATGAGGGTGTTCAGGGTACCGCCCTGGTGACATAACATGCGAGTGTTCCGTGTACCGCCCTGGTGACATCACATGCGAGTGTTCAGTGTACCACCCTGGTGACATCACATGCGAGTGTTCAGTGTACCGCCCTGGTGACATCACATGCGAGTGTTCAGTGGACCACCCTGGTGACATCACATGCGAGTGTTCAGTGTACCGCCCTGGTGACATCACATGCGAGTGTTCAGTGTACCACCCTGGTGACATCACATACGAGTGTTCAGTGTACCGCCCTGGTGACATCACATGCGAGTGTTCAGTGTACCACCCTGGTGACATCACATGCGAGCGTTCAGTGTACCGCCCTGGTGACATCACATGCGAGTGTTCAGTGTACCGCTCTGGTGACATCACATGTGAGTGTTCCGTGTACCGCTCTGGTGACATCACATGCGAGTAGAAGTTTTATCTGGTGCAGCCTGGCAGTGGCACCAGGCTGATGACTGCCTGGCAGTGGCACCAGGCTGATGACTGCCTGGCAGTGGCACCAGGCTGATGACTGCCTGGCAGTGGCACCAGGGTGATGACTGCTTGGCAGTGGCACCAGGCTGATGACTGCCTGGCAGTGGCACCAGGCTGATGACTGCCTGGCAGTGGCACCAGGCTGATGACTGCCTGGCAGTGGCACCAGGCTGATGACTGCCTGGCAGTGGCACCAGGCTGATGACTGCTTGGCAGTGGCACCAGGCTGATGACTGCCTGGCAGTGGCACCAGGCTGATGACTGCCTGGCAGTGGCACCAGGCTGATGACTGCTTGGCAGTGGCACCAGGCTGATGACTGCCTGGCAGTGGCACCAGGCTGATGACTGCCTGGCAGTGGCACCAGGCTGATGACTGCCTGGCAGTGGCACCAGGCTGATGACTGCCTGGCAGTGGCACCAGGCGATGACTGCCTGCAGTAGCACCAGGCTGATGACTGCCTGGCAGTGGCACCAGGCTGATGACTGCCTGGCAGTGGCACCAGGCTGATGACTGCCTGGCAGTGGCACCAGGCTGATGACTGCCTGGCAGTGGCACCAGGCTGATGACTGCCTGGCAGTGGCACCAGGCTGATGAAGCTTACACAGCAACTTCTCAACACAGTTTACAATACGAGAGACTCTCGTCCTCAGCTCAAGTTCCAGTAGGTACTTGACTCTTGAAATGTAAGTGTAAACGAGGAAAGAGTTAAGATATTATATCCTCTTAGCCAGGAGAGAGAGAGAGGAGAGAGAGAGAGAGAGAGAGAGACAGACAGACAGAGAGAGAGAAGAGAGAGAAGAGAGAGAGAGAGAGAGAGAGAGAAGGAGGAGAGAGAGAGAGAGAGAGGGAGAGAGAGAGAGAGAGAGAGAGAGAGAGAGAGACAGACAGACAGGAGAGAGGAGAAGAGAGAAAGAGAGAGAGAGAGAGAGAGAGAGAGAGAGAGAGAGAGAGAGAGAGAGAGAGAGAGAGAGAGAGAGAGAGAGAGAGAGAGAGAGAGATAAAGTTGGTGTACGTGTACGTGCGCGCGAGCGCTGGATACTTCTCAAACAAAGCTTCCTCCCACAACAGCCCAAAACAAAGATCATTTACTGTCAAAAAAACTGAACTGACTCCTGCAAAGGAAAATGTACCTTAAAATTGTTCAGTTTAAGTCTTGTTGATGTGTGGAAGATTTATTATTTTCAGTGTCCGAGGCTCCGTTGGCTGATTCACGAAATTCCCACCACTTAAATCTTGATAAAGAACGAAATGCCATTTGGAACTGACTGGAAGATTTTTTGTGTGGGAAAGGATTTGCATTAGATTTAAACTTCTTGCTTGATCACCATTTTACCAAGTAAATTTTATTCTGCGCTTTCTTCCGAACTTTATTGTTTGCATCTCCACAGGCTGAGTATATTCTAAAAATGAGTATATAATCTCTGTCATAGTTTG
The DNA here is from genome assembly GCF_026875155.1 of Cherax quadricarinatus. NCBI lineage: Eukaryota > Metazoa > Arthropoda > Malacostraca > Decapoda > Parastacidae > Cherax > Cherax quadricarinatus. Next base: position 26,780,248 of record NC_069418.1, on the reverse strand, counting down.
TTTACGAATACCTTTATTAATGTTACAAACCTGCAGTACTGTGCTGGGCTGTCAGCAACCACATTGACAGTGTCACAAGCCTGCAGTACTGTGCTGGGCTGTCAGCAACCACATTGACAGTGTCACAAGCCTGCAGTACTGTGCTGGGTTGTCAGCAATCATATTGACAGTGTCACAAGCCTGCAGAACTGTGCTGGGCTGTCAGCAACCACATTGACAGTGTCACAAACCTGCAGTACTGTGCTGGGCTGTCAGCAACCACATTGACAGTGTCACAAGCCTGCAGTACTGTGCTGGGCTGTCAGCAACCACACTGACAGTGTCACAAACCTGCAGTACTGTGCTGGGCTGTCAGCAACCACATTGACAGTGTCACAAGCCTGCAGTACTGTGCTGGGCTGTCAGCAACCACATTGACAGTGTCACAAGCCTGCAGTACTGTGCTGGGCTGTCAGCAACCACATTGACAGTGTCACAAGCCTGCAGTACTGTGCTGGGCTGTCAGCAACCACACTGACAGTGTCACAAACCTGCAGTACTGTGCTGGGCTGTCAGCAACCACATTGACAGTGTCACAAGCCTGCAGTACTGTGCTGGGCTGTCAGCAACCACATTGACAGTGTCACAAGCCTGCAGTACTGTGCTGGGCTGTCAGCAACCACATTGACAGTGTCACAAGCCTGCAGTACTGTGCTGGGCTGTCAGCAACCACATTGACAGTGTCACAAGCCTGCAGTACTGTGCTGGGCTGTCAGCAACCACATGACAGTGTCACCAAGCCTGCAGTACTGTGCTGGGCTGTCAGCAGCCACATTGACAGTGTCACAAGCCTGCAGTACTGTGCTGGGCTGTCAGCAATCATACTGACAGTGTCACAAGCCTGCAGTACTGTGCTGGGCTGTCAGGAATCATACTGACAGTGTCACAAGCCTGCAGTACTGTGCTGGGCTGTCAGCAACCACATTGACAGTGTCACAAGCCTGCAGTACTGTGCTGGGCTGTCAGCAATCATACTGACAGTGTCACAAGCCTGCAGTACTGTGCTGGGCTGTCAGCAACCACATTGACAGTGTCACAAGCCTGCAGTACTGTGCTGGGCTGTCAGCAACCACACTGACAGGGTCACAAGCCTGCAGTACTGTGCTGGACTTTCAGCAACCATTGACAATTTCCAAGCCTGCAGTACTGTGCTGGGCTGTCAGCAATCATATTGACAGTGTCACAAGCCTGCAGTACTGTGCTGTGCTGTCAGCAACCACACTGACAGTGTCACAAGCCTGCAGTACTGTGCTGGGCTTTCAGCAACCACATTGACAGTGTCACAAGCCTGCAGTATTGTGCTGGGCTGTCAGCAGCCACATTGACAGCGTCATAAGCCTGCAGTACTGTGCTGGGCTGTCAGCAGCCACATTGGCAGTGTCCAAGCCTGCAGTGCTGTGCTGGGCTGTCAGTAATCATATTGACAGTGTCACAAGCCTGCAGTACTGTGCTGGGCTGTCAGCAACCACATTGACAGTGTCACAAGCCTGCAGTACTGTGCTGGGCTGTCAGCAACCACATTAACAGTGTCACAAGTCTGCAGTAATGTGCTGGGCTGTCAGCAACCACATTAACAGTGTCAAAAGCCTGCAGTACTGTGCTGGGCTGTCAGCAACCACATTAACAGTGTCACAAGCCTGCAGTACTGTGCTGGGCTGTCAGCAACCACATTAACAGTGTCACAGTCTGCAGTACTGTGCTGGCTGTCAGCAACCACATTAACAGTGTCAAAAGCCTGCAGTACTGTGCTGGGCTGTCAGCAACCACATTAACAGTGTCACAAGCCTGCAGTACTGTGCTGGGCTGTCAGCAACCACATTAACAGTGTCACAAGTCTGCAGTACTGTGCTGGGCTGTCAGCAACCACATTAACAGTGTCAAAAGCCTGCAGTACTGTGCTGGGCTCTCAGCAACCACATTGACAGTGTCACAAATGCACAAAAATTTGGACACAAAATTAATACTAAACAGTGAACACAAATATCGCAGAGAACCAGAAATCACAATGGCAAATACTCCAGCTGACAGCCTGAGAGAGTCTATTTGGCAGGAACACTTACCATAAGCGTAACCGAGCCAATCCCCAAGTACTCCTTGAGTTACCAATCAGGCTTTAGGAGATCTTATTCAACCGACACCTCCCTAACTAATCTGATGTATTACATGAGAACTGAAATGCCGATAGGGAACCTCATAGGAATGGAAACATATATATATATTATATATATATATATATATATATATATATATATAAATATATATATATATATATATATATAATTATATATATATATTAATATAGGGAGGTTCCACCTCTGGAACTGTCCTGGGGACCCTCATCCTCAGAGAAAAGAATAAACATACTTCAGGGTGAAGTCAAGGTTCTCCCTGAAGTATGTTTGAATATTGTCTTCTCCTACCACCCCCTATATTCTACATTCTATGTAGACTTTATTTAATGAGAAAATACATTGACAAAAATACAATAGGGAGTAGAACAACATAGATAACATCTCAGAGCTAAATCTCGAATACTTCGTCCAGCTCCCCGGTGGTGGGCCGCGTGCCCAGAATGCTGCAGGCATTTCTCCTCTGGATCGCAACACTGAGTCTCTGAAAGAGGAAACTGGTCGCTCTGTGACCCTTGGTTTCTGTGATGAGTTTTTCACCCAGCTCTCTGAGGAACTTTAGAGCACACTCGCCACATGTTCCAAGGGTCTCTGACCCTACTGGGATGAAGTTATAGCATGGGGGCAGGCCTTCATATTTGTGGGTCTTCTGGATCTCCCTGTAGCTGGCGGCTCCACTCCCTTCAGCTTCAGAGTATGGAAGTGTGTGTGTGTGTGTTATATATATATATATATATATATATATATATATATATATATATATATATATATATATATAATATATATATATATATATATATATGTCGTGCCTAATATGTAAAACTGGTCAATTAGCAAGAACTCATTTAAAATTAAGCCCTATCTAAAATTTTCTCTTATACGTTTAGAGATATATTTTTTCATTATTGTTAATGTAAAAATTTTTAATTTTGCACCAAAAGAATCTTAGAAAACTTACCAAACCTTATTATAACAATAACAATTTATTTTAGCCTAACCCAACTATATATACTTTAGATTTGTTTACAATAATTTAATATTAAACAAACACAGTGAAATATATTTTTTTCGTTAGGTTCAGAATGATTTTGGCGAAATTATTGCATACACAAATTTTCGCTTGTCCTATATGGCAAGATGAGCGTTGCTATTTAAGCCAAGATCGCAAGTTCTGCCTATTCGCCACGACATAATATATATATATATATATATATATATATATATATATATATATATATATATATATATATATATATATATATATATATATATATATATAATATATGAAGGGTTGTTGAGTGGTTCGGACATGTAGAGAGAATGGAACGAAACAGAATGACTTCGAGAGTGTATAAATCTGTAGTGGAAGGAAGGCGGGGTAGGGGTCGGCCTAGGAATGGTTGGAGGGAGGGGGTAAAGGAGGTTTTGTGTGCGAGGGGCTTGGACTTCCAACAAGCATGCGTGAGCGTATTTGATAGGAGTGAATGGAAACAAATGGTTTTCGATACTTGACGTGCTGTTGGAGTGTGAGCAAAGTAACATTTATGAAGGGATTCAGGGAAACCGGCAGACCGGACTTGAGTCCTGGAGATGGGAAGTACAGTGTCTACACTCTGAAGGTGGGGTGTTAATGCTACAGTTTTATAAACTGTAGTGTAAAGCACCCCTGTGGCAAGACAGTGATGGAGTGAATGATGATGAAGGTTTTTCTTTTTCGGGCCACCCTGCATTGGCGGGACTCGGCCGATGTGTTAATAATATATATATATATATATATATATATATATATATATATATATATATATTATATATATATATATATATATATATATATATATATATATCGGCACGTGCAGCATCACTCTGTGTTATGAAGAATAAAGAATCACAATCGCTGAATCTTGTGTATAAGTACCATTTGTTAGTAAGTTTGACATGGCAGACACTAGGCTGTCTGATTGACCAAGGTCCCAGCCCCGAAGTTATGTCTTTTTTTCATATACTTCAAGGCAAGGAAGGTCAGCAGGTTTAGTGCAATGAAAGATAGGGCAATTGTAATTCAAGGGATGAAAAACTCTTCGCCAGCATCAAGGCTACCCCTCCTCTTGAAGAAATTTGTGTCTGTAACAGACAGGTGTCTACAACTAACATATGTCTGGAACTGACGTGTGTCTGCAGCAGACATATGTTTGCAACAGACGGGTGTCTGCAACTGACATGTGTCTGCAGGAGACCTCTCCTCCAGCATTACAATCATCTCTATTCGACTGATAAAGTCTGCAGTGCGAGCGAGAGATTTCATAGGGAAAAAAGAAACCTAAGTGTTGCACATGGTCTGTCCATCATTTTTCAATATTGTATACCATATATAATATGAAAGAAACACTTCATCTCGGCGTTAGTATTAAAATGCTATGAAGGTTTTACACTTGAATGAGACTGACCGTGAGTATGGTCTTGGGAAGGTGCCTGTCGTCCTCTTCAGTGATCTGAGTTTCATGGAGGGTCCTGGGAAAGACAGGGGCGTGGTCGTTCTGATCTACCACCCGCACCACCACCCGCGCCTCGCTTCGCCCCTCCCCCGCCGCAGCCGCAACCACCAGCTCGTGCTGCGGTAGCCACCGCAGGGCACGCCAACCCAAAGAGAAAAGTTGTTAAAAGTTAAGAATAAAAGTCACAAACCCGTAGCTAAAACAATTCACGAGTCACCGGAACATTGGGATTTCTCCCTTCTTAAAGACGAAAAGCTAACTAAAATGATGCATGTTCTTAGGCATTCAAGTAAATTAAGATGTTTTATAATCCCTAAAGTTTAGCAATATTATGTTGGGTTGCTAATTTTGCTTCACAGTTTAATCTAGGCATGTAAAAAAATTGCATATTTTTACAAGTTTAAATGGCCAAAGTTACTGTTCACGGCTTTATTTAGATTATGCAACTCAGATCTGGTCTCCACACGGCAGTACGATGATAAAATATACCCACAGTACATGGGTTATCGAATTTTATTTATGAGGACGTTTCGCCCACCAGGAACCTCTCTGATTCATATAGAGAATAATAAGACATGGTTGGAGGGAAGTCCCGAGGTGGAAGAATGAAATCAAGTACGAGTAGCCAGGAGAATGAGGTAAGGTGATCACAGTATCAGGGAGAATAAGCCTCGCTAAGACTTTGGAGATTATGTATGAGTCAGAGTTTTGAGAAATAGTATTAGCTGTGGCTATTACTGCTGTATCTAAACAAACTAGTGCAACGGTCAGTTTAAATGAGAATTCCTGGTGAAATAATTGTCTTCACAAATGCAGTGCCATAACATGCACATTGTGTCTTATTTACATACGGGTCTACGTATTACAGAATGATGCAGTAAGATCACAGTAAACAGGTAATCTCACAATATGCAGAACAACCAATGTGAAAAAATAGTGAACTTCTTCGACAATGTTCCTTGACAAAGTTCCTTGATAATGTGAGAAATCACAGAAACGCTTGGAAGTTCACTATTTTTTTTCACAGTGGTTGTTTTGCATATTACAGAATGAATATAAATGCAGTGGAGAACAGGCAGAGGCATGAAGAAGCTAATTCGCTGATGAAGAATCGTTCTTGAAAAGTGTAGCATGAGGGGAGATACTGTATGATTGAGGTATACACGTGGAAGACTTGTAAATATGATGAGGCTTCAAGATGGGGAATAAAGTAAATTTAGAAAAAATATGGAAAAGTACTGGTTTGGCCATGGATTTTTTGATGAGTAGAATAATCTTCCAAATAGCGTCATTGAAGCTAACGCCTTAGGTAACTTAAAGAACAGATTGGAGAAATAAACTAGTGAGGAGGACTGGGTGCTAGAATGACTTGTCGATCATGGGGGTCAGTAGGTCTCTAACAGTACTACTCTATTCTTACGTTCCTATATTGGGTAACTGATTTCCTTGGCGAATGGGAAGTGGAGGCGAATATTCCGATGACTCCAATTCTCAACAAATTCACACACTGTAAATGAAACTAGTTTCGGTTCGTTCTGGGCTCGTAGAACAAGTATCTTCATCACGATACAGGGCGAACCACAACTTTTTACTTTCACTTTCACTGTGCATCCTATGGAATATTAGCAGCTTACCTAAATATCTTATAATAAAAGCCAAATCCATGTAGGCGATTCAGCGAGAGAAGACACTAGACTCACCTGTTCTTGTTGTTCAAAGTCGAGTGGCTGGGTGAGGGTGAGACGTCCACTGGAACTATCTAAGGCAAAAAGTCCTTCCTCGTTGCCTTCCTTGACTGTGAAGACCACTGGCTCACCTGAAGCAGCAGGAAGAGGGCGAACATTGGTCAGAATTAGAAGAGTGAGAAAGGAATGTTAATTAATTGGAGTAATGGAGAGTGGGGAGGCGCTGCTCCTACGCTGAAATCCTTTGATGGAATTGATTATGCTGTCACCATTAAGGAACTGTGTGAAAATGTTAAGAGCGTAGGGCAAAAAATTATTAATGAGCTTTTTTTTCACCACAGTGGCCGCTACTCGCCAAGGTAGAGTGACCCAGATGAGGAACCATTAATCATCGTCTTCTCACTAAATGTCTTGCCCAACATGCGCCGATGTTATAATCCAAATAACCCTTGTAAGTATAACATTATTTTCTATCGTGTATAGTGCAAGCTCTTTACTTTCCACTTCCACCGGCAGTTCAATATTCATGAAGAGTCAGTCTAAATGTGGGTTATATACTGACTCTGAAAGATATCTTAGGAGACTGGTGGTAAAATAAATTGTTCTTTTCCTTTTGCGTCTCTTTCTCTCCAGGGATTCCCATTAATATTTAAGAGAGGAGACTGCAAATGTGCAATGAATTATCTCGCTGTTAGTCTGAGATCTGTCTAACTAAAAGTGGAAACCATTACACCTGACAGGATCGTAAATTTCCAAGGTGAATATAACACCAGATAATCAACTTGAACTCTGCAACAAAAGATTCTATCTGGCAACCTTTTTTTTTTATTTCATTGCGTCTTCAATTTTCGTACTGGTGAAAAATCTAAAAGCATTCGTTTCCTCTCGAGATTGTATAAATAATTTTCATAAGGGTTTAAAGGTTTTTAAATTTTATTTAATAAATTAGAAAATTTCAACTGATTTGTACGTTTGGTGTTTGAATAATATTTTTTGATGAGTGGTAGACGGATGGAGTAAGCATGATCTACTCAGTTTTTTAATTCAAGAGTGTCCATCAACAGAATTAATAATGGTGATTCGGATTTACTGATATAAGTCAATAAACACTGAGGATTGTACAGACTTGTATCATCATGAAGAGAGAATAACAGATGTTATATTCCATGATGAGCAAAGCTTTCATTATACCTGAGCCAAATGTTAATAAAATTATTAGCCAGGTAGACAGCAACCTTCCAGGCAGTTATTGTCTTCTTGTTATATATAGTAACTTGGTAGACAACAACCACTCAAGGATGTACTATCGTCCTGTGTTATGCAGGTTGCTGCATTTTATGTAAAGAGAGGTTATATTGCAAGGAAAAATTTCCATAACTGTATAAATGTCAGCATATTGGAACGCTCTGACATCACTCCTCTCAGAGTGTTCCAATATGCTGACATTTATGCAATTATAGAGAATTTTTCTTGCAATGTAACCTGTCTTCACATAAAATACAATATGAGAGTGAAATAGTTTGCTGATAATTGTCTTGCACTCTGTCAGGATTGCTTGTTCTTTGTTTTGTGATCTTGCAAGATGGAAGGTATATCATATAATCTTCTACATAAGCTTCCATTAAATTTGCCCTTATAAAGGTTCGTATAGGTTCCTATATTGCAAATGTAACTTTATATAATGGTTATCTGGTTAATACGGTTTAAGGGTTGAGACATTTATGCAACTTATGGGAATCTTTATTAAGGAAACGTTTCGCCACACAGTGGCTTCATCAGTCCAATACAAAGCAGAAAGGTTTTCAAAACCATTCATCACAACTGTCAGACACTGCATCATCATGGAATCTTGATACAAAAATTCTTCAACACTTGTTCAACCTTTGGACGAAGACCTACTTCGACTAGTGGATGGTATCACTATGACCCCGCCTCCGCCTGCTTCACCTTACCTGACTACAGTATATAAGCCACGTCTACGGCCCTATGCTGTACATTCTACAAGATTGAAGGACTGAAAACATCGACTCCAGGCTAAGGGACTGATTACCTCAAACTCTTCCTCTCCTTACACCTTTCTGCTTTGTATTGGATTGATGAAGCCACTGTGTGGCGAAAGGTTTCCTCAATAAAGATTCCCATATGTTGCATAAGTGTCTCAATCTTCAACTTGTCGGTTTTCAAAATCATTCATCACAGGGTTTAAAGGGTATAGACTGCGTTACGATTATTAAAGCTGCATGTAACTTCATTACAACCAGACAAGAATATTTTAATTACTAAAATAAGAATTAAGGTAAACTCTTAGCATATATACGATGGGAGAAATACACCTTTCTCTGTATATAACCTGTATCATATATAATATGATGTTGAGTGGTATATTGGTCTACAACCAGTTTAATTCTATATCTGTAAAGGCATGTGTGTGTGTGTGTTCTCTTGGTTTATGTAAAGTTCTTATGTAAAGTCTTCATCACGCTAAAATCTTTGGTATATCGCCTCTCGTTTTCCAACCCATTTTATTAATATAAAATCATAAACCGTGTGTGTATATACTCTTGTGGTGAGAGTGGCGGAGTGCACACTACTGGCGGCAGTGAATTATTTTTGTCATAATTATCACTGTGTTAACAGTTGATAATTAAAGATCATATAACTAAAGGTCATATAAATATTGCAGTGGTATTGTTATTCCGAAGCTGCTAGAAGGAACACAGGAGACTAGTTTCTGAAGAATGTCCAAAATGAACAGCAGGAAATTGTAACAAGGGGTGATGCAAAGGAGTGGGAGGGGGAGCGGGGGAAAAGGTTGTCATCTTCGAATTAATGAACACTCAGATGACATCACCTGCAGCAAACTTCAAGCGAAATTAAGAGTACGAGTCGAGCCAAAAGACTTAATTAAAACTTTTTATTACATGTGTGTGTGGAGAGGAGTGAACACTGGTGAACCTACATCAAGGCTAAAGAGAGAGGGGTGCCAGGGGTTCGGGCCTGAGAGACAGCCTCAGGATACCGACTCTTCTAATTACAGTGACGTATCATAACTGTTATAGGTAAATATCATATTATACAATGGTCTTTATATTATCAGTAAATATATTACTGTAGCATATTGTCCTCATACAGATAGTTAAGATGCCAATCGCCAAATCAACCTACATATACTTTTGTAATTAATAGGACATTTATTAACAGTACATTAACTGTTACAATGAAAAAAATTGTAGTTCAACTAGTCCCATAAAATTTAATTCAAAATAGCTTTTGCCATGAAAGAGAAATTAGTCAGTTAGGATGAAATTTGTGACGTTGCCACTTTTGACTATTTTCACGTGTGGCAGAAATAATATAGCAGATGCCTGTAATGAGGGAAGCAAATTTAATATACAGAACACAACATCTCTTAATAACTGGTTCCCTATAGATATCTGACCCTAAATGACATGTTAGGAACTAGAATATGGTTATAATTATGACATTGATGTTTAAAAGGGTGGACGGGTAAGCTAGTGGAAGGCCTCCGTCAGATGACCAAAAGCTCCAGTGTCGGATCATCATATGAGTAAACACTCTCGTTGGGAAACACTCACTCTGTTTCCTGACAAGTCTTACCTAACCTACCCTTGGAAATAACAAGTCTGGGAAGCTCTCAGTCTTACATACCTATACTTATTACAAGCAGTTTAATGAGTAATAAGTGTAAAGTATGTAAGATGACATAGGATTTACACTTGACAGGGCCCCTGACGAATATGTCAGGATCGATGCCAGCTAGAACAGCGGCTAAGAGACGAGAACCACAACTAACCGTAGCGGCAGAACTTGAGAGACTAACTCCTGCTAGGTACCATATCTCTCAGCGCGACCGTCAATCATTCAGAACCTGGTGTGCATGATCATCAACCATTCAGAGCCTGGTGTGCACGACCGTCAACAATTCAGAACCTTGTGTGCGCAGTGCCGATACTTGTACATAAAGATTTCCCGTTTATCAGCTGAGGTAGTCAAGCAATAATATGAACCCTACCTTACATATACATATACACACCTGTCGGTGTATATACCCTGAGATATTCACATCTCTCAGTGTATATTCCCTCACATATGCGCGCCTCTCTGTGTATATATCCTGGAATATTCAAGTCTGTCAATGTGCATACCTTGAGAGGCGCGCTCACCTCTCCATATGTTCTCTCACTATCTTCCATACCATTTTGTTTTGTTTTATTTCAGCTTATTTACTGAAGTTTCAGCGTGTGTGTAAGCTAATGCAGTACTTTAACTGAAGTCTGAGTGCCTCTGAAATCATGGCAATTTCCGTGTTTCATTATATTTTTTTTTTTTTTTTTTTTACAGTGAATCGAGGCTGCTGGTCCTTCATAACTAATTATCATTACTCGTCACTGCTCGATTATAATTTACAATTTACGTTTCCATCGTAAAATTCAGCTTTTCGAAATGATTTAAGGGTCATTATTTCCTTTGCATGTTCAAATTATTAATTAAAATTATATTTGATAGGCCTATATAATTAGAGAGGATTTCATAGTGTCATGAGTCATTTAACATAATAATTAGGTAATTTGTAGGGTAATTAGGCTCCCAGTGAAAAGGGGGAGGGGGGTGCCTTGATGCCGGCGAAAAGCTCCTGACACAAGGAACTAGAACCGAAACCTCCACAACCGCTAATACCTACAACCACCACATACCTACCAGCTACCTAATACCACTACTACTACTACTACCACCACCACCACCACCACCACCACCACCACCACACCACCTACCAACTACTCACTGCAGTTACTCTCGCTCACCACAAGGAACAACAACATTAAAGAACAGAAAGCACCACCACTAACAACATCAAAACACCTACAACATCTACTATATGCTACAGAGGCCGTATGTTGGTTGGGTTGTAAAATCCACTAGGAACAGTGGATGGTGCCGAATAGATAGCCATTGGATTTTGGCTTAAATAGCAATGCTCTTCTTGCCGAATAATGCAAGCAAAAATTTCTGTATGCAATAATTTCGCAGAATCATTCTGAACCTAACGAAAAAATATATTTCATTGCGTTTATTATTAAAATATTGCAAACCTATCTAAAATATAAGTATTTGGTTGGATTGAGCTAAATTAAATTACGCTTGTTATAATAAGGTTAGGTAAGTTTTCTAATTTTTTTTGGTACAAAATTACTAATTTTTACATTAACATCAATGAAAAATATAAATCAGGACTCAATTTTAAATAAGGTTTGTAGATGAATGGTTCAGAGAACCGACATGTTGATAAATTAGACACATGTGCAACTCTTGGGTATCTTTATTGAGGAAACGTTTCGCCACACAGTGGCTTCATCAGTCCATACAAAGGAGAATCTTGAATAAGGTCTTGCTAAGTGACCAGTTTCACCTATTCGGCACGAAGAATTTCAGACACAGACACACACACACACACAGACGTACACACAGACACACACACAGACACACACACAGACACACACACACACATACACACACAAAACACACACACACACACACACACACATACACACACACATACACATACACATACAAACACACACATACACACCACACTTTCACACACACAGACGCACACACACCACATACACACACACACATACACACACAACATACACACACGTACACACACACATACACACACATACACACACACACATACACACACACACAGACACACACACACACAGACGCACACACACAGACACACACACACACATACACACCACACATACACACACACATCACACAAAATACACACACACACATACACACACATACACACACACACACATACACACACACACATACATACAAAATTTCACACACACATACACAACATACACCCCACACACAACACACACACATACACACACACACACACACAACACACACACACACACACACACACACACACACACACACACACACACACACACACACACATACACACACTACGTAACAGGACCTTAAATCTTCCCACACTGGAGACATATATTGTCAATGCCTAATACTCTTAAAAAAAATGTGGGAGCTCACTAACTTACAAGTATTAATTTTGCTTGGAGTGAGAGAGATAGGGAGAAGAGATGGAGGGCGGGTGGAGGGAGAGATCGGAGGAGTGAACATAGGAACACTTGGAGTAAGAGTCTGGGGAAGTGAGCGAGCAAGGGAGTAGTTGAAGAGTGATCAAGGAAGAAAATGAGGGAAAGGGAAGGTGGAGTGAGAGACCAGGGAGTCAGGGAGAGATCAAGAGAGCGAGCAAGACAGCAGGTAGTGTGTGGCCAGGGAGCAGGACAGCAGGTGGACTGAGGCCACCTGGTTACCTGGAGGTTATTCCGGGATCATCGCGCCGCGGCCCCGGGCCCCTGGGGACCAGGCCTCTCGGGGGGTTTAAGACCTGATTTAATAGGTGTTACTGCTTTGGGCCCCAACCAGTCCAACGTACGAGCCACAGCCCGGCTGATCCCGGACTGACTTTAGGTTTTTGTCCAGCTCTCTCTTGAAGGAGCCAGGGTTTTTGGTTTTTCCCCCAAAAGCTTGATGGGAGGCTGTTGAACAGTCTTGGGCCCCCACACTTCGGTGTTTTCCCCTTTGTGTTTAAAAATGGCGCCCCTACTTTTAATTGGGGGTATTTTGCCCTTTGCCTGCCCCGTTTTTTTTCTTTAGTAAAGGGGTAAAACAGCAAGGTTTGAGTGTGGCCAGGGGGCAGGAAAGGGGGGAAAAACGCCCGGGAGCAGGGGGAGCAGGTGGAAAAGGGCGCCAGGGGGCAAGACAGCAGGTGGAGTGAGGGCCCCCGGGAGTTAAAAAGCAGGTGTAATGAGACGACGGAAAAAAGGGGAAAAGGGAGAAAAAGGGAAGGGAGGAAAGGGATCAGAAGGGGAAGGGGGGAAAGGCGCCGAAGGAAAAGGGGGAAAGGAAAACCAGAAAAGGGGAAAGGGGGAAAGGGGAGAAAGCGAAGGGGAAAAAAAGGGGAGCAGAAGGGAAAGGGGGAAAGGCAGCAGAAGGGAAGGGGGAAAAGGGAGCGAAGGGAAGGGAGGGAAAAACAGCAGAAAAGGGGAAAGGGGGAAAAGGGAAACAGAAAGGGAAAAGGGGGGGAAAGACAGCAGGGAAAGGGGAAGGGGGGAAAAAGGGAGCAGAAGGGAAGGGAGGGAAAAGGGAAAAGGGGGAAAGGAAGGGAAAAAGGGAGCAGAAAAAGGGAAGGGGAAAGGCAGCAGAAAGGGAGGGAAGGGAGAAATGGGGGGGGGGGGGGAAAGGGGGGGAAAAGAAGGGAGAAAAAGGAGCAGAAGGGAATGAAGGGGAAAAGGCAGCAGAAGGGAAGGGGAGAAAGGCAGCAGAAGGGAAAAGAAGGGGAGAAAAGGCAGCAGAAGGGGGAAAGGGAAAGGAGAAAAGCAGCAGAAGGGAAAGGGGGGAAAAAGGGAGCAGAAAGGAAAAGGGGGGGAAAAAAAGGCAGCGAAGGGAAAGGGGGAAAGGCAGCAGAAAGAAAGGGGGGAAAGGCAGCAGAAGGGAAAAGGGGGAAAAGGGGAGCAGAAGGGAAGGGGAAGAATGGGGAGCAAAGGGGAAGGGAGAAAAGGGAGCCCGAAGGGAAGAGAGAAAGGAGGAGAAGGGGAAAGGGGGAAAGGCAGCAGAAGGGAAGGGAGAAAAAGGGGCAGAAGGGGGGGAGAAAAGGGAGCAGAAGGGGAAAGGGGGAGAACCCGGGAGCAGAAAGGAAGGAAGGGGTAAAGGCAGCAGAAGGGGGAAGGGGGGAAAGGGCAGCAGAAAGGAAGGGAAAGGGGGAAAGGCAGCAGAAGGGAAGGAAGGGGAAAGGCAGCAGAAGGGAAGGGGGAGAAAAGGCAGCAGAAGGGGGAAAGGAAAGGGAAAAAAAGGGAGCAGAAGGGAAGGAAGAGAGAAAGGCAAACGAAGGGAAGGGGGGAAAGGCGCAAAAAAGGGAAGGAAGGGAAAAAAAGGAGCAGAAGGGAAGGGAGAAAGGCCCGCAGAAAGGGGGAAAAAAAGGGGGGAAAGGCAGCAGAAGAGAAGGGAAAAAAAGGGGAGCCGAAGGGTGGAAGGGAGAAAGGGAGCAAAAAGGGAAGGAAGAGAGAAAAGCAGCAGAAGGGAAAGGGGGAAAAAGGGAAAAAAGGGCAGCAGAAGGGGAAAGGGAAAGGGAAAAAGGCCCGCGAAGGGAAAGGGAAAGGGAAAAAAAAAAACAGGGAGGAAAGGAAAGGGGAAAGGGGAAAAAGGGAGCGAAGGGGAAAGGGGGAAAGGGGGGCAGCGAAGGGGAGGGAAAGGGAAGGGAAAAGGGAGCGAAGGGAAGGAAGGGGGAAAGGCTGCAGAAGGGAAGGGAGAAAGGGGAGCGGGAAAGGGGAAAGGGAAAGGGAGAAAGGCAGCAGAAGGGAAGGGGAAGGGGGGAAAAGCAGCAGGGAAAGGGGGGAAGGGGGAAAAAAGCAGCAGAAAAGGAAAAGGGGGGGGGGAAAAAGGGGCAGAAGGGAAGGGGAAAAAAGGCAGGGAAAAAGGGGGGGGAAGGGAGAAAGGCAGCAGGGAAGGGGAAAGGGGAAAGGCAGCAGAAGGGAAGGGAGGGAAAAGGGAGCAGAAGGGAATGAAGGGAGAAAGGGGGCAGAAAGGGGAAAAGGGGGGGAGAAAGGCAGCCCGAAGGCAAGGAAAGGGAAAAAAGGGGAAGGGGAAGAAAAAGGGAGAAAGGGAGCAGAAGGGTGGAAGGCAGAAAAGGGGGCAGAAGGGGGAAGGGAAAAGAGAAAGCAGCAGAGGGAAAGAAAAGGGGGAAAGGCAGCAGAAGGGGGGAAAGGGAAAAGAGAAAGGCAGCAGAAGGAAAAAGGGGGGGAAAAGGCAGCAGAAGGGGAAAGGGAAAGGGAAAAGGGAGGGAGAAAGGGGAAAGGGAAAGGGAAAAAAAACACGAAGGAAAAAAAAAAGGGAGGGAAAAGGGAAGCAGAAAGAAGGGGGAAAGGGAGAGAAGGGAAAAGGGAAAAAAGGCACAGAAGGGAAGGGGAAAGGGGGCAGAAGGGAAAGGGGGGAAAGGGGAGCAGAAGGGGGGGAGAAAAGGGAGCGGAAAGGGGAAAGGGAAAAAGGCAGCAGAAAAGAAGGAAAGGGAGAAAAAACCGAGAAGGGAAAGGGGGGAAAAGGAGCAGAAAGAAGGAAAGGGGGAAAAGGGAGCGGAAAGGGGAAAAAGGGGGGAAAGGCAAACAGGGAAAGGGAAAGGGGAGAGAAAAGGGAGCAGAAAGGGGAAAGGGGGAAAAAGGGAGCGAAGGGAAGGAAGGGAAAAAAAAGGGGCAGAAAGGGAAAGGGGGGGAAAAAAGGCAGAGAAGGGGAAAAAAGGGGAAAAAAAGGCAGAGAAGAGAAGGGGGAAAGGGGCAGAAGGGGATGGAAGGCAGAATGGGGCAGAAAAGGAAGGAAGAGAGGAAAAAACAGAGAAGGGAAAGGGAAAGGGAAAAAAAGGCCAAAAGAAGGGAAGGAAGGGGGAAAAAGGGAGCAGAAGGGGAAAGGGAAAGGGGGGAAAAAAGGGGAGCAGGGAAAGGAAAAAGGAAGGGGGAGAAAGGCAGCCCGAAAAGGGGAAAGGGGAAAAAAGGCAGCAGAAGGGAGGGAAGGGGGGAAAGGCAGCAGAAGGGAAGGAAAGGGGGAAAAGGAGCAGAAGGGAAAAGAAGGGAAAAGGCAGCAGAAGGGGAAGGGGGGAAAGGCAGCAAAAAAGGGACGAAAGGGAGAAAGGCAGCAGAAGGGAAGGAAGGGGAAAAGCAGGGAAAAGGAAGGGGGGGGAGGGAAAAGGGAGCAAAAGGGAAGGGGAAAGGCCCCGAAGGGGAAGGGGGAGAAAAAGGGAGCAGAAAAGGGGGAAAGAAGGGAGAAAGGCAGCAGAAGGGAAGGGGGAGAGAAAGGCAGCCAAAAAAGGGAAGGAAGGGAGAAAAAAACAGAGAAAGGGGAAAGGGGGGAAAAAAAAGGGGCAGAAGGAAAAAAGGGGGGAGAAAGGCAGCAGAAGGGAAGGGAGAAAGGCAGCAGAAAGGGAAGGGAAGGGGGAAAAGCATCAGAAAGGGGAAAGGGAAAAGGGGGGAAAAGCAGCCGAAGGGAAGGAAGGGAGAAAAGGCAGCGAAAGGGAAAGGGAAAGGGGAAAAAAAGGCCCGCTAAAAGGGGAGCAAGGGAGAAAGGGGAGCGGAAGGGGGGGAAGGGAGGGAAAAGGGCAGCAGAAAGGGGAAAGGGGGGAAAGGCAGCAGAAGGGAGGGAAGGGGGAAAGGGAGCGAAAGGGGAAAGGAGAAAGGCCCGCAGAAGGGAAGGGAGGGAAAAGGGAGCAGAAAAGGGAAAAGAAGGGAAAGGGAAAGGGAGCAGAAAGGGAAAGGGAAAGGGGGAAAAGCAGCAGAAAGGGGAAGGGAAAAAAGAAAAACAAACAAAAAGGGGGAAAAAAGGGGGGGAAAAGGGAGCAGAAGGGGGAAAGGGGGAAAAGGGGAGCAAAGGGGAAAAAGGGGGGAAAGGGCAGAAGGGGAAAAAAAAAAGGAGAAAGGCAGCAGAAGGGAAGGGGGGAAAGGCGGAAAAAGGGAAAGGAGGGAAAGATAAGCGAAAGGGAAGGGGGAAAAAAAAGGGAGCAGAAGGGAAGGAAAGGGGGAAAAAAAGGGGAGCAGAAGGGAAGGGAAGGGAGAAAGGCAGCGAAGGGAAGGAAGGGAGAAAGGCAGCAGAAAGGGGAAAGGGAAAGGGGGAAAAACAGCAGAAGGGGAAGGAAGGGGAAAGGCAGGGAGAAGGGAAGGGAAAAAAAGGCAGCAGAAGGGGAAGGGAGCGAGACACCCAAATTTATCCTTTCCCAAGGAAAATTTTTTTTTTTTTTTTACACTGAAATGGGGAAAACAGTTTAGGGGGAGCGACTTGAGAATGTGAAGGTCGAGTTTTTCCCTTCTTTTTACTTCAGTGTCTTGGGGGGGTTCACAACCTTTTAAATCCCTCTTGGTGGTTTAAAACCTTCCCGTCATCTTTGGGGGTTTTAAAAAAACCCTTTAGTCATCTTGGTGGTTCACAACCTTCAGTCATCTTGGTGGTTCACAACCTTCAGTCATCTTGGTGGTTCACAACCTTCAGTCATCTTGGTGGTTCAAAAACCCTTTATTTTCTTGGTGGGTTTACAAAAATTCATTAAACTTGGTGGTTCACAACCTTCAGTCGTCTTTGGGGGTTCCCCAACCTTTATTTTCTTTGGGGGGTTCCAAACCCTTTGTTTACTTGGGGGGTTCAAAACCTTTAGTCATCTTTGGGGGTTCAAAAACCTTCAAATCCTCTTGGTGGTTCACAACCTTCAGTCTTCTGGTTTTCAAAAACCCTTCCCGTCATTTTTGGTGGTTTACAACCTTCAGTCATCTTGGTGGTTCACAACCTTCAGTCATCTTGGTGGTTCACAACCTTCATTCATCTTGGTGGTTCACAACCTTCAGTCATCTTGGTGGTTCACAACCTTCATTCATCTTGGTGGTTCACAACCTTCATTCATCTTGGTGGTTCACAACCTTTAGTTGTCTTGGGGGGTTCACAACCTTTAAATTTATCTTGGTGGTTCCCAAACCCTTTAGTCGTCTTGGTGGTTCCAAAACCCTTTATTCATTTTTGGTGGTTCACAAACCCCAGTAAACTTGGTGGTTCACAACCTTCATTCATCTTTGGGGGTTTTTAAACCTTCAGTCATCTTGGGGGGTTTTAAACCCTTTATTATCTTGGGGGGTTCACAACCTTCAAATCATTTTTGTTGGTTCAAAACCCTTTAGTCATTTTTGGTGGTTCACAACCCTTTAGTCAAACTTGGTGGTTCACAATTAAATTTATCTTGGTGGTTCACAACCTTTAGTGTTTGGTTTGGGTTTAAAAACCTTCATTCTCTTGGTGGTTAAAAACCCTTTTGTCATCTTGGGGGGTTTTACAACCTTTAATTTATCTTGGTGGGGGCACAACCTTTAGTCATCCTGGTGGTTCACAACCTTCAAATTTTTTGGGGGGTTCACAACCTTTTGTCATCTTGGGGGGGTTTACAACCCTTTTTATTTGGTGGTT
This sequence comes from Cherax quadricarinatus, assembly GCF_026875155.1. Lineage (NCBI taxonomy): Eukaryota > Metazoa > Arthropoda > Malacostraca > Decapoda > Parastacidae > Cherax > Cherax quadricarinatus. The sequence goes on along the minus strand of NC_069418.1, from coordinate 26,761,849 downwards.
CACAAACCCTTTATTCATCTTGGGGGTTCACAACCTTCGTCATCTTGGGGGGTTCCAACCCTTAAATTTTCTTTTGGGGGTTCACAAAACCCTTTAGTCTTTTTGGTGGTTCACAACCTTCTTTCTCTTGGTGGTTCACAAAACCCTTAGTCATCTTGGTGGTTCACAACTTAAGGGCACTTGGTGGTTTTACAAACCCTTTATTCATCTTGGGGGGTTCACAAACCCTTTATTCATCCCTTTGGGGGTTACAACCTCAGTGTCTTGGTGGTTCACAACCCCCTTTATTCATTTTTGGGGGTTCACAACCTTTAGTCCCTTTTTTGGTGGTTCACAACCTTTTATTTTTTCTTGGTGGTTCCAACCCTTTAGTCATCTTTTTGGGGGTTAAAACCTTCATTCATCTTGGTGGGGTTAAAAACCCTTTAGTCAAACTGGGTGGTTCCCCAACCCTTTATTCATTTTTTGGGGGTTCACAACCTTCAGGCATTTTTTGGTGGTTCACAAAACCCTTTAGTCATCTTGGGTGGTTCACAACCTTCAGTCTTTTTGGTGGGTTCCCCAAACCTTTTTATTCTTTTTGGTGGTTCAAACCTTCAGTGGGTTGGGGGTTCAAAACCTTCATTCATCTTGGTGGTTCACAACCTTCAGTTTCTTGGTGGTTCAAAACCTTCCCCCTTTTAAACTTGGTGGTTCACAACCGTCAGTCATTTGGTGGGTTCACAACCCTTTATTCATTTGGTTTGGGTTTACAACCTTCGTCAGTTTGGGGGTTCACTCCCCTTTATTCATCTTTGGGGGTTCACAAATTTTCATCTTTGGGGGTTTTACAAAACCCTTTAGTCATCTTGGTGGTTCACAACCTTCATTTATTTGGTGGGGTTTACAACCTTTATTCAAATTTTGGGGGTTCAAAACCTTCTTCATCTTGGTGGTTCACAACCTTTCCCGTTTATCTTGGTGGTTCACAACCTTCAGTCATCTTTTGGGGGTTCACAAAACCCTTTATTTTTCTTGGTGGTTCCAACCCTTTATTCATTTGGTGGTTTCCAAACCCTTTAGTCTCTTTGGGGTTCACAACCTTATTCACTTTTGGGGGTTTTACAACCTTCAGTCATCTTTGGGGGTTCACAAACCCCTTTTTTCATCTGGTGGTTTCCCAACCCTTTATTCTTTTTGGTGGTTTTCCAACCCTTCAGTCATTTGGGGTTTTACAAAACCCTTTATTTTATATTTGGGGGTTCAAAAATTCCTTTGGGCATCTTGGTGGTTTACAAACCTTTAGTTTTTCTTGGTGGTTCAAACCTTCATTCATCTTGGTGGGTTCACAACCTTCGTCATCTTTGGGGTTCCCAAACCTTTTATTCATCTTGGTGGTTTCCAAACCCTTTAGTCATCTTGGGTGGTTCACCCAAACCCCCTTCATCTTGGTGGTTTACAACCTTCTTTATTTTTGGTGGGGGACAAACCCTTTAGGGCATCTTGGTGGGTTTAAAAACCTTTTTTCATCCCTTTGGGGGTTTCCCAAACCCTTTAGTCATCTTGGTGGTTCCCACCTTCATTCATTTGGTGGTTACAAACCCTTTAGTCATCTTGGGGGTTCACAACCTTTAGTATTTTGGTTTGGTTTCAAAAAACCTTCATTCGCTTGGTGGTTTACAAAACCCTTTTTTCATCTTGGTGGGTTCACAACCTTCATCTTTTTGGGGGTTCACAACCTTCAGTCATCTTGGTGGTTCCAAAACCTTTTTTTTCTTGGTGGTTCAAACCTTCAGTCGTCTTGGGGGTTCACAAAAACCTTTATTTTATCTTGGTGGTTCCAAAATTCAGTCATCTTTGGGGGTTCACAACCTTCATTCACTTGGTGGTTCCAACCTTCAGTCTTTTTGGTGGTTTAAACCTTCATTTTCTTGGGGGTTCACAACCTTCAGTGTCTTGGTGGGTTTTCCCAACCCTTTATTATCTTGGTGGGTTTACAACCTTTTATTATTTGGGTGGTTTTACAACCTTCGTCATCTTGGTGGTTCACAACCCTTTTTTATTTTGGGGGTCCCCAACCTTTAGTCGTCTTGGTGGTTTTAAACCTTCATTCTTTTGGGGGGTTACAACCCTTCCCGTCATCTTGGTGGGGTTCAACCTTCATTCATCTTGGTGGTTTTACAAAACCCTTTAGTTTCTTTTGGGGGGTTCACAACCTTCATTTATCTTGGTGGGTTTTACAACCTTCAGTCGTCTTGGTGGTTCCAACCTTTATTCTTCTTGGGGTTTGGTTCACAAACCTTTTAGTCTCTTTGGGGGTTTACAAAACCCTTTGTCTTTTTGGTGGGGGCACGCCCTTTTGTCGTTTGGTGGTTACAACCTTCATTTTTCTTGGTGGTTTTACAAACCCTTTATTTTATCTTGGTGGTTTACAATTTCAATTTATCTTGGTGGTTCGCCCAAACCCTTTAGTCGTCTTTTGGGGGTTTACAAAACCCTTTAGTCATCTTGGTGGGTCCAGCCTTAAGGGGTCTTGGTGGTTCACAACCTTCAGTTTTCTTGGTGGTTCCCCCAACCTTCGTATCTGGTGGGCAAAACCCTTCCCGTCATCTCGGTGGTTCACAGCCTTCATTATCTTGGTGGTTCACAAAACCTTTAGTCTTTTTGGTGGGTTTACAAACCCTTTAGTCAAACTTGGTGGTTCCAGTTACAGTCATCTTGGTTTGGTTTTTAAACCCTTTTTCATCTTGGTGGTTTTAAACCCTTCAGTCATTCCCTTTGTGGTTCCAACCTTCAGTCCCTTTGGTGGTTTACAACCTTCAGTCATCTTGGGGTTCACAACCTTCAGTAAACGTTGGTGGTTCACAAACCCTTTAGCTCTTGGTGGTTCCCCAACCCTTTAGTCCCTCTTAGTGGTTCCAACCTTCAGTCATCTTAGTGGTTACAAAACCCTTTAGTCTCTTTGGGGTTCCCCAAAACCCTTTAGTCTTTTTGGTGGTTCACAACCTTCAGTCTCTTGGTGGTTCCCCCGTCTTAAGGGCATCTTGGTGGGGTTTAAAACCTTCCGTCATCTTGGTGGTTCACAGCCTTCAGTCGTTTGGGGGGTTCACAACCTTTAGTCATCTTGGTGGTTCACAACCCCAGTCCCTTTTTTTTTTTTTGGTGGTTCACAGCCTTTTAGTCATCTCGGGGGTTCACAGCCTTGTCATCTTGGGGGTTACAACCCTTTAGTCATTTGGTGGTTCACAACCTTCAGTATCTTGGGGGGGTTCCAACCTTCAGTCATCTTTGGTGGTTCAAAACCTTTAGTGTCTTGGGGGTTCACAACCCTTTTGTCCCTCTTGGTGGGTTTTAAAACCTTTAGTCGTTTTTGGTGGTTCAAAACCCTTTAGTTTGTCTTTGGGGGTTCAAAACCTTCAGTACATGGTGGTTCACAAACCCTTTAGTCTTTTGGTGGTTCAAACCCTTTAGTCGTCTTGGTTTCTCCACCCTCCCGTTCGCACATCAAAAAACTGTCTCACCTTCGGGATTATAACTTCCATTGGGGTCTGGAAAAAAATTTTTCCCAAATAATCTCATTTTGGAGGAAATTTATTTAAAAAAAAGAGTCTCTTAGCTTATGGGAAACAGAGCCTCTTATCTTAGGGAAAACGGGAAACCCTTTTAATTTTTAAAGGGTCCCGAGCGTTTTAAATTGGGGAAACAAAAGCATTTTTAAAAAACAAAGTTTCAGACGGGTTCTTTTTGTCACAAATTGTGCCCGAAACTTTTTGTTTAAAGTTTCCTTTGAGTCTGGATAATTTATGAAATGGTGTTTAATTGGTTCCCAAAGGTTATTCGCTAACTGGAAATTTAAATAAAATTAACCAAATTATAAAAGGGGTGAAAGGGAAATTTGCTTAAAAATTTAAAATTTTAAAAAAAAGATCATTGGGGCCCCAAGGGGGGGAAAGGGGGCAGTGTGAGGCATGTGGAAAAAAAAACAAAAGGTTTTTTTTTTTTTGTCGAAGAACGGATTTTACGAGCAATTTCACCAATTTAAACCCCCACATAGAAGAGAGGGGCTTAAGACCGGGGGGGTTTTGGTCCCACTTGGCCGAAACGTTGTCGCAAGCTCCTCTCTTTTATGGTTTCGGGTTATTTGTGTATGTTCCAGTCACGGGGATTTTGCCTTTTTGGTTTTTTACATGAACAAAGAAATTTGGGACACTGGGCCCTCTATGCTTTTTGATAGTTACATAGTGGAGAGAAAATTTTTTTTCCATGTTAAGGTATTAAAAAATTGTTAATGGATATCGACAGGTGGTTTAAAAGGCAGGGAGCCCTGGGCGTCCCATCTCTTTGTTCCCAATGGGTTCCCCTAAGTACTTCCATTAGTACCATGAGACGGACGCTCGTCGACAGCCACATTCTCTCAGTACCGCCCCAAGATTTCATTAGTCTAATAGACATCTGTGTCAACATTATCTTCTTCAAGTATCAAGATGCCTCTTACAAAGTTTTGGGATGACAATGGGCTGCCCCCATCTGTGTGTTTGCCAGCTTTTTCATGGAGAAACTGGAAACCGAGAAATTCAGCATCCTCATTATTATTGCTATTTCTTAGCTAAGACACGTTGATTGTGTCTTGGTGTTCTATCCCAGACGTTTTAATATCCAGGACCTTCCCAAGAAAATCAACACAAACATAAAATTCACTTTGGAACTCGTAAAAGTGGGAAGATTCCTTCCACACCTTCAACCCTTACTTTCTTCAAGAGGAGTGTACCCATGTAACACAAGCCTTCACACGTCTTCTCTTCCCCTGTTTCCTTCATTCGGGACTGCGGGCTCAAGCTGTTCTTAACAAAACGTACACAGAACCTTCCACCAAGCAGTTATAATGCTTCCATGTGGCGGATATGTTGCCAGGAACATCCACCGGGTGCTCGCCAGTGCAACATCAGTGCAGATCCTTCAGTGATGACCTCACTAAGATGCAGAGTCCCACACTCTTTATTTCCATCTTTTGTGGACACTGTCTTAAGAAATAAATACGTGAGACAGGCTGAAGTCTATCGTCTGTAACAGGGACAGTTTGAACAATGCTTGCAACACGGACAATTTGAGCAACCCCTGTAACAGGGGCAACTTGAGCAAGGCTTGTATCAGGGACAACTTAAGCAACGCCTGTGTCCTCCGCAGCGACAACCTGGATTTATACGCTGAAAATGCCTAGAAGCCTCATTAATCGCTGTCGTCTACACCCTGCATCAGAAAGCTGGAAATTATAGTATATCGAAAACATTATCACACCTGATACTATACCAAGTTATGATCCAGTCGCTTCACGACACAACCATCAGGTGACCTGACTTCATCTCAAACTTCATAATCCCATGTCATTTTTTACCTACATGGAAAAGACAGATAGAAGAGGACTTGGAAGTCTACATCGAAGCTATTTGGTCAGAACTATCTACTTCTACCTTGATTAAAGACTGTCGTATATTATCTAGGTGTGCGAGTAATGGATAGATAAGTAGAAGGCCTGTAAATACTGTTGTATGTTAGAAAGGATGAGAATCCAAGGATCGAAACGTGTGTATGTGTGTGTGTGTGTGTCTGACCATCCTACTGGATAACCAATCCTCTCTAAGCTGGCTTGAGGACGATAGGAGGATTTAATCTCGCTCTCCACCTCACTCCCGTGCCATTTCATGGATTCCGGCACCTCCAACCCCCTCCTTCCCTCCCACCTTAGAGGAACCTGAACCTAACCTATTAGAATTCCACTCTTCTCTCTTTCTCTCGAACCGAAAAGAGGAAAATTCGAGTCATTATTGAAATCGCTATACATTTATTTATAAAAGTAATTTTAATCTTACATTGATATTTCACTTGTTTCTGTGTATAAATTGGTGCAAATCTCTAGTTCAGTATGCACGGCTGATTTGTATGTATGTTCTAGTTTGTATGTATGCGCTCGTTTGTATGTATATATGTATGTATGTACTAGTATCCTATGCTGTCTCTCAGGCAAATATTATTTAAATTTTACCAATGAAATTTTATAAAAGGGAATATCAGAGATTCTCGAGGACCCTCTCCATTCCACGTTATTTATTGTTATTTATGTCTGGCATTTATATTTCTTTGATCTTCCACACATGATCTGCCTTTACTGACTTGCACCCCCCTGACCTGCCTTCCCTGACTTGCTTTTCCTGACCTGTTTTCCTTTCTTTGCTTTCCCTGACCTGCTTTCATTTACGTGATTTCCCTGACCTGCCCCCCCTGACTTACCTTAGATGACCTGTATTTCCGGACCTGCCTTCCTTGACTTACTTCATCTGGCCTTCCTTCCCCGACGTGCTTACCCGGGTCTTCCTCCCCTGACCAGTCACCCCTGATCTGTCTTCCCTACCTGGCTTCCCTGCCAGCGAGGTTGTAAATAGAGAGACCCGATAAGGATCAGCTACTGTGAAAGTGTTTTTGTTTCCTTGCGACCTTCACTTGTTTTCCAACGGTCAGCGCGTAAATATAAACATTTCTTTACCGGATCCTCTCCCCCCCCCCTTTTTTTTTTGGAGTCCAAGCAAGAATGCATTTCCCTCCCTTATATTTTTACTCCCAGTGGTAAAACATATACAACTGACTGAACTTTATGGTGATTTTGAATGACTTTTTACCTACCTTTTATACTGCATATTTATTCAGTTTTAATCCTTCTTTTTGAGTAAGATTGTTTGATTTGTCATTTTCAAAGATATTATTTTTTACATGCTATGTTAAAGCTATGTTAATGCTATAGAATGTAGAATGTAGAATATAGAATGCTTATAGAATGTAGATGATGAATTTATCGCTTCCTAGGATACAGACACTTCCTTAGTCAACTTATTACAAGAGTAGACATATTAGAGTATTGCAAAAAGCTGCAGGAAAACATTGATAAACTAGAGGTCTAAAAGGCAGTCTTAGTATGTGGCTATTTGTGTCTAATATCAAGATGATGAGGATGGGAGGATACACGAAATCATTAGTACTGTATTTGTATTACCTGTGAGGGAGGAAGCTGGTACTGATGTTAGAGAGTGATGACGACGATGATTAATGATGGTGGTGTGGTACTGGTTGTTCGTGACGGTGTGACTGATGATGATGGTCGGTTGGTATGGTTGTTCTTATGAGGGTGGTGGAGACATAATAACGGTGCGTGGTGGTACTGGTCGTTTCTGACGGTGAAAGATTGATAATGATGGTGGTGGTACTGCTTGTTCGTGCGGTGAAGAACAAATGAGGGTGGTGGCACGGGTTGTTTTGACGGTTAGACTGTAATGATGGTGGGGACGGTTTGTTTAACGGTGATGACTGTAATAGGGTGGTGGTCTGTTGTTTATGACGGTGATGACTGATAATGATGGTGGTGGTACGGTTTTTTTGACGGTAAAGACTGATAATGATGGGGGGGGTACGGTTGTTTTGACGGTTGAAAAGAAAATTTGGGGTGGTACGGTTGTTTATACGGTGTAGACTGAAAATTTAGGGTGGTGGCACGGTTTTTTATACGGTGTAATGAAATGAGGTGGTGGACTGGTTGTTTATACGGGTAGACTGAAAATGAGGTGTGGCACGGGGTTGTTTATGACGGTTGAGACAAAAAATGTGGGTGGTACTGGTTTTTTTATGACGGTGGATGAAATGATGGGGGTGGCACTGGTTGTTTATGACGGTGAAGACTGAAATGAGGGTGGATGGTTTTTTAGACGGTTGACTGAAAAATTTGGGGGGGCACGGTTGTTTATGAGGGGTTTTAAGACTGATAATGATGGTGGGGGTCTTTTTGTTTATGAGGGTGTAACTGAAATGATGGGGTGGCACGTTGTTTATGAGGGTTTGAGACTGTAATGAGGGGTGGTGGTACTGGTTGTTTATGAGGGTGGACGTTTAATGGGGTGGTGGATGGTGTTTATGAGGTGAAACGATAATGAGGGGTGGGGTACGGGTTGTTTATGACGGTGTAATGATAATGATGGTGGTACTGGTTTTTTATGACTGTAGACTGAAAATGAGGTGGTGGTAGGGTTGTTTATGACGGTGTGACTGAAAATGGGGGTTGGTGGTACGGGTTGTTTATGAGGGTAAGACTGATAATGATGGGGTGCACTGGTTTTTTATGACGGTGGAGACTGAAAAAGATGGGGGTGGATGGTATTTTTACGGTGAAAAAGATAATGAGGTGGGGCCTGGTTTTTATACTGTGTAGCTTAATATTGGTGTGGTACTGTTGTTTAGACGGTAAAGATGAAATGAGGTGGCGGTACGGGTTTTTATGACGGTGGAGACTGATAATGATGGGGGGGCGGGTTTTTTAGAGGGAAAGACGATAAGATGGTGGGGGTAGGTTGTTTATGACGGTGAGACTGATAATGATGGGGTTTTGGGTACTGTTGTTTATGAGGGTGAAGACTGACAAGAGGGGGCACGGGTTGTTTAGACGGTGAAGCTGACAAGTTTGGGGGGGGTGCGGGTTTGTTTATAGGGTGAAGACTGATAAGAGGTGGTGGACTGGTTTGTTTAGAGGGTGGAGACTGATAAGATTTTGGTGTACTGGTTTTGTTTAGACGGGGGAGACTGATAATGATGGTGGTGGAAATGGCTGTTCTGGGGGAAGACACAAGATGTGGTTGGTACGGGTTGTTTAGACGGTGAAGATGAAAGATTTTGGGTGGACTGGTTGTTTATGACGGGGAGACTGACAATGATGGGTGGGGGTTGTTTTTGACGGTGAAGATGAAAATGTGGGGGTGGTACGGGTTGTTTATGACGGTGAAAAAGACAATGAGGGTGGTGGCACTGGTTGTTTAGGGTGAAGACTACAATGGGGTGGGTGCGGGTTTTTATACGTTAAGCCTGATAATGGGGTGGGGGAACTGTTGTTTATGAGGGTGTAACTGATAATATGGGTGGAACTGGTTGTTTATGAGGGTTGAGACTGAAAAGATGGGGGGGTACTGGTTGTTTAGACGGTGATCTGATAATGAGGGGGGTGCATTTTTGTTTATGAGGGTAAAAGATGATAATGAGGTGGTGGTACTGGTTGTTTATGACGGTGTAGACTGATAATGATGGGGGGCAGGGTTTTTTAGACGGTGTAGACTGATAATGATGGGGGTGGTAGGGTTGTTTAGACGGGTAGATAAAATTTGGGGTGGGGGCAGGTTTTTTGACGTTGAGATGAAAATGATGGTGGGGGTACTGGTTTTTATGAGGGTGATGACGTAATGGGGTGGGGCACTGGTTGTTTTGGGGTGAAGACTGAAAAAATTGGGGTGGTACTGGTTGTTTATGAGGGTTTTAGCTGAAAATGATGGGGTGGTACTGGTTTTGTTTATGAGGTGTAGACTGAAAATGATGGGGGTGTACGGGTTTTTTTATGACGGTTGACGAAAAGAGGTGGGGAGGGTTGTTTTGACGGTGAAGATGATAAGAGGGTGGGGGCATGGTTGTTTATGCGGGGAGAGAAAAAGAGGGTTTGGGGGTCGGGTATTTATCGGTGAAGACTGATAATGATGGTGGTGGCACTGGTTTTTTTATGACGTTAAATGATAATGATGGTGGGGTACGGGTTTTTTTAGACGGGGAAGACGATAATGATGGGGGCGGTACTGGTTGTTTATGAGGGTGGGACTGATAATGATGGGGGTGGTACGGTTTTTATGACGGTGAAATGATAATGTGGTGGCGGAAAAGGTTTTTATGGGGTGAGATGATAAGAGGGGGTGGTACTGGTTGTTTATGACGGTAAAGACTGACAAAGGTGGGGCAGGGGGTTTTTATGAGTAAAGACTGACAATGAGGGGTGGTGGTGCGTTTTTTAAAAGGGGTGAAATGTAAGATGGTGGGGTACGGGTTTTTTTATGAGGGTGGAGACTGAAATTGTTGGGGTAGGGTTGTTATGACGGGGGAGACTGTAATGAGGTGGGGACGGGCGTTCGTGCGGGAAGACTGACAATGAGGTGGTGGTACTGGTTTGTTTATGCGTGAAGACTAAAATGTGTTGGGGGTACTGTTGTTTATGACGGTGGAGACGAAAAATGTGGTGTGGTACGGTTTTTTTATGACGGTGAAGACTGACAAGTGGTGGGTCTGTTGTTTGGGAGGGTGAAGACTGAAAATGAGGTGGGGGGCACTTTTTTGTTTTTGAGGGTAAAGACGACAATGAGGGGGTGGGCTGGTTTTTTTATGACGGTGAACCCTGAAAATGAGGTGGTGGTACTGGTTGTTTATACGGTGGAGACTGATAATGAGTTGTGGTACGGGTTGTTTATGACGGTGGAGACGATAATGATGGTGGGTACTGGCTGTTCGTGGGGGGAAAAAAAGACTGAAAATGATGGGGTGTACTGGTTGTTTATGAGGGTAAAGACTGATAATGATTTGGGGGAAAGGTTGTTTATGACGGTGGAGACTAAAAATGAGGTGGGGGTACGGTTGTTTTGACGGGGAAGCTGATAAGAGTTGGTGTACGGCTGTTTATACGGGGGAGACTGATAAGATTTTGGTGGACTGTTGTTTATGACGGTGGAGACGATAATGGTGGGGGTTTACGGGGTTTTTTTATGACGGTGAAACTGTAAGAGGGTGGGTAGGTTTTTATGACGGTGGAGACTGATAATTTTTTGGGGGTGGTCTGGTTGTTTTGAGGGTGGAGCGTTTTGGGGGTGGTGGACGGGTTTTTATGACGGGGGGAGACTGAAAATGGGTGGTGGTACTGGTTGTTTAGACGGTGAAGACTGATAATGATTTTGGGGATGGTTTTTTATGACGGTGGAGACTGAAAAATTTGGGGTGGTGGTACGGGGTTTTTTTATGAGGGTGGAGACTGATAATGGGTGGGGGTATGGTTGTTTAGCGGTGGGACGAAATATGGTGGTGGTACGGTTTGTTTATGACGGTGAAGACTGACAATGAGGGGGGTGGTAGGGGTTTGTTTATGACGGTGTGACTGATAATGGGGGTGGGGGTATGGTTGTTTTGGGGTAAAGACTGACAATTTTGGGTGGTGGTACTGGTTGTTTATGACGGTGGAGACTGATAATGGGGGTGGTGGTACGGTTGTTTAGACGGTGGAGACTGAAAATGGGGGTGGGTACGGGTTGTTTATGAGGGTGAAACAAAAATGGTGGGGGTGGTACTGGTTGTTTTGAGGGTTAAGACTGAAATGGTGGGGGTGGGGTACTGTTGCTTATGACGGTGGGAGACTATAATGGGTGGTGGTGGTACGGGTTTGTTTATGACGGGAAGACTGAAAAAGGGGTGGTGGTTACTGGTTTTTTATCGGGAAGACTGATAAAGATGGTGGTGGTACTGTTGTTCGTCGGTGAAGAGTGACAATGAGGAAATTACTGGTTCTTCATGACTTGGGGACTGGTATGATGGTGGTGGTACGGGGTTTTCGTGACGGTGAAAGAGTGACAATTGGTGTAGTACGGGGTTCTTCAGACGTTGGGGACGTAGTGATGGTGGTGGTACTGGTTGTTCGTGACGGTGAAATGACAAGAGGGTAGTAACGGTTTTCATGACGTTGGGGACTTTTAGTGATGGGGGTGGTACTGGTTGTTTTGAGGGAAAAAGGTGAAAATGAGGGTAAGTAGGTTCTTCATGACGTTGGGGACTGGTAGTGATGGTGGTGGTACGGGTTGTTCGGACGGTGAAGAGGACAATGATGGTAAGTATGGTTCTTCTGCGTTGGGGACTGGTAGTGAGGGGTGGGGGTACTGGTTGTTCGTGAGGGTAAAGAGTAAAATGATGGTAGTAGTACGGTTCTTCTGACGTTGGGGGAGGTAGTGGGGTGGTGGTACGGGTTGTTCGTGACGGGAAGAGTGACAATGAGGTAAGTACTGGTTCTTCTGACGTTGGGGACTGGTAGGATGGTGGGGGGTACGGTTTCTATATTGATATGCTATCTTCTTTTTCTTCTTTTTTTTCCTCTTTTAATTCAGTACTCGGTGATTTTACAAGAAGACATATCAAACCCCAGGAAAGAGGCCCCAAACACAGGGTGGTTATCACCTTCATCTAGAGTAAACGAATAATTCCCTTTTGTTTTTTGCTCTCCCCTTTCGCCCTTTAAATTTAAACTTCCAAACATTATAAAATTCGTTTATAGATAAGACTGTTTAGTAAACTCCTTTTCCATTCTTCACGCTAAGAAAAAATTTCGAATATATATAAAAATTTATATAATAATATATATATTATAAATAATAATATTATATAATATATATATTATATACATTTATAATATTTATTTATAATATAATATATATAAAATTAATATAATATTTTTATTAATTTATATAAAAAGACACACCACACACCCCCGTGGAGGAGTCAGCGGTTTGGCCTGTTTTGGTGGTAATTTCTGACTGTGCCAAAAGGGAATAGGTTGGAATTAGGCTGTGCACGCATAAAGATGCATAAATCATTTAAGCCCCCCAAAAAAGGAAATATAAGGATCCAGAAAAGAAAACAAAGGAAATAGTGACAAGTGTTTAGTGAGGGCCCTTGGAAGGGTGAACGGTTTTTGTCAGGCCTAAATAGTGTTGCCAAAAAAACGCAGTGGGGTATTTTTAAGAATAAATGCATCAAACCAGGGGTAAGAGAAAATATTGATTGTCATAAAACAGTGAGTGAGTGAAAAAAAATTTGAAGAGCTAGAGACTATAGTTCATACAGGGAAGTTAGTGGAAAAATTACCGGAACATCAAAATTTAAAATTTTGGGGCAGACAACCCGCAACGTTACTCCACTGCCGCCGCAAAAATAAACACCTAGTTTGAGTTGCAGGGGGCAAAGTACCCGTCTCCCGCTGGAAAATTGGGGTCACTCTCCCCCCAAATTTACTGGCATTTAAAAGAATTTAGAGGTAGCGGGGAATAGGCGAAGCAGTGTATTAATTTTTAAAGTAATTTTAAACGATAAGCAGTACAGTGGGAAACCCAAAAGTCGGGTACATAAACAATACAAAAGTAGTACATACGTGGGAAATAAGGACCCTTACATAAACTATGCACACACACAGGGAGACAGCCGCTGTTAGGCCTTGAATACTTAGCACACACACACACACACCACACCACCACACACACACACCCACACACACCACACCCCACACACACACACACACACACACACATATGCAAACCACACACACACCACAAACACCACACACACACACACACACACACACACCACACCACTAAACTAACACACAACACACACCCCCCACACACAACACACCACACCACACACACAACACCATACAGACACACACACCACACATGTACAGGATTTTACACCTTCCTGGAATGACCCTATAACCCCTTCCTTTCCCCCCCCATCTTTCCCCTCCCTCTCCTCTCTCTCTCTTCTCCTCTCTCTCTCCCTCTCTCTCTTCTCTCTTCTCCTCCCCTTCTTTTCATCCTCTTCTCTTCCTCTATCTCTTCCCCTCTCTCTTCCTCTCACTCATTCTTTTCCTCTCTCTCTCCCTCTCCCTCTCCTCTCCTCTCTTACTCTCTCCTTCCTTCTTTTATCTCTCTCTCTCTTCCTTTGTCACTCCCCCCCCCTCTTACCTTTTCCCTATCTCTCACTCTCCCCTCTTTTTCTTTTCTCTTTTCTTCTCTTTTACTAAAGAAAAAAAAAAGGTTGGAAATCGCAGGAATTAGGGTCAATGACAATGGGATGGTAGGGGGGAATGGATGGGGAAAAGTGGAAAAAAAAGCAAGAAAGGGGGAGAAAATTTGGAGAGCTTTCTGAAAAAAAAGGGGGAAAGAGCCTTTGAAAAAGGGGGAAAAAAGGTTGGGAAGGGACGAAGAATTGGGAGGGACAAGCGAAACTGCAGTAACCCGGGAAAAGGTCCCGAATTTGAGTAAAAAGGGTGAAGCAAGTTCAGGGGGAGTGACCAAGAAACACACCAATTTTAAGATGAAGGGTAACAGGGAAAGGGAAGGGGAATGAATTTTCAAATCATATCAGCCGCAAAGAAGGGCCAGGAAAGGAAGGGAAAGGGGAGGGGGCAGATGGGAGGGGAGATAGGTCGAATGGAGGCACAACCTGCTACCCAAACCACTGGAAAATCAAGGGGGAAAATGCCACATACAGACAGGGCCAGAGTCACAGAGGGAGAGGCAAGGGGGAAGGGAAAAGGGGAAAAACAGTGATTATCCATGAGCTTCGGGAGGGGAGAGGAAAGGGCACACATGAAAGACGGCAGGGAAAAAAGAAAGGGGTTGGAAAATCATCACGGAAATAGGGGAGAAGAAAGGGGGAAATTGTAAATTTTCAGAGATAGGGGGGGACTTTAAAGGGAGAAACCCCCCATCAAGCTGATTAGGGCGAAACAGTGCGGAACAGATCCTCCAAAAGAAAACCACGGTTGAAAAACCGGAGAGTACAAGAAGATTTCCTAGACAGAGACAGAACACAAACAGAGAACACAGTGAGGGAGAGGACAAAAAAGCGAAGGAGCTAGGGAAAAGGGGACAAGGATGGAACCACAGAGGTCATAAGCAGAAAAAGAGCAGCAAAGGCAAACACACACACAACTTCCTAAGAACCCCACAACCTTTCAAACCCCCCCAACCACAAACAATCCCAACCCACAGCTTCCACCCCAACCTCCAAAACCTAGAATCCCCCAGTAGCTACCAGGGCTCCCACCCCCCCAGGGCCCCCCCAAACCCGTGTTGGAAAGGAAACTGAAGGTATGGTAAAACGCTGATGGAATAAAAAAAAATGGGAGGAAGGGGCACGAAAGAGTCAAAAGGGGACCCAGCATCATAGCAAACACAGAAACCCGTTAAGGTATGAAACAGTGCCCTCTTTCCAGCGGGAAACCAGATCCTGAAAAAAGCCGAAGGAACAGAGGGGATGGAGGATGGGATTGCTGATCAAACACCGAGAATTTTGATAGCTGGAGAGAGGAGAACGGAGAAGAAGTGATTACGTACGAGAAAGCTTCCTCTGGTGGTCCCAAAGGGAAAAAGCAGTGATGTATAACCCCCCACAGAACAGCAGGGGGCCAAGGCAAGAGATGACGAGGCATAGAGCGATGGGTTTACACAGGGTGCAGTGGCGAGAAGACCATGCGCAGGGGAAAACCCTGATCATGGGGGACTTTAACCCACAAGGAATCGAAGGGAGAATTGGAGCCACAGGGCCAAGAACATGGGGGGCTAAGAGATGAGGTTACGGAAAACTTCATGTACCAACACGTAAGGGGCACTACAAAGAGGAGGGAGGGGAAAAAGCAAGATGGACTTAGTATTCACCTTGAGTATGCAATATGAGGGTCACATATGAAAAAACCCCTTGGGGGCCCGCGATCATGGGTTTGAGCTTCGAATACACAGAAGCTACAAGGGAGGGGGAAGCAGAAGGAGAAAATGAAACCAAACTACAAAAGGGACACACAGGAAAGAGAACTTCCTGAATGAGGTCAGTGGGGCGAGAACGGGAGGGGAAACCCGTTAAAGAGATAGGAATATGTAGCAACAAGTGCAAGGAGGCGAGGAGGTTTGACCCAAAGGTAAAAGGAATAAGGAAAAGCCAGGATGAGCCCATGGTTCACCCAAAAATGCAAGGAGGGAAAAACCAAATGGCAGGGGAAAGGGGGGAAAAAATAGAAGGGAAGGGCCCAGGGGAAAAAAGGAAGCAGTCGTAGAGCCAGAAACGAATATGCACAGATAAGAAGGGGGGCCCCCAAAGTCAAAAATGAAAACACAAGCACAAAGCCAATTGACCAAGTGTTAACACCACACAGGGGAAGAAAAAAACCGTCAAGGGCCAGGGAATCGGCTAAGGAAGGAAGGGAGGGGAGCAAAAAGAAATTACCGTGAAATTGTGAGGAAAACCCAAAAAGAGATTCAAAGAAGTGTTCACAGAGGGGACAGAAGGGGCTCCAGAAAGACGGAGAGGTGGGGTACCCACCATTGTGGACACGTCACACACCAGGGAAGTGAAGAGGCTTCCCGGTGACTAGATACCTCAAAGGCAATGGGGGCCAATAACATCTCTCCTGGGTCCTAAGAGGGGGCAGAGGGCTATGTGTACCCCTAAAAACAAAATTCAATACTCACGAAAAAGGGAGATTGCCCGAGGGATGGAAACGCAAAAGTGGGGCCCCTCTTTAAAAAAGGAGACAGACTGAAGCACTAAAATACAGACCATCACTGACAGTAAAGCATGCAAAATCATGGAAAAGATTGTCAGAGAAGAATGGTGGAACATCTAGAAAGGAAAGATCTCATCACCCGCAGCCAAAATGGTTAGAGACGGGAAATCCTGTGTCAAAACCCCTATTCATGACAGGTGACAGCAGTAAACAAGAGGAGAGGGTGGGGGGATTGCATTTTCTTGACTGCAAGAAGGGGTTTTTACACAGTACCACACAAAGAATATGCAAAAATGGAGGACCAAAAGGGGAAAAAGGGAAGGGACTGCAATGGATCAGGGAATACTTGTAGAAGACACAGCGAGTAAGGACGTGCGAGGGTCAGAGTGGGCACCTGTGACCGGGGGGGGTCCCACGGGGGGCATCCTAGGGCCAGTGCTTTTCTGGGGATTTGAAGACATGACGGGAAAAATAAACTCCCAGGTGCCCCGTTTGCAGATGCGTGAAGTTGATGAGAAGAGTTCATTTGATCGAAGACCAGCGAAATACAAAGGGATCGGACGGGGTGCAGCCTGGGCCGCAATTGGGTCCTGGAGTTCAACCCCCCCCAAGTGCAAGTCATGAGGGTTGGGGAAGGGCAAAGAAGACCGCAGACGAGTACATCTAGGGGGGGCCAAGACACAAACATACTCAAGGAAAAAGTTTGGGTGATAAACCCAGGCACTCTCCTGAAGCGCCAAACCAAATAACTGCCGCAGCATATGGGCCCCTGGCAAACCCAGAAACATTCCGACACTTTAAAAAGGAATCGTTCAGGACCCGTACACCGTGTACGTTGGGGCCCTATTGAGTATGCGGCACCATTTTTGGAAACCCACCCCTAGCCAAGCATGTAAAGAAACAAGAAAGTGCAAAGGTTTGAAAACAAGACTAGTCCCAGAGTTAAGATATGTCTATGGGAGGGGTTTAAGGAAATAAACCCTAACGACAGGGGAGACGGGAGAATAGGGGGGACATGATAACGACTTGCAAAATACTGAGAAAAAGAAAAGGGGTGACAAAGAAGGGTTTTCCCAGAGACTGGACACAGCAACACGGGGGACACATTTGGGAAAGCTGAAGACACAAAAGAATAAAAGGGATGTTGGGAAAGTATTTCTTCAGCCACAAGTGTCGGGAAGTGGAATGTTTGGGAAGCGATGTATGGAGGCGGGATCCATACATAGTTTAAAGCAGGGGTACGATAAAGCTCTGGTCAGGGAGAGTGCCTAGTACGACCATGAAGAGGCGGGGGCCCGGAGCTTGGACTCGACCCTGCCCCTAAACTAGGTGAGTACAACAGGGAGTACACACACACACACACACCCCACACACACACCAAAAACCCACACCAACACAACACCAACACAAAAACACACACACACCCCACAGACCACACACACACACACACGCACACACTTTTGACACTGAGAGGTGGTGTCCCCAGCCACGGTCGCTACTGAAACCTGCTTATTGAAAACCTGTTGGCAGGCTGCATCTCAGAGATCTTTCCCTCCTCTCTCTCCCCATTTCTTTTAAATTTGTCTTTTCCCCTTTTCCTTTTACCTTTCTCGTTTTTTTCAAACCTCCCTTGTCCCCCATCATTCCTAATTTTCCCCCGTTCATTTCTTTTTTTCCTTCCTCTCCTTTTATTTTATTCATTTCCTTCCTTTTCCTTTTTCCTTTAAAACGCTTTTTCTCCATCCTTCTTCTTTTTTTTTTTCCTTTTACTATTCTTTCCCCTCCTCCTTTTTACCATCCCTTTATGTTCCCCCCCTTTTTTTCCCTCCTCTCTCTCCCTTCCCCCCTTTTCCCTTTCCCATTCCCTGTGTGAACATTCCAACCCCCTTTTTTTTTTTGGGTGCTGCAGCTGTTGCTGGTGCAGCTGCTCTGTTGCGTTTGCAGACTCGCTTTACTAACCCCTCCCCTCTGGTGTCGGTATTCCCTAAATTTTCCAAACCCTAGAAAAAAAAAAAAACACAGGACGAGGAAAGAGGAAATTTAAGTGGGTTTGGGTTTTGTTTTTGTTGTTTTTCCTTTATGGATGTTTTGAACATTGTTTTGCACGGGGCAAGGCTGAGGGATGGGAAGGGAGGGGGGGATAACTAATCAGGTGAGTTTTTGAGCAGGTGGAAGTTCTTGAGCAGGTGTGAGTTCTTGAGCAGGTGTGAAATTTTTTGCAGGTGTGAAGTTCTTTAGCAGGGAAATTTTTAGCATGTGAAGTTCTTTGCAGGGGTGAAGTTCTTGAGCAGGGGGGAATTCTTTAGCAGGTGTTAAATTTTTGGCAGGTGTAATTCTTTAGGGGAGGTGGAAGTCTTGGCAAAGGGGGAAGTTTTTGAGCAGGGTTGAAGTCTTTAGCAGGGTTGAAGTTCTTTAGCAGGTGTGAAGTTCTTTAGCGGTGTGAATTCTTGAGAGGTGGAAATTCTTTGCAGGTTGGGAAATTTCTTTACAGGTGTGAAGTTCTTGACAGGTTGAAGTTCTTTACAGGGGTAAGTTCTTGAGAGGTTGAAGTTCCCTTGAGCAGGTGTCGTTGGGTGGGGGCACGGTGAAGGGGGCACCCCTTCCCCGTCCCCCCTGGGGGGGTTAACAGGGGGGCCATCTTTAACTAATTAAAAAGTTTTCAGGTACTCCCCCCGGACCCCCGGGGCAAAACTTTGGGGTCTGCCCATGGACCTAAAATACATAAATTTTCCTACTAATATTTTATACTCGCCTCCGGGGAATTGCTTAAAATTTCGCGGGAAAAAGTGTGGAGGCTCGTTTCCCCGGTCCCTTGTCGTAATTCTTTTGTTATGCTTCATCTAAGAATTGTCAACCCACTCCAACACCCGCTCTATTTCCTGAGAACGCAAAAAAATTTCGGGCCGTATTCTTTGTTTTTTATTGCACATTTTGAAGGTTTTAACGTTTTCAAACATTTGAAAATTTTACCTACAAATAATTTTAAATTCAGACGTATTGAGCTAAATATTGTAAAATTAAATTTTCGTCTAAAAAAGGGCCCTTCACCAGTACCAAAGGGACCTTTTTTATAAAGTCCATCTTTATAAACCCGT
>NC_069418.1:26720106-26737606 GCF_026875155.1 Cherax quadricarinatus | reverse complement strand
TAAGGTGACCACCGAGGAAAGGTGACCACCGAGGTAAGGTGACCACCGAGGTAGGGTGACCACCAAGGTAGGGTGACCACCGAGGTAAGGTGACCACCGAGGTAAGGTGACCACCGAGGTAAGGTGACCACCGAGGTAGGGTGACCACCTAGGTAGGGTGACCACCGAGGCAGGGTGACCACCGAGGTAGGGTGACCACCGAGGTAAGGTGACCACCGAGGTAAGGTGACCACCTAGGTAGGGTGACCACCGAGGCAGGGTGACCACCGAGGTAGGGTGACCACCGAGGCAGGGTGACCACCGAGGTAGGGTGACCACCGAGGTAAGGTGACCACCTAGGTAGGGTGACCACCGAGGCAAGGTGACCACCGAGGTAGGGTGACCACCGAGGAGGGTGACCCCCGAGGAAGGGTGACCCCCGAGGCAGGGGGGACCCCCGGGCGGGAGTGCCCCCGGGGCCGGGGTGACCCCCGGGGGGTTTCCCCAAACCGAGGCAGGGTGACCACCAAAGGCAGGGTGCCACCGAGGCAGGGTGACCCCCGGGGCAGAGTGCCCCCAGGGAGGCAGGGTTCCCAAACCGAGGTAGGGTGCCCAACCGAGGGGGGGGTGACCACCGAGGCAGGGGGGCCCACCGGGGGGCGGGGTTTGGACCACCGAGGGGGGTTTACCACGAGGAGGGTAAACCCCGAGGCAGGGTTACCACCGGGGGTAGGGTGACCCCCGAGGAAAAGGGACCACCGAGGGGGGGACCGCCGAGGAAAGGGGTGACCCCCCGAGGCAGGGTGACCCCCGAGGCAGGGGGGACCACCTTTGGCAGGGTGAAACCGGGGGCCGGGGTGACCCCCGGGGGGCGGGGTTTTACCCCCGGGCAGGGTAAACCACCGAGGCGGGGTGCCCACCAAAGGCAGGGTGACCACCGAGGCGGGTTTCCCACCGGGGCCCAGGGTGACCCCGAGGCAGGGTGACCCCCGAGGCAGGGGGGCCCCCGAGGCAGGGTGACCAAGGGGGAAGGGTGACCCCGGGGCCCAGGGTGACCACCGAGGCAGGGTGAAAAACCGAGGCAGGGGGGAACCCCGAGGGGGTGACCACCGGGGCAGGGTGCCCCCGAGGCAGGGTAAACCACCGGGGCAGGGGGGCCCCCGAGGAGGGTAAACCAAACCGGGGCAGGGTGCCCCTACCTGGGATTTATGTGCCAAATTATGACAAAAAAAATATAGTTTCAAAAAAAAAATTTTGTGTCTTAGTTTTAACCCCAAAAGGAAATTTAAATTAAAAAAAAAACTTTCCCTCGAGTTTTTTTTAATTTTTTCAGTTTTTATAATATTTTTTTGAAATTAATTTCTTTCTACTTTTATATTTGAAATGTAACTTCCTCTCAAATAAAAAATTTTTCAAAAATTTTGGGACAGGGTTCTTTTAAATTTTCTGTGTTTATTAGAATGTGGCTTAAATTATCCGGGGATAGAGTGTAATGTTTTAATTATTAAAAGGCCCTAAAACCCCTTGTGTTTCTCTGGGTTTCTTTTTAACCACACTGTTCTGTCCCCTCCGTTAGTCGTTAGTAAAAAATCCTTTGGCCGGGTTTCAAAAAAAAGAAAATTTTTTGTTGGGCCCCCTTTTTTGTTAAAAATGTTTATACTTTTTTTGGTAGTTTTTTCTCTCTCCCTCTCTCTCTCTCTCTCTCTCCCTCTCTTCTCTCTTTCCCTCTTCTCTTCTCTCTCTCTCTCTTCTCTCTCTCTCCCCTCTCCTCTCGTTACAGTTTAAATGATTTTATCCCCTCTAAAGCCCCAGTTTTTAACAGTTTTCTCTTTTTTGTCGTAAAAAAGGGGCGGGGAGCTGCACTGCCCTTTTACA
The DNA here is from genome assembly GCF_026875155.1 of Cherax quadricarinatus. Lineage (NCBI taxonomy): Eukaryota > Metazoa > Arthropoda > Malacostraca > Decapoda > Parastacidae > Cherax > Cherax quadricarinatus. The sequence continues at coordinate 26,735,752 of NC_069418.1, read as the reverse complement.
CCTTTTAATTCCCCCCCGGCCCCCCCCCCCTCCCCCCCTTTTTTTAAAGTGAGGGGAATTAGGGTGGTGATACACGGTTTTTTTGGTTTATTTTTTAGAGTGTGGGTTCTTTTTCCCCTCCCCACCTTCAAAACCTCTCCCCTCTTTCCCCCTGAATTCCCCCCCTTTTTCCCTCTCTTTCGCTTCTTCCAAATTTGGGCCCTTTTCCCCCTACTGAAGTTAAAAATAAAAAATCCTTTTCCCCATGCCTAAAAGTTATTTTTTTTTCAAGACTATTATACACGGCCCAAAAAATTTTAATAGATAAAATTGGCCTTTTCTTTTATATATTATGTGTATGTGTGCATCTGTCATCGCTCAAAAACCCGGATAAAAGGGTGAAGGGCCTCGGTAATCGGGCAGTAATTTTAAATTTAAAAGTCAAAGGGTTTCGCCCTTTTAAAAAAAACGCGTTGCCACGGGGCCCATTTCCGCAAAAAGTCCCCATTTATTTGGGGATGTAAATTTTTTTTAAAGGGAAGAACCTTTTCTCTCTCTCTCTCTCTCTCTCTTCTCTTTTCTCTCTCTCTCTCTCCCCTTTTCTCTCTTCCCCAAATTTATATTCCCCTTTCAGCTTTTTTCGCATTATTTTATTATTAGGAAATATTTTCATTTTAGTTACTAAATTTTTTTGGGTTTAAAAAGGCACCCCAAAGGGCATTAATAGCCAAAGCCAAATGACACAATATTTTCTGCATGGCAAAAGACGGACAAAAAAGCCCATATTTTTTTTTCCCCGGGTTATTTTTGGCAAATCGCAAATTTTTCTGCCGCGGGCCCGTGACCCCCAAAATTTTTTGGGGGGGTGTAATGAAAAATAAACTTTTTGTGCTGAACAACCCAAAAGTTAATGTTTGTGTGAAAACCCGGAAAATATTAAATGCCTGGGTCTCCTCCTCCTTATTACTGATGGAAAAAAAAGCAGACAGTTGGTGAATAAAACATTGGGGATCTTTTGGGGTAACCCTAGGGTTTTCGGGTAGTTGGAATGTTGTTGTTAGGGTTTTTTTTTGCGTGATCAGTTTTCAGCCTCTTCCCAAAGTGGGGGTTTTTTTGTATTTGGGCTGAAGGCGGGTGTGTAGGCGAATCGTTTGGGGCAAATACACCTAAATGTTGCACACTGTCTTTAAACCTTTTTCCTTTCCTCCCCCAAATACGCATGGGAAATTTTTCACAGTGGATACCTTTGGGGGAAACCCTTTAACACAGGGCTCTCAAAAATTTAAAAACCAAGGATTCCTTTTCCCTGGATCTGGAAATCCCGAGGGTTTCACTTTCCAGTCCATTTTTCGAACATGGAAGTTTGCCAGAAAGGGAAAACTCATACCAAACTTTACTGATTTACTGATAGGTGGACTAAGCTGCCGTTAGGGCCCCGACTACTGAGGGGGGGCCCCCAAAACGTTTAATTTTTTTGTTTTTTAAACCCCTTTTATGAGTTCCGCCCCTCTTAAAAATTTTTGGTTTTTGGAGACAAATATTTTCGTGCGCATTGTACAAACTAAATTTTGATTCTAAAAAACAAAACTCAAATTTTTTTAAATTTTGCTGAATTTTTTTTGAAAGAAATTTAATTTTTTCGGAAAGTAACGCGGGGGCCCGCGGGGTTTAGTGTTAAAAATTTTAAATTTCCCAATGCAACCCGCTGATGGCAGCGAGGTGCCCCCTGGAAGGGCTTTTAAACGTTATTCTTTTTAAGGCCCCTACACCTCTAAATCCGCCACTGACCAAGCCACTTTCGGGCATGAGCACTGATCACTCGCTGCCAGAGAGCCTCACTACCCAACCAACTGTTGTCCTCAGTAAAAATCATTCGAGCAGTCCTTGAAACATCTGCCACGTTAAAACCTATGATAGGACAAATGACTGGAGCAATCACTCGATCTAATCCGAAAGTAGGATCTGGAAAAACCAGGATACAGTAGCTTGGTTAGCCAGCAGTGCCTCCCGATAGGATGTATGAGATGAGCTACAGGTGGCACTCACTTGACTCTTGGCCCTGTTTCACGAGAAGGATGCAACAGGTGCCATGATGAAGCATAGTATGCACGTACAGCATGGAGCCACTCTATTCCTCAACCCGGGTCAGATTCAGGTGATGTCACCACATGCTTCCCTCCATGTCTTGGAGTTGACCCAAGGTCATAGGAAGAGGGCCACTACAGCAGCATGCTCGGAAACAAACACAGCAAAATGACGATATGGAACATATACGGAGACTACTTGGCAGACCGTGGCTGGACCAGTACACTAACATAAGTGAAGATCACCTTATTTGGCACTACAGAATCGTTCCACTGACTCTCCGGATCACCCTCTGAAAAGATAATATCATTTGATATTATCTGTATAAAAAAAAACAAGTAATATTTTTCAAGAGCGCTGTCGAGCAAGCTGGGACTGGTGTGGTGTTAGATAGTTAGCTAGAGGCATATTGAGTGACAAGTTAGCTAGAGGCATATTGAGTGACAAGTATCTAGCTGTCATCAGTGATGGTGGTGGTGATGCCAGCCAGGTCTGAGTTGAAGCATCCATTGTTGATGTGCGATATCTTATGATTAGTTTGCAGTGAACATAAGACCTGTTTGTGTGCTCTCTGTGAATCTGAACCAGGATGCCCTCTCTTGAGCAACTTTACCAGCAGCTGAGAGAGGAGCTCAGAGTTGCTAAGCTGGAGATACGGCGATTAACGGAGGAGAACAAGAGGATTCGTAGTAATCCTCCTGTTGTGAGTCCCCAAGTTAAGAGGGGAGCTTGGTCAGTGGCCGGGCAACATGGAACCAAGCTGAGGATCAAGAAAACGGTTGGAGAGGCAGAAACAACGAGAAACCAGAAGACTACCGTGAAAACTTCCAACCCATTCTCCGTGCTACCTGACGAATGTGAGTGTTTTACTGGGAATGCCACAACGAGCACCAAGGAAGCATTGGCAGACGTGAGTGAGACATCCCTAGAAACCCCAACGAAGACCATCGAGAACGTCTTGACGAATTCCACAAGTGGTGTAATGCTACCTGACGAATGTGATTCGACTACTGGGAGCATCACGAAGGACGACGCCAAGGAAGGTAAAAACATTGTTGTTGTTGGGAATAGCTAAGTTAGGTACATGGATAGGGCATTCTGCTTGAAGGATAGGAGTAGGAGGCAGAGAGTGTGTTTTCCTGGGGCTGGGATGAAGGATATTGTTAGCCGTCTGGATGACATCATGAGAGGTAATGGGAGCAATCCTATTATTTGTCTCAATGCTGGAGGCAACGATGTTGGCAGACGTAGGAGTGAGGACCTGATTAGCAGGTATAGGTCAGCAATAGAGATAATTAGGAGGAAGGGTGGGAAACCTGTCATATGTGGCATTTTGCCAAGGAGAGGAGTTGGAAATGAATGGTTGTCCAGAGCAATTGGTGTCAATTGCTGGTGGACAAATACTGTAAGGAAAATGCGGTAACATTCATTGACAACTGGGACCTCTTCTATGGCAGAAATGACATGTATGCCAGGGATGGGGTTTCACTTATCTAGGTGTGGGGTGGGAGCACTGGCCAACGCAGTGGAGGGAGCTGTTATGTCTTTAAACTAGGAATAGTTAGTGGTATGGGTTTTGGCGGGAAAACTGTGAAGTCGCAGGGTAGTAATATGAGTACTAGGAGAACTAGTAATAGGCAAAATGAGGTGGATATTGGAAAGCCAGTGGTACTAATTGACAAGGACAGTAATAGGTTTAGTGGAATAACAGAAAGGAGCAGGAAGCGTAAAGAGAGAGGAGGGTCTTTAAATATTTATTACACAAATAGTCGCAGTGCTAAGAATAAGATGGACGAGTTGAGACTAGTTGCTAGTGCAGGTAACATTGATGTATTTGCCATTACTGAGACGTGGTTTAATTCAAAAAGTCGGGACATGCCTGCAGAATGTCACATTCAGGGTTTTAAATTGTTCCAAGTAGATAGAAGTGTCGGGAAGGGGGGTGGGGTGGCATTGTATGTCCGAGATCGCTTGAACTGTTGCATAAAAACGGGTATTAAGTCTGAAGTATGTAAAGTAAAAGGACACAAGTGCAACTAATGTGACATTTATTGTGGCAACGTTTCGCTCTCCAGGAGCTTTATCAAGCCATTACAAAACAATACATGGACACAGAGGGTATATAAAGGCTCAGAGTGAGGTGAATACTAGTGAGGTACCATTTCGATGTTCACTAGTGGTAGTAGTAGTAGTAGTAGTAGTAGTAGTGGTAGTGACAAAAGTAATACAATATGTAGAGCAATTAATTCGTACATGAGTAAAAGGATATAAAAGCTATTACTTGGGTAACATAAAAATAGGTTGGACAAATATAGACTGGAATGAGGCAGGTTGTTTCAGTGTTCACTCTCTGTGCTTTGTGTAGTATAACAGGAGAGACTATGTGATGGCAGGGTTTACTGTTTTCAGGAGGATTCTTTGCTAAGACTTCGGAGATGGTGAAGCTGCCGTTGTTTTGGTTTAATTGTATTCGAAACAGCGATCAGTGCTGATTCAAGCACTTGCGTGTGCGGAAATTAGTTTCTTTTATCACTAATTGGGCGTCTCTGAATTTCATAAGATGATTGGTGGAATTTCGGTGTTGTACACAGGCGTTGTTTAAGTTGTTCGTTCCTACATGCGTATATGTGTTCATTGAGGCGGGTGTCGAGGTTTCTTGCTGTTTCACCTACGTAGATCTTGTCACAGCCTCCACAGGGTATAGTGTAAACTCCTGCATTGACTGGTTCGTGGTGCTTGGGTTTTGTCCTGGTTAGATCCTTTATTGAAGTGGTAGAAGCGATGGCGACTCTGGTGTTAGCTTGTGAAAGTACTTTTGAGACGTTTAGTGCAACCTGGCTGTTGGGAAGAATTATGACTTTGTTGGGAGCGGTGTTGATGCGTGGAGAATTGATGATCTGAAGAGCTCTTTTCTTGCAGTCTTTGATGAAAAAAGAAGGAAATTGTAACTCAGTGAATGTTTGGTGAATGTAAGTACATTCCTCGTCAAGAAACTCAGGACTACAAATTCGGTATGCTCTTAGGAAAAACCCGATGATGATGCCTCTTTTGGTCTTGGTATCTTGACTGGAATAGAGTGTGTGAGATCATTTTTATTGGTGGGTTTCCGATAAACTTGAAATCTTAGGTTGTTGTCTACTTTGTGAATGAGGACGTCGAGGAAAGGTAGCTTGTCATTGGACTCTTCTTCTAGTGTAAACTGAATCGCTGGTTCAACTGCGTTGAGCCTTGCCTGAAGATCCCGTACATCAAAACGTTTTGGAGTTATTACGAGGACATCGTCCACGTAACGTAACCAAGTGACGCTTGAAGGGATGATGTTGGCGAAGTGTTCGGACTCTAGGTGTTCCATGTATAAGTTGGCTAGGACGGCACTTATTGGGGACCCCATTCCCATGCGTAGGTTTGTTTGTAGAGCTTGTTATGAAGGAAAAACAGTTGAAGTTACACAGAGTTCAATCAAGTCAACAAAATCTCCGGGAGGTAAAGGAAGATTAAGGTCCTGGTTGACTTTACGTCGTAGAACCTCGATGGCTTTTTTGGTAGGTACTTTTGTGAAGAGGGAAGTCACATCCAAACTGCTTAGTTTCTTGTTACGGATGGAGAGGTTACGGATGCGGTTGAGAAGGTTGCCTGAGTGTTTAGATGAGCGGGGCTGATGGTCCCCAGAGGCAGGAAAGATGTTTGGCAAGAACTCCGGCTAGTTTGTGTGGAGCACTGCCTATTCCTGACGTGATTGGTCTGAGAGGAATATTGTGTTTATGGGTCTTGGGTAAACCATACATGTGTGCTGGTTTAGGGTTGCTTGGTAACAAGTACAGAAGTTTCTTCCCTTCTCTAGTGCGTTTGAGTATTTGTCTGGTTTTGTATAGAAAGTCTTGGTGAGCGTCTCCCACTGTTGAGTGCTGATGGGTTTCGTAAGTAGATTGATCATTCAAAAGGTCCATCATTTTAGTGTTGTAGTCATGTGTTGAGTATGACGACTCCACCTCCTTTGTCGGCGGTGGTGACGATAATGTTGGGTCGTTGGCGAGGTCCTTAAGGGCAGTGATGTATCTTTCTAGGAAGATTAGAAGAAGAAGGTTCACATAAAGCTGCAGTGAGAAGGCCCTGTATATAACCCTTCTGGAAGTTGCTGTCACTGTGTCTATGTTCCTGGTAACAAGATTGAGTTGATAGTTAGGTTTGCGTATGTTGGTGGTAAATTTGAGTCCCAGACTCAGTGCTTGTTTCTCGTAGTCGGTTAAGGTGCGTGACGATAAGTTGTTTATCAGGGATTCGCGTCCCATTTCCTTCCATCGACTGTTAGTGCAGAGGTACTGAAGTTTGCGATTGAGTTTGATCTTCTGTTGGAGGTTAGCTGTGGTGGACTGTGCTGAGAATATGCTCGCAGGTGTGTTGGTCAATCTGAAGATTGGCCCTCATATTCCTTGCAGTTTCAAAGGTTTCCTTAGCGATGTTAGAAAGTTCTTCGGCACATTCAGTTAAGTAAGCTTGGGTAGCTGGAGAGAAGGGGTGCTTGGAGTTGGAGAGTTGTGCAGGAGTAGACTTAGGGATCACCTTCTCTGCCAGGCAATCTTGTAGGAAGTTGTGTCTGTTGCGATAGCTGTGAGCACGAAGAAGGGTGTCCAAATAACGTCTGCATGAAATGTCCATTATGTTGCGGTGTCCGACAGATTGTAATAAAGTTGGTAGAATTACCGACAATATGTAAAGTAAAAGGACACAAGTGCAACTAATGTGACATTTATTGTGGCAACGTTTCGCTCTCCAGGAGCTTTATCAAGCCATTACAAACAATACATGGACACAGAGGGTATATAAAGGCTCAGAGTGAGGTGAATACTAGTGAGGTACCAAAAAAGCCATCGAGGTTCTACGACGTAAAGTCAACCAGGACCTTAATCTTCCTTTACCTCCCGGAGATTTTGTTGACTTGATTGAACTCTGTGTTAACTTCAACTGTTTTTCCTTCAATAACAAGCTCTACAAACAAACCTACGGCATGGGAATGGGGTCCCCAATAAGTGCCGTCCTAGCCAACTTATACATGGAACACCTAGAGTCCGAACACTTCGCCAACATCATCCCTTCAAGCGTCACTTGGTTACGTTACGTGGACGATGTCCTCGTAATAACTCCAAAACGTTTTGATGTACGGGATCTTCAGGCAAGGCTCAACGCAGTTGAACCAGCGATTCAGTTTACACATAGAAGAAGAGTCCAATGACAAGCTACCTTTTCCTCGACGTCCTCATTCACAAAGTAGACAACAACCTAAGATTTCAAGTTTATCGGAAAACCCACCAATAAAAATGATCTCACACACTTCTATTCCAGTCAAGATACCAAGACCAAAAGAGGCATCATCATCGGGTTTTTCCTAAGAGCATACCGAATTTGTAGTCCTGAGTTTTCTTGACGAGGAATGATACTTACATTCACCAAACATTCACTGAGTTACAATTTCCTTCTTTTTTCATCAAAGACTGCAAGAAAAGAGCTCTTCAGATCATCAATTCTCCACGCCATCAACACCGCTCCCAACAAAGTCATAATTCTTCCCAACAGCCAGGTTGCACTAAACGTCTCAAAAGTACTTTCACAAGCTAACACCAGAGTCGCCATCGCTTCTACACTTCAATAAAGGATCTAACCAGGACAAAACCCAAGCACCACGAACCAGTCAATGCAGGAGTTTACACTATACCCTGTGGAGAGGCTGGTGACAAGATCTACGTAGGTGAAACAGCAAGAAACCTCGACACCCGCCTCAATGAAACACATATACGCATGTAGGAACGACAACTTAAACAACGCCTGTGTACAACACCGAAATTCCACCAATCATCTTATGAAATTCAGAGACGCCCAATTAGTGATAAAAGAAACTAATTTCCGCACACGCAAGTGCCTTGAATCAGCACTGATCGCTGTTTCGAATACAATTAAACAAAACAACGGCAGCTTCACCATCTCCGAAGTCTTAGCAAGAATCCTCCTGAAAACAGTAAACCCTGCCATCACATAGTCTCTCCTGTTTATACTACACAAAGCACAGAGAGTGAACACTGAAACAACCTGCCTCATTCCAGTCTATATTTGTCCAACCTATTTTTATGTTACCCAAGTAATAGCTTTTATATCCTTTTACTCATGTACGAATTAATTGCTCTACCATATTGTATTACTTTTGTCACTACCACTACTACTACTACTACTACTACTACTACCACTAGTGAACATCGAAATGGTACCTCACTAGTATTCACCTCACTCTGAGCCTTTATATACCCTCTGTGTCCATGTATTGTTTGTAATGGCTTGATAAAGCTCCTGGAGAGCGAAACGTTGCCACAATAAATGTCACATTAGTTGCACTTGTGTCCTTTTACTTTACATATTGTCGGTAATTCTACCAACTTTATTACAAGTCTGAAGTAACACATACAGAGTCTGTTTGGATAGAATTTTCAGAGGGGCATGAAAAATTAATTTTAGGTGTGATATACCGTCCCCCAAATTTAGATAGGGACCAGGGGAGACTACTATGGGAGGAAATTGTTAGGGCCACAAGGCACGATAATGTAGTAATTCTAGGAGACTTTAACTTTAGTCATATTGATTGGAATTTCTTGACTGGGAATTTAGAATCATACGATTTCTTAGAAGCAGTTCAGGATTGTTTTTTGAAGCAGTTTGTGACTGAGCCTACAAGGGGTAATAACCTGCTTGACTTAGTTCTGGCAAACAATGAATCCCTTGTTAATAATTTAGAAGTTTCAGAGGAAACTGGGTGCTAGCGACCACAAATCAATTACATTTAGCTTTGAATGGAAGTATGATAGTAGGAATAACTCAGTACAGTCCAGATTTTCGCTTAGCAGATTACGATGAGCTTAGAGAACACTTATCATCTGTTGACTGGGGTAACGAAGAGAGCTATCAATATGACAGTTTTCTGAACACTATAATGCTGCTCAAAGAACGTCTATCCCTATAAAGAAATTAGATCAAATAGAAATGACCCGAAATGGATGAATAATAGGTTGAAATATCTACTAGGGCATAAGAAAGGAATTTATAGGCGTATCAAAAGAGGCGAGGGTCATCTTATGAATCAGTATATGACATTAAGAGGGACATTAAAAAGGGGAAAAGAAAAGAAAAAAGGGACTATGAAATTAAAGTTGCTAGGGATTCTAAAACTAACCAAAAATTTTTTTTCCAGGAATATAGACAAAATGGAGAAAAAGATGGGCCCCCCTTTAAAAAAACTAGGAACTTACGAAAAAGAGAAGAAATGTGTCGTTTTAAATAATATTTTCTCTCGGTTTTTACACAGGAAGACACAAATAATATTCCGGAAATTAAATTTTTTAGGGGCCCCAGAAAAGATAATTATGAAACATCACGAACTGTGAAATGGTTGTGAAGCAAGGATAGACCGACTGAAGAAAAAATAAGTACCGGGCCCTGAAGAGGTTTTTAAAGGGTTCTTAAGGAATGCAAATGGAAGTCTGTAACCTTTAACAAATATTTTTAAATTTATTCTTCAAACAGGTTAGTGTCTGATATGTGGAAGATGGCTAATGTAATTCCTATTTTTAAAACAGGGGCAATCGTTACCGTCAAATTACCGCCTAATAACCTGACCTCAATGTAGGAAAAATTACTAGAGTCAATTTTAGCTCAGATTATAAGAACCCATTCGTAAGCATAGCTTTTTAATGATACTCAGCATGGATTCACAAGAGGCCGGTTTGCAACTAATTTTAATTTTTCAGTAAAGCTTTTAGGCAGTTGACCGACAAAGAATTTGATATTATTTACTTAGATTTTTGTAAGGCATTTGATAGAGTTTTTCCCCACCAAAAAACTGTTAAAAAAAAGTGCGCTCGGGGTTGGGGGAAGGGTGCTCTCGTGGATTTAATCATGGCTAAGCAGGAACAGAGAGTGTCCATAAATGGGGGTTTAAAACCGAGTGGGATCAGTAAAAAGTGGTTCCACAGGGATCAGCTTGGGCCCCTTGTTGTTTTAAATTATATCAATGATCTTGATGGGGAAATTTCTAGTGATATGAGCAAATTCGCCCCATGACACAAAGATAGGTGGATAATGATTCAAATAGTGTTAGGGAACTTCAGGGGGATTTAGACAAACCCACTCTTGGTCAGAAAAAGGGGGCCCCGTGCAGTTCAAGTAGTAAATGCAAGGTTCTGAAGCTCGGGGGGTCATACCCGCTTATAAGTTAAATAATGTAGAAATTAGCCATACAGAATGCGAAAAGGATTTGGGGGTTTTTGGGAAGCAGCAACCTTAAACCAAAACACAAAGCCTGGCGTCGTAATAAGGAAATAGATTACTGGGGTTATATCAAAAAGTGTAAGCAAAAGAAGTCCCAAAGGGCATACTGCAGCTTTATACTCATTTTTAAAGGCCCCACTAGATTATGCGCTCAATTTGGTCTCCATTACAGAAGGACCCTAAATTGTTTTGAAAAAATTCAGGTGGATGACTAAAAAAAAAACTTGTATTAGAAAACTTCCTTGGGAAAAATAAAAACAAAAAGCATTTAATGTGATCCTTTATTACAAGTTTTTTCCCCCCAAGTGGGCTTTTTTAAGCACACACGGATCTACCTGGGTTGGAAGGTACGAGAGTATTTTTAGTCTTTTTCAGAAAAGTTGAGGTCAGGTGAAAAAAGTTGAAGGTCTTAAGTTACATTCATTGTTAGCGAAGAATGAGGGGAGACCTGATCGAAGTGTATAAGTGGAAGATAGGTATTAATAAAGGGATATTAATAAGGTCTTGAGGATATCTCTCCAAGAGAGAACCCGCAGTAATGGATTTAAATTAGATAAGCTTAGATTTAGAAAGGACATAGGAAAGTATTGGTTTGGAAATAGGGTAGTTGATGAGTGGAACAGTTTATCTAGTTGGGTTATTGAGGCTAGGACTTTAGGTAGTTTCAAATTTAGGTTGGATAAGTACATGAGTGGGAGGGGTTGGATTTGAGTGGGACTTGCACATCAGAGCTTATTTCTTGGATAGCATTGAAAATTGGATTGGTCAAATGTTTTGTTAGTGGGATGAATTGTAAAGGACCTGCCTAGTATGGGCCAACAGGCCTGCTGCAGTGTTCCTCCTTTCTAATGTTCTTATGCTCTTCCGGTGACTTCTTACGATCTTGCCGATAATCCTTTAGCAGTAAATTTCATGAGATTAGACGTAGAGTGATTAAAGTCTTCATTTCCGGTATGGCACTTGGTTCACTGTTCCTTAGTACTACTTTTCAATTTAGTGAAGATCCTTAAGACAAGGTAAGTGACAATGTGTATTTTCCTACTGGATTAGATTCGTCTTTCAGTTCAGTTGACAGTTCCTGCGGTGTCTTCCTTCTAAGCGTGCAGCGTTTGTATTTAACGGTTTTATTAACTATTCCTCATGATTTTACTAGGCACTTGTCCTTGGACAATTTAAAATGTTCGAATAAAAGGTAATTAGTGGTTGTTATTGTAGTCTCACCAGATGTAGATGGGTCTTCTGATACTGGCGACACTGTAGTGCTGTTACCGGAGGTCTTTGTCGTGGGATGGACGCTGGAGGTCGTAGCAGTGAGCTGCCTGCAGGAGGCTGCACTTGTTGAAGAGGCAACTAGTTTGTGGGTCATGAGATTGTCAGTTATCACGATGAGGTTTGGATCGAGAAAGCTTTGACCGTGGCGTCAGCAGAGCTAGCTGAAAGAGCTTCGTCAGGAGGGTTTTTCCCAGAGGTTGTTGCTCAGAAACACTAGTGATTCCACTGGGCGGTATAACCGAAGTGTGTCGGTCCGTACAGTGTACTGCCGAGACAGTGGCAGCCAGACAGGCAACAACTTCTAAACGATTAGGAACGTGAATAACCATTTAATGCCGCTTTCAGTTTATCAAGGCTGATACCCGAGAAATACTGCTTTATTTCAAGAAAAGTTTTGTAGTGGTTGAGAGTACAAGGAGATATCGCTACCAGCAATATTCTCAGCGATATGAGTGTTGTTTTAATTTGCCAGTCTGCTTTGGACTGGTGTGATGATGATGATGATGATGATGATAATAATAATAATAATAATAATAATAATAATAGGCTACGTTCTTTCTCCCAGGGAACAGGTGGGTGGCTGGAGAAGTACCATGTGGACAGTACGTGGGTGAACCTTCAACTAGTGGATGCCAACGATAACTCACCCACCTTCACCCAGGACCAGGCTCACCTGACACTACCAGAGGACACACCTACTGGCACCCACCTCGTCACCTTCACCGCCCATGACATTGATGGGGTAAGAGAGAGAGAAAAAAAATAATGAATGAAGGTAACATTTACCGTTGATGCAGCATAAACACAAACATCGCAAGCAACACAGTAACGTCAAAAAAATGCTGCATGTTTAACGAGGTAACTGCTCAACAACAACACAACATTTGCAACACAAACACCTGCAACAGAACACCTGCAACAAAAACACTCAAAACGCAACGGAAGATTGAGGTAATATTGTTCTTTTTCCTCTCATTTCCATTGATGGATGGAAGAGGGGGAAGAGGATTGTATGAAGGTTCCAAAAACAATGACTTGAAGTATGTGATGCTATCTGGTGTGTGTGTGTGTACATTCACCTATTTGTACTCACCTATTTGTGGTTGCAGGGGTCGAGTCCTAGCTCCTGGTCCCGCCTCTTCACCGGTTGCTACTGGGTCCTCTCTCTCCCCGCTCCATGAGCTTTATACATACCTAGTCTTAAAACTGTGTATGGTTCCTGCCTCCACTACGTCATTTTCTATGCTATTCCACTGCCTGACAACTCTATGACTGAAGAAATACTTCCTAATATCTCTCTGACTCATCTGTGTCTTCAACTTCCAATTGTGACCTCTTGTTTCTGTGTCCCCTCCCTGGAGCATCCTGTCTTTGTCCACCTTGTCTATTCCGCGCAGTATTTTATACGTCGTTATCATGTCTCCCCTGACCCTCCTGTCCTCTAGTGTCGTCAGGCAGATTTCCCTTAACCTTTCTTCATAAGACATACCCCTTAGCTCTGGAACTAATCTTGTCGCAAACCTTTGCACTTTCTCTAGTTTCTTGACATGCTTTATCAAGTGCGGGTTCCAAACAGGTGCTGCATACTCCAGTGTGGGCCTGACGTACACGGTGTACAGTGTCTTGAACGATTCCTTATTAAGGTATCGGAATGCTGTTCTCAGGTTTGCCAGGGCGCCATATGCTGCAGCAGTTACCTGGTTGATGTGTGCTTCCGGAGACATGCTCGGTGTTATACTCACTCCAAGATCTTTCTCCTTGAGCGAGATTTGCAGTCTTTGGCCACCTAGCTTATACTCTGTCTGCGGTCTTCTTTGCCCTTTCCCTATCTTCATGACTTTGCATTTGGCGGGATTAAATTCGAGAAGCCAGTTGCTGGACCAGGTGTCCAATCTATCTAGGTCTCTTTGAAGTCCTGCCCGGTCCTCCTCTGATTTAATTCTCCTCATTAACTTCACATCGTCTGTGAACAGGGACGCTTCTGAGTCTAACCCTTCCATCATGTCGTTCACATATACCAAAAATAACATTGGTCCTAGGACCGACCCCTGTGGGACCCTGCTCGCTCGTCACAGGTGCCCATTGTGATACATCATTACGTACCATGACTCGTTGTTGCCTCCCTGTCAGGTATTCTCTGATCCATTGCAGTGCCCTTCCTGTTTTATGAGCGTGATCCTCTAGCTTCTGCACTAATCTCTTCTGAGGAACTGTGTCAAAGGCCTTCTTGCAGTCCAAGAAGATGCAATCAACCCACCCCTCTCTCTCGTGTCTTACTTCTGTTACTTTATCATAAAACTCCAGAAGGTTTGTGACACAGGATTTTCCTTCCATGAATCCATGCTGGTTGGCGTTTATACTCTTGTTCGGTTCCAGGTGCTCCACCACTCTCCTCCTGATAATCTTCTCCATAACTTTGCATTTTATACACGTCAGTGACACAGGTCTATAGTTTAGTGCCTCTTTTCTGTATCCTTTTTTAAAAATGGGGACTACATTTGCCGTCTTCCATACCTCAGGTAGTTGCCCAGTTTCCAGGGACGTGTTGAAGATTGTGGTAAGTGGTACACACAACATATCCGCTCCCTCTCTAAGGACCCACGGGGAGATGTTGTCCGGTCCCATTGCCTTTGAGGTATCGATGTCCCTTAGCAGTTTCTTCACCTCCTCCTCCTCATGTCATCCAACACTTATTGGTATATTCCTTGCTGGTGTTCCCATCTGATCTGTTCCCCGAGAGGCCTTCCTGTCTCCACTGTAAATACTTCCTTAAATCTCATGTTCAGCTCCTCACATACCTCTTGATCTTTTCTTGTGAGTTCTCCACCTTCTTTCCTCAGCCTTATCACCTGCTCTTTGACTGTTGTCTTTCTCCTAATGTGGCTATACAGCAGTTTCGGGTCAGACTTGACTTTCGATGCTATGTCGTTTTCATACTGTCGCTGGGCCTCCCTCCTCATCTGTGCATACTCGTTTCTGGCTCTTCTACTAATCTCCTTATTTTCCTGGGTCCTTTGCCTCCTGTACCTTTTCCATTCTCTGGTGCACTTAGTTTTTGCCTCCCTACACCTTCGGGTAAACCAAGGACTCGCTTTGGTCTTCCTATTATTTCTGTTTCCCTTGGGAACAAACCTTTACTCTGCCTCCTTGCACTTTGTTGCTACATATTCCATCATCTCGTTTACTGATTTTCCTACCAGGTCTCTGTCCCACTGAACCTCCTGCAGGAAGTTCCTCATACCTGTGTAGTCCCCCTTTTTGTAGTTTGGCTTTTCCCATTCAATTCCTGTTTCCTTCTCCACTTGTAACTCTACTATATAATCAAAAACTCAGAACCACGTGATCGCTAGCTCCAGGGGCCTCTCGTAAGTGATGTCCTCAATGTCCGAACTGCTCAGGGTTGAACACAAGATCCAGTCTTGCTGGCTCATCCTCCCCTCTCTCTGGTAGTTGTTCCCTGGCATGTTGATGAATGAGGTTTTCAAGTACCACATCCATCATCTTGGCTCTTCATGTTTCGGGACCCCCATGTGGCTCCAGGTTTTTCCAGTCGATCTCCCTGTGGTTGAAATCGCCCATTACCAGTGTAACTTTGCTCTGCTCGAGTGAGCTCTTCTTGCCACCTCAGCCAGTGTGTCCACCATCGCCTGTTGTTTTTCTTCGTACTCCCTCTCCTGGCCTCCTGCAGTTCTGTGGTGGGTTATACATCACTCCAATGACTACTTTATGTTCTCCAGATTGAATTGTACCTACTATGTAGTCTCTTTCTCCAATCACGTCCATGCCTTCCATTTCCTCAAATCCCCACTGTTTCTTAGAGCAGTGCAACTCTCCTCCCCCTCTACTCCTTCTATCTTTTTCTCAGATCTGATATCCCGGTGGGAAGATTGCATCTGTTATTGTCTCAGCGCATTTTGTTTCTGTGACTGCTATGATGTCTGGGGATTTCTCACTGATTCTTCGTGCCACTCCTCATTTTTATTCGTTATTCAGTCCGCGTTTG
>NC_069418.1:26701607-26719606 GCF_026875155.1 Cherax quadricarinatus | reverse complement strand
GAAAAAAGCAATGTGATGTCTTTGGGGCCCAGGGAATCTGGGGAAGGAGAAGGAAAGAAGGGAGGGGGATGGGAAGAAGTTGACGGGGGGGTGAAAAGACTCCAAAAAAAATTTGAGAATTTTGTTAAATCTTTGAAAAAAGGAAGCCGGGGAGCTTTGCCTTGGTATCCCCCGCACATGGGGTTGCAAACCCTGACGATGCCAAAATACCTCGCACTTGGAGTTCTCACTTTCTGGTTGCCTGCCCCCCCGCATTGCGATGGTTGAAGGTAGAGAAGGAGGTTATTTCCCCCTGGAATCCTATAGTCTGTCTTTCGGGCCTTAAAAATGGAGGGAAAGTGGGTGGCTTATGTTATGTCGGATTTTGAAAAATCCACACTTTGTCCCTTGAGGAGGTAAACGTTTTTACCACAAGACCCGAAAGCAGAAATTTCCTTTGGGGCCCCCTTCTCAGAACCCTCCATGGAGTCAAAATACCAGGAGTGGGTATGGAAACATTCGTCAGCAAAATAAAGTCAACGAGATAAAGTCATTTGATCAAATGAAATGGGGCCCCAAACGAGGGCCCCAAACTTCATCCTTTTCCCCTATTTGAGTTCATAACAAAAAAAATGCTTTCAATGAGCTGATGTAGGAAACGCTCTTAGCTTGCCAATAAGTTGGAAAATCCTTAACCTGTTTAGCTGTCAAAAAAGCTAGGGACCCTTAAACCCTTGTAAAAACCCTGTAAAAAAAAAAAAGAGAGAGGAGGGGGAAAAAGGGGAGAGAGAGGGGGGGAGGGGGGGGGAAAGGAGAAGAGGGAGGGAGAGAGAGAGAGAGAGAGAGAGAGGGGAGAGGGGGAGAGAAGAAGAGGGGGAGAGAGAGAGAAGGGGGGAAAAAGAGGGGGAAGAGGGGAGGAGAGATATGGTCCTTTTACTCGTACGCACTGGTAAAGTTAGGTGTTTTTGTTAAGGAACTGAAAAAATACTTGTTTGTTCGTATTCGGGTTAAAGTTATGGTCACATGTGTGACAAAATTGTCTTGTGGTGTACATGTGGGGGGGGGTTTTTTGTGTGTGTGTGTGTGTGTGTGTGTGTTTTTTTTTACGTGCGTTGGCCCCCCAAAACCGTAACTTCATGGGAAAATTTTACTTCTGTAAGCAACTCGTTTTGTTCTGAATACTAATTGCTCCAAAATTTTTTATAAATGAATTGTTTGAAATCTGTTGTTTTTTTGTTGTCTTCTGTTCAAAAGCGAGGTTCTAGGGTATTAAACACAAATTTCAAGTTATTAAAACAAGCCCTTGTATCCACTGAATTCTTTTTTTTTTTTATTAGAACTTTGCGTCTTCGACCATGCCCTGAGTTAAAACCCGGTGTCCCTCAGTGCTGGAAGGGAAAAGGAGCCACCTTCCCCGGAGACCTCTAGATACGTTGTGTCTGAACTAAACGGTCCAGCAAAATTGATAAAAGCTGTCACAGAAAATCCTGTTTCTTCAAAAACTTACTTATAGAGATCAAATCTTTTTCCACGGCTGTGTAAGACACGAAGGTTTAGAGCTCACCGAGGAAATTTAAGTTTTTGGGTGGGTTGTGCGATTTCCCTTTTAAAAACTTGTGTTAAAGGTTAGAGGAATGGCTTACGCATATTTTAAGCAAAAAAACGTGAAAAAACTTTTTTTAAAATTTTAAAAGAAATACAATAAGTTTTAGGTATAGGGACGTATCCCAACAAATACAAGTGCGGGTTGTTTACCTGAGTTTCCCTGGAAGAGTTCCGGGGGTCAACGCCCCGGGGCCCCCGGTCTGTGCCAGGCCTCATGGTGGATCAGGGCCTGATAAACCCGGGTGTTACTGTGGCTCACGCAATCCAACGTACGAACCACAGCCGGTGGTCAGGTACCGATTTAGGTGTTGTCCGTCCCAGCTTAAAGGGGCAGCGGGGTTCACCACCAGAACCCTTTAAATCAAGTCTTGGTGGACGAAGTCTTACACTAAAATCCCAACCCTGCCTTTAATTCCACTAAAAAAATAAAATACACGAAGTTCGTCAAGTGAGCTCTGGTGGGCAAGATGTTTTGATGCAACTTTCGCCCAAAACAGATTCAGTGCGTAATTTGCACTTTCCCAATGAGTGATTAAAATTTTTGTTAAAAAAATAAACAAAAGGGGTAGTAAAGCTCACTCTATTTTTCATTGCGGGATTTTCTTTATCCCCTTTCTACAACTTGCGGTAAACCATGTTGCTGACCCGGCCCGCTTGCCCGCAGGAACAAGGGAGGGGGCGGAGGCGGGGGGAAAAGGGTGGAAGGCTGGCAGGGGCAGGGCAGGGGGGGAGGGCAAAAAGGAAAGGGTGGCAGGTGGGAGGTGGAGGGGCGGGGGAGGCTCTGGAGGTGGGAGGCAAGCGCTTGCCTATCCAAAAAATCACCAAATAAAAAACTTTTTTAAAAAATGTTTACCCGAGCGTGCACACACAAAAAAACAGCCCCCGAAACTGACCAAAAAAACAAAAACTATTTACTTATAGTTCCCTATTTTTTGGATTGTGGGGGTTAATTTCCCCCTTTTTGATGTGATATTTTATGGAATTTGATGACGTTTAAAGATATTAAAATATTTATTTTATTTATATATTGTTAAGCGGATAATACGTGGGGAAACACAGGAGAACGTACTAATGTTGTTTTTACAGTCAGTTAATTTGTGTGTGTTTTAAAAGCAAATGAAAAAATAATTCAGTGTTTTAAAAAAAAATGGGGTTAAATTAAATGGTGTTAAAATAATGCGTGTTAAAAAAACATGCGTGTTAAATAGTGTGTTAAAAACAGTGAGTGTTAAAAAAAGTGTGTGTTAAATATAGTGTGTTTTTACGTGTGTATTAATACCAGAATTTAAAAACAGTGTGTGTTAAATATGTGGGGTTAGTACAGTGGTGTTAAATACAGTATATGTTTTAAAAGTAGTAAATGTTAATTCAAAGAGGTTAAAATATGAGTTTAAATTTAAATGAAAAAATTTTTTGTCAAAACTTCATTACCCTGAAATTTTTATTAATACAAAAAACCCCCACACACACCCCACACAAGGGGGCCGGAGTGAGTTCGACCCTGCAACCCCAATTAGGTGAGTACACATCCTGAGGCGAATCAATAAAAAACTGTAAGCGTATGGGGACTAGCGAACCCAAGAAGGGAATTTAGTCTGGAGAAATTAAGAAGTGGGGGAAAAAAGGTGGGGGTCCCATTAAAATTAGTTTGGGAAAAGGAATGAAAAGCCTGGAGCACCGAAATTGGATCAAGGGGGTCCATTAAAAAAGGAGGAAAAGGGAGAGGAAAGTAAATTTTAAATGCCCCCAAAAAAACCCCAAAAAGGGTAAATTTCAGAAATTAACACAAAAACCCCCGGAGAGCCAAAAATAGATCATTATTTTTAAAAATTTCCAAAACCGGAAAATTTTTAAAACGGGATTACATTCAAAAACCTGGGTTTAATTCCCGAAAACCGGAAGATAACATTCAGAAATTGGAGATGACTTTCCGAAAATTGGAGATGCATTCAAAAACCTGGAGATGACATTCAAAAACCTGGAGAGGGACTTTCCGGGAAACCGGGGAGAGGGAACATTTAAAACCTGGAGATCTTCAAAAGGGGAAAACCCCCTTCCCCAAAAGGGGGGGCCAATTCAAAAAGCAAAATTTCAGGGAAACCTTTTCCTTAAAACCCAGAAACATTCAGTTGGTATCCTTCCTTCCCTCAGAAACCAATCTTTCAGTTGAAATTCCCCTTACTTAAAACCCTTAAACTTTTTTAAAAGGGGGTACCCCTTCCTTCCCCCCCACCCCCAATTTTAAACCCAAAAAAAATCAGGGTTTTTCCCCCCTTTCCTCCCCCGGAAACCCAACATCAGGGGTATCCCCCCTTTCCCTCACCCATTTAACCAACATCAGTTATTCCCCCTTCCCTACCCCGGAAACCCAAAGTTTTTAAAACAAAAAACCTCAGTGGTTTCCCCCTTTTTTCCCACCTACCAAAACAATGAGAACCTCAGTAAAAAGGAAGTGGCCCATAAAACCTTTTTTGGGGTTATCCCTTGGGGGTTTTTTTAAAAAACCCCATTGCCGGTTGTAGCGTATTTCGGTAAAGAGGAATCGCCCTTTAGAGACTCTGGGGTGCTAAGCCCCGCACCCAACTTATGTCAAACTGAGATAAAAGAAGGAGCCAGCTTCTTGCTTTTTTTTGGGGAATAACAAAGAAAAGCCCTTGAAAAATGTTTTTGGATATATATAATAAATAACACCGGTGTTAATTTTTTGTTTTTCGTTTTTTGGGGTAACTAACTTTTCCGGGAAATTTAAAAATAATTTTAAAAAATAGCTTTTTAAAAAAAAAACTAGGATTTAAACACGAAGGGAAATTTTAGGTTTTTTTTTTTTTATTTATAGGGGGCCAATTTTTAGAACACAATGAATTTGAAGAAATATACAAACTTAAAAATAACAAAAAAAAACAATAAACTTTGACGGAACAAAAATATTCCCGAAAAAAAGGAGGGACGTTTTATGACGAGGGTTTTCGGTCCCGAACTGGACCATTTAAAGTGAAATGGCACAGGTTTGGAGAGCGAGGAAACCCGGGGGGATTTACAAGTAAGATGA
Source organism: Cherax quadricarinatus (assembly GCF_026875155.1). Taxonomy (NCBI): domain Eukaryota; kingdom Metazoa; phylum Arthropoda; class Malacostraca; order Decapoda; family Parastacidae; genus Cherax; species Cherax quadricarinatus. Next base: position 26,714,973 of record NC_069418.1, on the reverse strand, counting down.
CAGACTAAGGGGAAAGGCGAAGAAAGAAAAAGAATGTAGGGAAAGGGAGAAAGGGGGGAAAAATTTTTGGTAGGATGGATGGAGGAATAAAAAGAAAAAAAATAAGAAGGGAAAGAAAGGGGGAAAAAAAGGTAGAATTCAACAAATTTTAAATACATTGAGAATCCCCGACGACAAAAAATTAAAACCAAAAAATTTTTGCAAAAGAAAAAAAAAAAAGAAAGATATTTACAGAAAAAAAAATTTTTTTTCCCGGGCAACCCTGGGGGAAAAATGAGTCAAAAAATCAAAGCTGAAAGAAGCATTTTCATACTGAAAAAAAGAAATCGGGCTGATATTCTCAAAAAAACAAAGTTGTCTCAGGAATGACTTTAAACAGAAAATTTGCCTTTTGGAGGGAAAGGGAAAACTGCCCCGCTGAAGATAGATATGGGAGAAGCACGGGGGGTGGAGGGGGATGGGGGCGGGGGGGGGGGGGGGGGTAAAGGCTGATGTAGCGGGGGATGGTCCCGGGTCATGGGGATTTTGGGTAGCTTCGAGTTCCTTCAGCTAGACTGTCGCTCCCGTTTGTGGAAAAGAGACCTAACCCTCCAAAAAAGGCGAGGGGAAAAACTTTTGAAAGGATGACTGAGGAAATTGTGACCCCACGAAGTATCAGCAGCGGGGTTGACGAGACGGGGTGTGTGGAGGTGGGAGTGTGGGTAATTTTGGATTTTGTGTGTGCTGCGCTGTGGGAGTAAATGGGATTTTATGGTGGAGGCGTGTTATTTTGTGGGGCGTGAGTCGTGATTTAAGGAAAAGTATATTCGTGGGAGGAGGGATGATTTGTTTTGTATTGCTGTTAGGGTATTAGCGTTCTAGTGAGGGCATATGATAAAAGCAAAATCATGGGTAAGTTTTTTTTGGTGATTTAGAAGGGGTTAAATTTTTGTGGGTGTGTGCCCCGAAAAGATATTATCTATTTTTTTTTTTTTTAGTGGTGATGTGTGTTGTTGGTTCCGGGTTTTGGGTTCGTATACCCTTAGTTTTTTCTGTCCTTTCGTTGCAAAAGTGGTTTCGGGAGATGCTTTCGTGCGTCCCAAAATATCTAGGCCCAGAGTTTTCCCAATTAACCTTATTCCATTTGCTTTTCCCGTATTTTCCCTCGGCACTTCATTTAAAACTTCACCCTATGTTTTTGTTTTAATATTTTTCTAATTCCTTTCTTTCATCCAAATCTCCTTGAGGTATTGTTTAAAAACCTTCCGAAGTAAAAGGAAAATGCAGCCTATCCACCCCCCTTCTTTCATGTTTTTTTTTTTCCCTCTATCTCCGTTCTGTGGGGGAAAAATTGTACATCCAAGTGGTTACAACTTTTGTTTTTATGTTTTCCCCATCGCCTGAGAGGGAAATTGTTGTTAGACATACTAGGGTGTGTTTAGTATTTCCGGGCCCTTTCATTAGTTTATTCGATATTTCCTAGTTCAAACGTCTTGTTTCCCCGAAGTTTACCTGAAGGGGGTTTTGGGGGGCCACCCCCCCCGCGGTTCGGTCTGAGACCAGGTCTCATTTTTTTTATTTTACGTATGTGAAAACTTAGACCTAGTGTAGGTTACGCCCACTAATGGGAAGGAACCCGACTTTCCAGTCTTTGATCCCCCGGGGGGCTGTTTGACTAAATGAATTTGGAAAAAGTGGCTTTTGGGCTTCCGATTCTATAATTTTTAAAGGTCGGTATTGCTATGCCCCAAACGGGTTATGCAAATCATTAAAGAGCTTTAAATTTTCACTGGAACCATCATCTTTTAGACACGCAGGACTGAAAATATCAAAAATTTACTAATAACAGAAAGTATTCAACGATGCACAACACACAGCATCATTTTCAACAATGCAAAAACAACAGACATCTTTATCAACAATGACAAAAACACACAGACATATTTTCAACAATGAATAACAAAAGGGACTCATCATCAAAAAATGACACAAACAGAATATTATAAACAATGAATAACACCAGACTCATTTCAAAAATGACATAAAACACAGAATCATTTTCAACAATGACAAAACAACAGACATCTTATCAACAATGAAAACACACAGACATATTATCAACAATGCATAACCAAGTCTTTACAAAATGAAAAACCCAAAAATTATCCCCAAAAATGGCCCCACGACTTTAAAATCAAACCACAACATCAACTGAACAACACACAACATCAACAATGACCAACACCAGACATAACAATGACAAAAACACCAGACATCAACAATGCAAACAACAGCATCAACAATGAACCAACACCAGACTCAACAATGCCAAAACCAGACATCAAAAATGCAAACCACAGGACCAACAAGGTCAACACAAGTTTAAAAATGACACAACACAAAAAGACTTCCAAAAAATGACAAAAACCACAGACAATAACTAATGACCAACACACAGACCCATCAACAATGACCAAACAACGACAATCATAACAATGAAAAACACCAGACATCATATCAAATGACCAACAAAGACATTCAAAAACAATGACCCCACAGACTCTCAACATGACAAACAAAAAGACATCATCAAAAAATGACCAACCCACATAAATCATCAACAATGACACAAAAAACCGACAAAAAATCAAAACAAGACACAACACACAGCCCCATCAACAATGACAAAACACCAGACATCTTAACAATGACAAACAAAAGAATCATAAACAAAAAGACAAAAACCACAGAAATCATAAACAATGATCAACACAAGAATCATCATCAACAATATAACACACGACTCTCATCAAAAAAATGACTCAACACACAGACATCTTATAACAATGACTCAACAAAAAGACACTCTCAAAATGATAACACACGACCATCTTTAAACAATGACTCAAACCACAGACATATCATCAAAAATGATCAAAAACACAGACATCATCATCAAAAATGAACAACACAGAAATCATCAACATGAACAAAACACGACTTTATTTTTCAAAAATGACTAAACACACGACTCTCTCAAAAAATGACACAACACCAGACAGCTCATCAAAAAATACACAACCCAGACATTTCATAAAAAATGCTCAACACCGAATCCTCAAAAATGACACAACACACGACTCTCATCCAATGACACAAAACACGACATTTCATCAAGACTAAAACCCCAAGAATCTCTAAACAAAAACCAACAACAGACATCATCATACAATGATAAAAAACACAGACATCATCAAAAAATTGACTCAACACCAGAATCTTCATCAAATGACCAACACACAGACATCATATCAAAAAATTTTGCCCAAAAACCACAGAAAACATCATCACAATGACCAACACAGACATTTATCACAATAAACAAAACCCCACAAGACATCATATCAAAAATTTTGCCCAAAACACACAGCATCTATCAAACAAAAAAACAAAAAACCCCACACGACTTTTCATCAAAATACACAAACACACACACAGCATCTCAAAACCAGGACACAAACAAAGATATCTCAACAATAAACAACACCCACACAGACATCATCATCAACAATGCACAACCCCCACCAGCATCTATCAACAATGAACCAACCACAGCATATCAAAAACAATAAAAAACCCCAAACACCACAATTATCATCAACTAACCAAAACACACACACAGAACCCTCATCACATGACACAACACACCCACACGCATCTTCATAACAAACACAACAAACCCGAATTCATCAACAATAACACAACACCAAAACTCCTCAACAAAAACCAACCAACACACAGACATCATATCAACATAAACAAAAAACCCCAACAGAAATATCTTCAACAAAAAACAAACACACCAACGAATCATCATCAACAAAAAAACCCAAAACTTCACCCATCCAATAACACAACACCCCCACACAGACATTCAAAACAATACACAACCACAACTTTATCATCAACAAAAACCAAACCACAGACATCATCATAACAATACAAAACAAACAAAAATTCATAACAATAAAAACAACCACCACACAGACATTTTCATCAACAATCCCCAAAACACACAGACTTTCATCATCAAAATTGACCAAACACCAAAACTCATCATAAAACCAATAACAAACACCCACACAGACATATCATCAACAAGAAAAACCAACAGACATCATCTCAAACAATGACCAACACACAAAACCATCTCAAAAATACAAAAACCAAAAAGAATATCATCAACATAACACAACAACAGACTTATCACAACAATACCAACACAACCAGCCCATCAACAATGACCACACACAGACATCATCTAAACAATACACAACAACAGATTTTATCATCAACAATAACACAAAAAAAAGGCTTTACCCAAAAATAACACAAAAACACACAGACATATCATCAAAAATGACACAACACACAGCCCAATCTCAAAAAATCACAACACGACTTTTCATCAAAAATAACACAACCACCCACAGGCTCTCTCAAAAAAGAAAACCACAGACAGATCAAAAACAATGCCCAAACACACAGCTTTTTCAACCAATAACACAACACCCACACGACTCATATCAACAATGACACAAAACAGACAGCATCCAACAATGACACAACACCCATATATCAACAAAAACAAACCACCAAAAAATTTCATCATAAAATGCACAAACACCCGGGAATCATCATCAACAATGACAAAATCACACCACACGAATCATCTTCAACTTGACAAACCACAGACTCATCATCAACAATAAACACAAAACACCACCGACATCATCATCAAAAATACACAACACACAGACATCATCATCAACAATAAACAAAACACCCCACAAGACTCATCATCAACAATGCCCAAACCACAGACATCAATCAACAATACCCCAAAACAAACAACTAACAATAACCAAACACACCACAAGACATCATCTCAAAAAATGAACAAAAAAGACATCATCATCAAAATAACACAACACACCACCAGAATCATCATCAACAAGCACAACACCAGCATCATCTCAACAATAACACAACACACCCCAGACATCATCTAACTGAACAAACCAGACATCATCCTCAACTAACCAACACCCACACAGCATCATCACAACAATGCACAACACACAGACTCTCATCAAAAATGAACAACACACAGACATCTTCATCAACAATAACAAACACCCCGACATCATATCAACAATGACACAAACACAGACTCACTCAACAAAACAAACACACCATCAGAAACCCCATAAAACAATACAAACACACGACATATCATAAAAAAACAAAACCACAACACAAAAAAAAACAACACCAATCATCTAACAAAAAACACAACACCACCGACATCTCATCAAAAATAAACAACCACAGACAATCATCACAAACAAAAAAACACCACAACAAAAAAACACTATCAAACAATACACAACCACAACAGCATATCCAATGACACAACACAAGACATCTCATCAAAAAATGACACAAACACGACACATCTAAAACAATAACACAAAAAAACCCACAGCTTCATCATCAAAAATGACAAACCAAAAAGGGACACTCATCAACAATACACAACCCCCCGACATCTCATAAACTAAAAACCACCACACAGACTCATCTCAACAATGACAAAACACACAGACACATCATAAACAATAAAAAACACACCAACAGCATCATCAACAAGGGCAAACACACGACAGCTCATAAAACAATGACACAAACACGACGCTCATCAACAATGACAAACCACGGGACCGCACATCAACAATGACACAACAACAGACACATATCAACAATGAACAACACACAGACGCTCATAAAACAATGAAAAAACCAACAGACAGATCAAAAACAATGACAAAACAACAGACTACATCAACAATGAAAACACACAGACACATCTCAAAAATGACACAACACACAGACACTCTCCTCCCCCCCCCCCCCCCCCCCCCCCCCCCCCCCAAAAATCCCCCCATCATCAACAATGAAAACCACAACAGCATCTCAACAAATGACACAAACCAGACAGCATCATCAACAAAAACACCCCCACACCACACAGAAAATCTCATCAACAAGCACAACAACAGACTTCATCTTTAAAAATGACAAAAACCACAGACTCATCATCAACATTGAAAAACAAAAACAGCATCATCTCAAAAATGACAAAAAACACCAGACAGCATCATCAAAAAAAAAAAAAAAAAACAAACACCACAAGACTATCATCAACAATGCCCAAAACACAAGACATCATCTAACAATGACACAACCCCCAGACATATTCAACAAAAAAACAACACCCCAACAGACATCATCATCAACAATGACACAACCAACAACATTCATCATCAAAAAATAAACAACCCCCACACAGACATCATTAACAATGAAACCAAGACAGATCATCAACAATGACACAACACACAGACAGCTTTCATCAACAATGAAAAACACAGACAGCATCTCAACAATGACACCACACAGAAGCTCTAAAAAAATGAACAACAAAGCAGCATCATCAACAATGACACAAACACAGACGATCTCAACAATGACACAACACACGACTCATCATCAACAATGACAAACACACAGGCGCATCATCAAAAAAGACACAACACACAGACAGCATTCAACAATGACACAACACACAGACAGCACATAAACAATGAAAAACACACAGAACATATCAACAATGAACAACACACAGACTCTCTCAACAATGACACAAACCAGCAGCTCATAAAACAATGCAAAAACACACGACGCACATCAACAAAAAACACAACACACCACCAGACATCATCATCAACAATGACACAACACCGAATCATATAACAAGAAAAAAACCACAACATCATCTCAAAAAAAGACACAAAACGGGAATCATCATCAACAATGACAAAACACACAGGGACTTCATCATCAACAAGGGGACAAAAAAACACAGACATCATATCAACAATGACACAAACACGCCAGCATCATCAAAAAATAACAAAAACACACCACACAGACAGCATCTAAAACAATGACACAAACACAGCATCTTTCTCAAAATGACACAAAACCCAAGACAGATCTAAAAATGACCAACACCAACGATATAAAACAATAACACAAACACCCCCAAAGAATCATCATAACAATGACAAAACACACAGACTCATCATAAACTTGAACAACACACGACCTCATCAACAATGACAAACAACGGGCTTTTATCATAAACAATAAAAACACCCACAGAATCATCTAAAAAAGACAAAAACCCACGAAGATCATCACAATGACCAACACACGGGAATCATCATAACAAAAACACAACACCCCACCAGACATCATCATCCAATGAAAAAAACACACGCAGCATATAAAACAATGAACAAACACAAGACTCTCATAACAATAACACAAAACAAACACAGACAGCATCATAACAATGAACAACACAAGACTTTATCTCAACAATAAACAAACACACACAGACATATCATCAACAATGACAAAACACAGCAGATCAAAACAAAAAACACAACCCCAACGAAGCATCACAAAAAACCAAAAACCCCACCCCAGAGCATATAACAATGACACAACCACAGAATCATAAAAAATACACAAACACCAACAGAAGCATCATCAAAAATGACACAACACACAGACATTATCTCAAAAATAACACAACACCCCAAAAGACATCATCATCAACAAGGGAACAAAACACACAGACGCATCTCAACAAGGGACAAAACACACGACTATCATCAACAATAACACAACACACCAACAGACATCTTCAACATGACCAACACACAGACAGATCATCAAAAATGACACAACCAAGACTCTCTCAAAATAACACAACAAAAACAACAGACAGATTAAAAATGACCAACACACGACATTATCATCAAAAAAACACAAAAACCCCACCGAAATCATCATCAAAAAATGACACAAACACAGACGATTCAAAAAATAACAAACCCCACACAGACAGCTCATCAACAATAACACAACACCCCAAACCAGACGATATCAAATGACAAAAACACACAGACATCATCAACAATACCACACCCCACAGACGGGCATCATCAACAAGAAAAAACCCAGACGCTCATCAACAATGACACAAAACACAGAATCTCTAAAAATAACAAACACCCACACGACATCATCTCAAAATGACACAACACACGACATTATCATAACAATAAACAACACCCAAAAAGACATCATCATCAACAATGCACAAACACGGGGACAGCTCATCAACAATGACACAACACACAGACATCTCTTCAACAATAAACAAACACACCACACAAAAACCATATAACAAGAAAAAACACAACAGCATCCAACAATAAACAACACCCCACCAGACAGTCATCAAAAGAAACAACACACAGACGCATCATCAACAATAACAAACACACCCAAGACAGCATCATCAACAATTAAAAACACCCCCAACAGACAGCATCATAAAACAATGCCCAAAACCCAAAAAGACTCATCAACAAAAAACAACACACCCACAGCCCGCACATCAACAATGACACAACACACGGTCATACAATGACACAACACCCCCGGGACATCATCATAAAAAGGACACACCCCAGACAGCATCTAACAATAACAAACACCCCCCAAAAAAACATCATCAAAAGGGGCAAACCCACAGGGCATTGTGGAAAATTTATTTATCTAAATGTAACTTTTATACAAAACTAAATGTAACAAAGATAATTTTATTTATCAGTACATAGACAAGTAGGAATTTGGGACACCTGGTCGCAAAAATGTCCCCCTTCGTACCTACCACTGTCTATCCAAAGTTGTTGTAGACTTATTGTTAAAAAGAATAGTATCCCGGAATTTGGTAAATTAAAAAATTTGTGGACTGTTATTAAATTTAATAAAGGTTATATATATACATTTAATAACAGAAGGGGAAAATATCTTAAAAAAAAACCAATTTGTGGAGATCAAATTGTTCTACCAAAAAACCCTTCCTGTCTATAATGAAAAAAACACTGGCCAGAGTTAACAAAAACGACTTATCTTGGTTCCTGGGTGTCTTGTCAGTGCCTGATTTAAAGTTATGCGGGGAAGCACATCAACAATTTCGTCCTATTTGAGGGTGTCAGCCCAAATTTTAACCCTCTAGAACAAAAAATTTTTCCTTTATTCACTAACGTTTGTGTTGCCCGTTCAAAACATGGCTGCCCCCCTTGCGCGGCGCAGGCTTCCCATTTTTTATGACAAATTTTTTTTTAAATATGGATGGCCACTATTTAATATAATACTGTATTTCTGGAAAAAAAGTAACATTTATTTTCCAAAATGGGGCCCCGGGCGGATTTCCCGTTGCTAAACGACCCAAATTGCTCTTTTGGCAATGGTGGGGGCCGGGGTTTACATATAGGTTTGGGCCCTCCCACGGCGACATATTACAAAAGTTTTAATACCCTTTTTTACACTTTGTGTCCTTTTTGCAACCCAAAATTTTTCCTTAATAAAATTTAAGGTAATTGTACCCCTTCTTTACTTTTTTTGGGCATTTAGAACAATTAAAATTTGTTAGATGATTTTTTTTTGGGCAGAAAGTTAGGGGGGTTTGGCATAATCACCCAATTCAAAATTTTGAAAATTACCTCTGCCCCAAAATTTAAAATTGTTCTCAAAAATCCCGGGCCCCAATTTCTCTATTAGGGAAAACCTTTCAAAATTTTTTTCTTTCCATCATAAATTTTTAATTTTCTTTTTCCATGATTTCTTCTTGTACCCTCTTTATCCAAATTAAAGGGGGTGTGAAAACTTATATGATTTTTAAAATTTTTTTTGAAATTTAAGCACCAAATTAGTTACATTGATTATTTTGGGAAAAGGGAAGAATCCCCAATTTTATATAAATGGTAAGGGGGAAAACCCTATTGGAGTGGTGGCCCAGAAATTTCAACAGGAGAATTTATCCTTTTGTACAGGCCAATTAGTTTTATTTACCAACCAGCTCGGTCCTTTAAACCTGTTTACGCTTTTTTTAAAATTTAGCAAAAGGGTTTAAAACCTTTGGAGCCAAGAAATCAGCTGGTTTCCTCACCGGTTATAAATTAAATGTTAAAAAATTTTGCTGCCCCAAAACTATTATACTTCTTTTGCATCTAAATTTAATTTCAGCGACTCTTTTTTGTACGTGCACAATTTTATTTTTTCCATTACAAATCCTTGTAAGGATACCTCATTATCGCCCAAAATTTACATTTGGCGAAATATTTATCTCCTGAAATTATTTCTTATAAAATTTAGCAATTTTGGGGCCCCCTACATAAAGGGCCCTTTTAATTTCCCAAAATGAGGAAAGGACGTGATTTTTTGGGGGCACTTTACCTTAGACAAAACCCAAGAGAAATAAACACTTTAAGGTTTTAAGCAAAACTGCTCCTTTTATCCCAAATTTTAAAAGCATCAAAAAAAAATGTGGAGTCTTTTTTCCCATTTGGTTGGGCCCCCTTGGCGGGGGAAAACCCAAAAATTGGGAAATTTTTTCTTAATTCACCAAATTTAAATTTTTCCCCCTTTTAATGAATTCCTCGGGTAGATTTCACCCCAAGACTTTTAATTTTCCATGTTTCCTAAATTTAATAATTTCCCTTTTTTGTAAGTGGTGACAAAAACTAGTGGATCAAAACTTTTTGGAAAACTTCACCAAGAAAAACTCTCTTAGAAAAATTTAAAGGGGGCATATTGTAATTTTTAGGTTTTAACAAAAATCTCTCTCGTATCCAATTTAAAACCCCAATACATTCTACTTTTTGGGCTTTTCCCTCCCGGGGAAAAATTCTTTACTTATTTTGCCTTTTTTTGGGCAAAAATTTAAATATTCCATTCCCCGAGGATTTTTGGCATTTTGGCATTTTTTTATTTTTTTAGCCTCTCCATAAGTAAATTAACTTTCCTCTTCGGGTTGACGTCACACCGGAAATTGCCCACAAAAAATTTTTTTTTGCTCATTATTTTATAAAAGGATTTTTCTTTACGTTTAAGGTGGGGAAATTTTTTCTTCGCTTGAAGTAGGAACGGACTGGATTTTAGCACCAAATAATCGCCCCAAAAGGAAAAATTTTCAGGGGAAGTGGGTCACTAGGTTTTAAAGGCCCTTAAAGGAAGCGGGTACAACCCCGGTCGGGCCCCTTTAGGTAAACCCATCTTGGAAAAGCTTACTTATGTCACCCCTTTAAAGGCAAAAAATTTTTCATCCTGAAATTTATAAGATATCTCCTAATTTTTCCGTCAACGACGGCCCTGCCCTAAAACCCATTTCATTTAAAAAATGGGTTTCATTTTTGTTAATTTTGGCATACAATTAACCCCAATCCCCAATGGAAATGGTTTTTAGAATCCCTTTTTCACTCCCTGATGTGGCAAATAGTGATCATTTAAAATTTTGGGGCCCTTTTTTCCCGGGGGGGGTTTCCCTTCTATAAAATTTTTTAAATTTAAATTTTTCAGCAATTTTATCATTTTAGGCGTTAAAATTCTTGGGGTCTTTTTCTTTTGGGGGGCTGAGCTTTAAAATGTCCCTTTTGCCAATTTTTGTAATTTTGGGGGAAATTTTGGGTGGTTCAGTCTTCCCCGGAAGTCGTACCCAGTATTGTCCGATTTTAAAAATTTACATTTCTCAGGTATTGTCCTGAGTAAAAGAAACGTCTGGACTTTCTTCATTTACATTTATTCCATTTCTGTCTAATTCCCCCAAAATTTTTTGCCTGGCTCAACACCTCCTCTTGGAAGAATTTTCTGGGGTTCGTTTTATGAGTTTAAGACACAATTTTGGTATTTGTAGTTTCCTCTAGTCATGAATTATTATTACGAGGAATCCTACCATTTAAATTTAAAAACCCTCCTGCAGTCTTTAAAGGGGGACAACCCATTTTTTTTACCCTTCCCCTTTTCAAAAAAAGGCAATTTAAAAGTCACTTCCTTTTCAAAATATTTTTGGGCTACAGAATCAACACTTACACCCGAAGGTGCTAAAATTTTAAATTTTGTGAAAGTTTTCTGTTTGCTTTTTTCTAAAACCCCACTGTAGATTTTTTCTCTGGAAGGGCTATTACCCAAATTTGCTTTTAAAACGTTTTTTTCATTGCCCAACCTGAAAGTTTCATAAACCGTGTCATACAATTGAGCCCTTTTATTGAGAGAAAACCAGGTAATTTTAAAGTTGTGGGATTCCAACTGTTTCTTTCAAACCTCAAAAACATTTACGTTTTATGAAAGTTTCGTGGGACCCCGGGCCCAAAAAGCATTTTCATTTTTTTTATTTTTGCCCTTTTTCATCAATTTTTAACCCGTAACAGGTAAGGGCCCTTTAGCAAAACCATCATTATTAAATTGCCCAATTTTTTCATTAGCTACTGTTGTTCCGGGGTTGAAAAATTTCATTTTTATCAAACATTTTCATATAGACCCTTTTCACTGACTAATGGTGTTCCTTTTGTACATTTTATAAAAAGTTGTTTAATTTGGCATAACAATCCCTTTCATTTGGGATTACCTAAAACACCCGGGTTAACAAACTGTCAAGTTCCTCCAATCTTTAAATTTATATTCCAAAGAATTGTATGGGACTGCAATTTTTTGAAAAATGAGTACCCTTGAAAAAAAGACAATCTCTCTTTTTTCTGGCTGGTTTCTTATTAATGGGGGTACCCCTAGGAGGGTACCTTTTTTCTTCTTACCCTTTTGGGGGGAAAATTAATTTTTTGTTTTCCCGCTTTCTTGATTGCACCTTGTAATCTTTATAGGGGGGAAAAGAAATTTTTAATTTTTAAAAATTTGGGGAAAAATTTTTTCCCCCTTTTTAAAATTGAACAGAACCCGGGGTTTTTATTTGTTGCATCTTTTTTTAAAGGTTAGTTGGCTGGTCTGCAATGGGACAATTAAAATTTTTTAGACCTAGTCTTATTTCCTCCCGACCAAAAAAACCCCTTTGATATTTGTTTGAGGCCCTTAAAATTTTTTCAGCTTTAAATTTTTTTGTACCCTGGACTCAATAACCCGGGCTGTTTTCCCCAGATTATTTTATTACTTAAAGTTTTTAAAAGTGCTCTAAAATTTAACTCTAAACTGCGTAAAAAAATTTTTAATGTGATCGGAGTTTTAAATTAAAAAATGTATTCACTAGACCAACCTACTTTTTTTATTTACCCTAAGTGCCTTTTTAAAAAGTCAATGCTTTTTGAAAGATCATTACAAATTTGGGGGGAAAGGGTTGTATGAGTTGGAGCCTTCCCCTTACCTTCCTTTGATGAAAATAATTTAGGGTTTTACCCAG
>NC_069418.1:26679107-26691607 GCF_026875155.1 Cherax quadricarinatus | reverse complement strand
ATGTCGTGCCAAATATGTAAAAACTGACCAATTAGCAAGAACTCATTTAAAATTAAGTCCTTTCTAAAATTTTCTCTTATATGTTTAAAGATATATTTTTTTTCATTAATGTTAATGCAAAAATTTATAATTTTGCACCAAAAGGAACTTAGAAAACTTACCTAGCCTTATTATAACAAGAGCAATTTATTTTAGCCTAACCCAACTAAATATATAAGAACATAAGAACATAAGAAAGGAGGAACACTGCAGCAGGCCTGTTGGCCCATACTAGGCAGGTCCTTCACAATTCATCCCACTAACAAACATGTGACCAACCTAATTTTCAATGCTACCCAAGAAATAAGCTCTGATGTGCAAGTCCCACTCAAATCCAACCCCTCCCACTCATGTACTTATCCAACTTAAATTTGAAACTACCCAAAGTCCCAGCCTCAATAACCCAACTAGGAAGACTGTTCCACTCATCAACTACCCTATTTCCAAACCAATACTTTCCCATGTCCTTTCTAAATCTAAACTTATCTAATTTAAATCCATTACTGCGGGTTCTCTCTTGGAGAGATATCCTCAAGATCTTGTTAATATCCCCTTTATTAATACCTATCTTCCACTTATACACTTCGATCAGGTCTCCCCTCATTCTTCGTCTAACAAGTGAATGTAACTTAAGAGTCTTCAATCTTTCTTCATAAGGAAGATTTCTAATGCTATGTATTAATTTAGTCATCCTACGCTGAATGTTTTCTAACGAATTTATGTCCATTCTGTAATATGGAGACCAGAATTGAGCTGCATAATCTAGTTGAGGCCTTACTAATGATGTATAAAGCTGCAGTATGACCTCTGGACTTCTGTTGCTTACACTTCTTGATATAAATCCCAGTAATCTATTTGCCTTATTACGTACGCTTAGGCATTGCTGTCTTGAAGATTGAGACACTTATGCAGCATATGGGAATGTGCAAGAAAGGTATAAGATACCGACAATATGAAAGTTAAGACACATGTGCAACATCTGGATATCTTTATTGTAGACGTTTCGCCAACCAGTGGCTTTATCAATACAGATTCTAGGACATAATAGGAAGACAGTAGAACTAAATACAAAAAAGGGGAAAATCAGTCCCTGGGCCTTGGGGGTTTAGTTTTTCCACAGCTCGTGGGGAGGAGAATTTTGGGGGCAAATGCAAGAAAATTTGCGGTTATATGGCGTCAGGGGGATAGGGAGGGGCAGCAAAAAAACGAGGGCAGTCACTGCCCTCGTCTGTTTGCGAAACGTAGTCAATAAAGGATCACATTAACTGCATATGTTTTTAAAATTTTCCTATCAAGTTTTGTTCTTAAAAGGTAAATTTCCCGGGATAATGTCACTAAAGGGATTCTAATAACGGGCCCACTATAGATGTCAGGTTTTTGGGAAACGGTAATTTAAAGGAGGGGCCCTTTATCCCCTGATTTGAATAAGGAACCAAATTACCCAAATTTTCCAAAACCCTCGGGCACAACACGGGTAAGGATGGAGGGCGTTGAATACACTCGTTAATGGCTGACTAAGCTCCATTTTTTGCTTTTCCTTAAGTACTCTTGAAATAACTCATGGGGCCCCGGGGGACTTATTTTTTTTTCAGTTTGTCTATCTGTTTAATAACCCATGTCCCTCTTTAAACAGAAATTTTAGTTAATTTAAATTTCATCGGGAACTAAATAATTTTTAAATTTAACTGGAATCTCATTTCCATCTTCTTTTGTAAAAACTGAAAAAAAATAGTCTTTAAAAATAAGGCCCACTTTTTCCAGTTCTTAAATCCCGCCCAACTGCCCCATTCCCAGTTTTAGGGGCCCCTATTTTTTCCTTCCCTTCGTCCAAATCCCACTTAAAAGGAACCCCTTTGGTTTAAGCTTTGATTTTTAAAACCTCTAATTTCATAATCACTTTTTGGGCCTTTCAATCCCCTTTTTTTATTTTTCTCTTTTAACTGAACATTTGGTCAGAAAGGGTTTTAACCTCTCCTCTTCTAAATGCGCCAAAAAAATTCCCCTTTTCTCCCCTAATGGGATGCTTTGGGCCTCCTTTAAAACCCATTTGGGATCGTTTTTATTAACCTAATTTCTCCCCGGGGGAAATTGTATATACTCGGGGCATTTGTGTACATTTTTAAAGAAAACAATCATAAAACAACCCCTTCCCAAAAATTCATAATATGATTATCGTCAAAAAATCATTAGCAGATAACCCCCAATCAAGATTAGACGAGGGTTCCCCCAAGTCCATTATAAAACACAGAACGAAAATCAGGGATTTTTACTGTATTATCATTAAACCCCGCCCTTCCCCCAATTTTAATTTTTTTAAAAGTATGGGTTTTTGATCACTTGCGCCAAGCTCTTCAGTGATCTCCAGATTATTCACGAGTGTTTTTCCCAAATTTTTCCAAAACTAAGGGCTAGCAAATTATTACCCCCTGGTAGGCCAGTTTCACTCCCGTTTTTAGAAAAAAAGTCCCCGAACTTTTTTCCATAAAGTCACTGGACTCTAGATTACCCGTCAAAGAATTCCATCAAAATTTACTAAAGTTAAAAAATTTCCCCCACTATGACCCAAGTTTTCTGGGTCCGAACCCTAACCCAATTTTGTCCCCCAAAAAGTTCCTTTCCCCCTATCGTGATCCCCAAGGGCCCGGGGGGGGGGCGGTATATTAAAACCCCGAATTAGTTTTTTCTTGACCCCACGAACTCTACCCAAACAGCTCTGTTTCTGCTCCATTTTTTTTTATTTCCTTTTTTTTAAAGCAACAAATTTAAAATTTTTTTTTTGAACAAAAAAACAAAAAAAGCCAAAATCCCCCCCCCCTTCCCATTACAAACTAAAACCACATTTAACAACTTAAATCCCTGAATTTACACTCAGCAGTCATATCCCCAAATCGTTTTTATAAGGACCGCCCGCATTTGGGGATTTAAACCTTTTTGCAGTCGGTAAACACCCCTTTATATGGTGATACCGGGCAAGATGTGGGAAAAAAACACTTATTTACAGTTAAGGACCCTTTATTAAAGGAAACGTTTTTTGCCACGAGTGGCCCTTTATCCAATACAGAAAAAACTAAGAAAACATTTTATATATATATGGCAGGAAATCAGTGAGGTTTAGGGGGGTAGAAATAAATAGTAGTATGATGAAAGGTTTTTTAAAACAAAAAGTTGAAGAATTGAGAAAACATATTCACACACGGGAATCTTTATTGAAGAAACGTTTCGCCACACAGTGGCTTCATCAGTCCAATACAAAGTAGAAATAGGTAAGGAGAGTTGAAGTATGAGGTAATCAGTCCCTCAACCTGGAATCGATGTGTTTAGTCCATCACTCTTGTAGTAGTAGTAATGGAACTAAGGAGGTGAGGCAAGAGAGGGACCTGCTGGCATCAAGTAACACCAGTTCTCAGGATGGGTAATACCCTCTTGCTTAGTAATTTTGAAATACTGTAACTACCGGATTTTTGCTTTATAGTGTTACTGACAGAAATTAGTACAGCTTCAATGCATTTTCTCCGTCTTAAGTCGTCTTCTTTAATAACTAGTTTAGCTTCATTGAATATCATGAGGTGTCCAACATCGTCTCTATGTTGAACACATGCGTTTTTGCGGTCATCATTTCTGCAAGCATTTTTGTGTTCTGCTATTCTAATGTCCAGAGTTCTGGCTGTTTCCCCTACATATACTTTGTCACACCCCCCACATGGTATAGTGTAGATTCCTGCACTTGTGCCAGAATCATGCTTGGGTTTTTGTATCAGGTTCCTAATAGTAGTTGAAGAGCTGGTAGATATTTTAGCCAGTTTTCTGTCAAACATTTTGAAACATTAGTGGCAACATTGCTGCCCGGGTAAAACGATGTAACTTGGAGGCTTTTCTTCAATTTGATAGGTGTTGGTCTTGCTGAGGATACGTGTCGCACGTTTCCTGCAGTCACGTATGAAGTGTAGGGGAAAGTGCAGTGAACTAAAAGAGTTGGTGATGTATGTACATTCTTCTTCGAGGAACTGTGGACTGGAAATTCTGTAGGCTCTCAGAAAGAAGCCAATAACTACCCCTCTTTTAGTTCTTGTGTCATGGTGAGAGAAGAAATGTAGAAGATCGTTCTTGTAGGTAGGCTTCCGGTAGACTTTAAAAGAAAGTTTATTTTCCCCTGTGCGTAAGAGAACGTCGAGAAAAGGTAATTGGTTGTCCTTCTCCTCCTCTAGTGTAAATTTAATAGTAGGTTCCAGAGTGTTGATGGTGT
The DNA here is from genome assembly GCF_026875155.1 of Cherax quadricarinatus. Taxonomy (NCBI): domain Eukaryota; kingdom Metazoa; phylum Arthropoda; class Malacostraca; order Decapoda; family Parastacidae; genus Cherax; species Cherax quadricarinatus. The sequence continues at coordinate 26,687,325 of NC_069418.1, read as the reverse complement.
TGAGGATGCCCCGTACATCAAGATTTTTGGGTACAATGACCAAAATATCATCTACGTACCGCATCCATGTAACTGAGCGAGGGATGTTACTGAGACTACCTTTCTCTCCTCCTGAAGGCACACAGCTTCAAGAACCGTTCCTCCTTTCTGCAAAACTGCATTGAAGAAATGGTCGCACCTAGATCCACTCCACACCATCTCACGGATTCTAAACATCCCTTCTCTCCTGCTACTTACCACTACCTACGAGAGTGCAAGGAAGATCTATCAGCTTGCTCCAAAGATTATTTCCATAGTGCTCACCTAGCTCTCACTTCCCTTCCCGCTCCTGACAGACGCACCGCCGAACACATCCTAAGCAAAGTTACCACCGCCAACCTACAGCAGAAACTACGGCTCACAAGAAAACTTTCCTCTCTCTGTCAACACAACAAATGGAAATATATTGGTAGAGCTGACATCATCAATAACCTTTCTTCTTATGTTCTCAGTGATACAGAATCCGAAGCATTCAGCTTAGGTCTCAAGTTTGCTACTGGCATACGGAAGCCTAAATGCGAGTTAGACACAGTGATCAAAAACCATTTCTTCGGTGACTCTGAGTTTAACAAAGGTTTCATACAAGGACTTATTGCAGCTGCAGTTTCTGAACCTAGTCGTCCAGTCATTCCTCGTCGCTACATCCAGGCACTCAAAAACTTAGCTACTAATAATGATATCCTCATCACCACAGCAGACAAAGGAGGAGGAGTGGTCATCCTCAACAGTACAGACTACGTTAGTAAGATGCAAGATTTATTGAACGACGCTAACACATACGTTTCCATCCCCGAACATGCATGGAAGAAAGAAACAGATTCTTTTCTCAGTAAGACCCGCAGCATACTCAGGAAATCAGAAGAAGGTAAAAAGCTCTTGCGCCACATCCCTACCAACCCCAAGTCAGCAAGACTTTATGGATTACCAAAGACCCACAAACCAAATGTGCCTATGAGACCCATTACATCTGGAATCGGCAGCGCCCCTCACAGTCTAGCAGGAGTTTTGGCGAAATATTTGTCAAAGCTCTGGTACAATCAGTCAGGCTCATCTAAAGCATTCGGGTGACCTCCTTAACCGTATCAGGGATCTCGACATGAGTGATAAGAAGCTTGCAAGTTTTGACGTGACTGCCTTATTCACCAATGTCCCAGTTGATCAAGCCATTGATCTTCTTCGCAGGGTGATTAAAGATGATACAGAGTTACCTGTACCCCGCCAAGATTTTGTGAGCCTTGTCGAACTTTGTGTTCGTTATAACTGTTTTAGGTTTAAAGACAAGAAGTACAAACAACTCTTCGGACTAGCCATGGGATCCCCCCCTTAGTGCAGTTCTTGCCAATTTATATATGGAGGACCTGAAATCAAGAAGGATCCTCAGTAACATCCCTCGCTCAGTTATATGGATGCAGTACGTAGATGATATTTTGGTCATTGTACCCAAAAATCTTGACGTACGGGGCATCCTCAACACCATCAACACTCTGGAATCTACTATTAAATTTACACTAGAGGAGGAGAAGGACAACCAATTACCTTTTCTCGACGTTCTCTTACGCACAGGGGAAAATAAACTTTCTTTAAAGTCTACCGGGAAACCTACCTACAAGAACGATCTTCTACATTTCTTCTCTCACCATGACACAAGAACTAAAAGAGGGTAGTTTATTGCTTCTTTCTGAGAGCCTACAAATTTCCAGTCCACAGTTCCTCGAAGAAGAATGTACATACATCACCAACTCTTTTAGTTCACTGCACTTTCCCCTACACTTCATACGTGATTGCAGGAAACGTGCGACACGTATCCTCAGCAAGACAAACACCTATCAAATTGAAGAAAAGCCTCCAAGTTACATCGTTTTACCGTCAGCAATGTTGCCACTAATGTTTCAAAATGTTTGACAGAAAACTGCTAAAATATCTTCCAGCTCTTCAACTACTATTAGGAACCTGATACAAAAACCCAAGCATGATTCCTGCACAATGCAGGAATCTACACTATACCATGTGGGGGTTGACAAAGTATATGTAGGGAAACAGCCAGAACTCTGGACATTAGAATAGCAGAACACAAAAATGCTTGCAGAAATGATGACCGCAAAAACGCATGTTTCAACATAGAGATGATGTTGGACACCTCATGAAATTCAATGAAACTAAACTAGTTATTAAAGAAGACGACTTAAGACGGAGAAAATGCATTGAAGCTGCACTAATTTCTGTCAGTAACACTATAAAGCAAAAATCCGGTAGTTACAGTATTTCAAAATTACTAAGCAAGAGGGTATTACCCATCCTGAGAACTGGTGTTACTTGATGCCAGCAGGTCCCTCTCTTGCCTCACCTCCTTAGTTCCATTACTACTACTACTAAGACCTCTACCCACGCGTCACCTCACCTGACTCCTGCCACTATATATATAAATGATTTCTTAGTTTTCTCTGTATTAGGACTGAAGAAGCCACTCGTGGCGAAACGTTTCCTTTAATAAATGTCCTGAACTGTACATAAGTGTCTTTTTCCACACATTATGTTCTTACGTTCTTATCCCTGCCTGGCGCAGGAAGAGGTTCCAGCATTCGGAATATGCACTTCTCTCATCCTTCTCTTTCTTCATCTCCTTCAGCATGTTTGCCTTAAATCCGTGCTGGTGATCTTTCATACTGTCCGTGCTCTCCGGAAGAGCTAATGAGTTTTTTTTTACTTTCATCTCCATTATCTAATTACTCGGTCACGCTTTCAAAACTGGGACTACGTGTGTGAGCGTGTGTTCCTTACTTTAAATATTTATCGAAGCAGATTTAATTCGGAGTCATTTACAAGAGCTAAACCATATTGGACTTTATTTAATTAACTGAGGTTTATTGAGCTCTCGAAAAATCTTTAACCTCCTGCCTGCGTCTCCTGGAAGGTTTCCTTACTTAGGATAAGGTTTCTTCCGTGGTGAACGTTAATGAATAATTGAGTTCAGTCTTTCTTGCTGACTCTTGTATTTTTCCCTCTCATCCAACCAACTGCTTCTGGTGTAGCTTGCTCATCCGCCAGCTGCGTCTGCTGTTGCTTGCTTATCAGGCTGCTGTTTCTGTCGTAGCTCGCTAACCTGGCATTTATTTCTTGTACAGCTTGCTCATGAGGCCGCTGTTTCTACTGCAGCTTGCTCATCAGGCCGCTGTTTCTGCTGCAGCTTGCTCATCCGGCAGCTGTTACTGGCATAGCCGGTTGCTGCTATTCGTGTAACTAACTCGCTTGGTCGTATTAATTAATTCCTGCTTGATTCCCTTCCTCCTCTGGTAGATTAGGACTTCATCTGTATAATTAGTAAATTTTCTTACTTTTAAGCATCTCCTTCCTCAACTTGCGTAGTTCATGTCGCCTGTATAGCGAACATAGAGCGCAGTGCCTACATATTCACTAGAGAACTGATCGCCTCCGAAAAGAGGTAACTGTGATAACCACTCAACTACGCCAAGTGGTTATCACAATTGCCACAACATTCGCTATCACATTGTATTATTGCTACCACTCAGCTACGTTCAGTGGTGGCAATACCCATGTATGTATGAATACACACACACACATACATAGGTAATCACTCACACAGATGAATATTCACACGTACCCACTTACGTGGGGTGAGTCTTTGATCCATGCCCCGTCTTTCAGTTACTCATGATCGCACTAACTTCCTCTGAAAATGAAGAAGTATTTTCAGATATCTGCTGACAAGGGTGAAATGCTGATGGCAACAGTGGGGGGGGGGGGAGGGAGGGGGGGAAGAACAAGCTGTTTCCGGGACAACGTTTCGCTCTGTGCAAAACTACTCAGAGCGAAACGTTGTTACAATAACAACTTGTTCTGCAACATTTGACCGTGAACAACCATCATAATTACATCCTCCTTTTTCTCTTTACTGTCGCAGCCCCTTGCTTCTCTCTCCTCTCTCTCTCTCTCTCTCTCTCTCTCTCTGCTTATCCATCTCCTTCGCCCTGCTGAATTTTACAACCACTGAGTTTTCCCTTTACTCTTTCTCTTATCTGCCTCTCCTGTCTTACCAGGATCTGTTGGCTGATGGAAGATCTTCCCTTATATCTCTTATCTCCCTAACAATGCATCGTCCTTGTTCGAGAGAGAGAGAGAGAGAGAGAGAGAGAGAGAGAGAGAGAGACCGAGAGAGAGAGAGAGAGAGAAAGAGAGACGGATACATCACTATCCTTGGGAAGGACCTGAGGGGCTGTTGAGGGAGCTGTGCTACGGGGCCAAACTAAACTGATTTTCCACTTGGCTGTGGTGCCTTGAAACGAGGGACTGGGCCCACGTAATTGTGTTCTGGCTCGGCTCTCCAGTGATCTGCTTCAGGGAAGACGCTCTGATTTCCCCTTTACATTCTTTGAAGAACGATTATACCCGGTATACAGATCTTCAGCAATACATAATACTGCATGATTTTATTTATTTTTGTTATCAAAATAAAAGCGAAGAAATAATGAGGTGTATAATGAACCACTAAAAATTGATGTGTGCGTAACTGTCTTAGATCGGGGATACCACTGTAAATTAAGCGAAATTTTGACAATGTTGACATAACAATGCTCTTCGCCCTCGGTCGAGGAACCGGGGTAAATTACCCCAAATGGGAGTAATAATGAAAATCTCGGGGGTAATGAAGGCTAAATTAACAAATCTATAAAAGTACACAAAAAATTATTATTTAATAAGCGAGACAAATTCTGAAAATTATATTTTCTCGAACAAATTTTTTTTTTTAGGTTTCTCCAAAAACCTGAAGTGAAAATGTTTTCAATGAAATTCTTTAGTTCCCTAATGAGATTTTTATTAAATTTATCTGTTACTATATTTTATTTCATGTAGTTTACTTTTTATTTATTTTTTTGTTAATTTTCTGCTGTATTTATAAAATTCCTTTATCACGTACAATACATACTCTTCATCTTGTATGACTGTATTCTCCATACAAATGGACTCAATAAAATATTTTAAATTGGAATGTTCCTTGTGTTTTCCATATTCTATAAACTTTCAAGCCTAGTGGGGAATTTCGCTGTACACAAATTTGTTTTCGGGTCATTCGTGCCCAAGACAGTCCGCCGACCTCTGCTCTACGCAGGCAAACGTTACATTAGCGATGAGGAATTATTTCCAGATTTTAAGAATGTTTAACTAATATCCATTTGGACAGATCAAGAACCTGTGCAAACTGGATAAACTGAATTAGCCCATTCGTAATTTTTCTGTTGAGTCGCTCTCAATCAGTAAGAGCTTACACAGAATTCAAAGGCGGAAGGATTTTCTCGAGGGAAATTCTTGTCGGGTCAATATGATAAAAGGTCTCACGAAGAGGGGGAGTTTGTTCATCAGTAATGGTCGAGCCTTTTAGCCTGTCGAAACCGGAGTATTGGTGGAGCACCAGTGTTGGTGGGGCGCCAGTGTTGGTGGGGCGCCAGTGTTGGAGGGGTACCAGTGTTGGTGGGGCGCCAGTGTTAGTGGGGTTACAGTGTTAGTGGGGCATCAGTATTGATGCGAGTACAAGTGCTGGTGATGTGAGCACCAGTGTTGGTGATGTGAGTATCAGTGTTGATGTGAGCATCAGTGTTGATGTGAGCACCAGCGTTGATGTGAGCACCAGTGCTGGTGATGTGGGTACCAGTGTTAATGTGATCACCAGTATTGGTGATGTACCAGTATTGATATGAGCACCAGTGTTGGTGATGTGAGTAGCAGTGATGATGTTAGTACCAGTATTGGCGATGTGAGTACCAGTGTTGGTGATGTAAGCACGAATGTTGGTGATGTGAGCACCAATGTTGGTGATGTGAGCAATAATGTTGGTGATGTGAGCACCAATGTTGGTGATGTGAGCAAATAATGTGGTGGTGATGTGGGGGCACTAATGTTGGTGATGTGAGCACTAATGTTGGTGATGTGAGCACCAATGTTGGTAATGTGAGCACTAATGTTGGTGATATGAGCACCAATGTTGGTGATGTGAGTACCAGTGTTCGTGATGTGAGAACCAATGTTGTTGATGCGAGTACCAGATTGGTGACATGAGTACCAGGGTTGGTACAAAGCTCGCCAGGGTTGGTGGAAGAAAGGGGACGTAGGGAGTAAATATTCGTCAGCTGTCTTACAGAGCTCCACTGTACAGTGGTATTATTCGTGAACGTGACTGAGAAAGCCATCCAAAAATTGAACAGCGCATGAGAAGGCTTCCGTAGAACCTGCTAATCAATCTTCGTAACACTTATTTCTTTTCAATCGCGTTAACGAAAAACTGCAATAAGCAGAAGAGTTTACAATCGAACTGCCCGTAATAACCTCATTAATCTATAATACAAGGAAGCAACAACATCAGCTTCGGAGTTCCAAGTTTTGAAGATTGTGAGCTGCCTACCCATGAGTTTGGGAATGAGTTCATCACAAAGAGAATAACAGAGTAGAGGGTAATGAAACATGAGTTTGTGAGGCCAGCAGTGAGAGACGCATCTGGATATCTATATTCGAAAGAAGTAAAATACCCCCCAAACACACACACACACACACACACACACACACACACACACACACACACACACACACACACGCACGCACACACACGCACACACACACACACGCACACATATCACACACACACACACACACACAACACACACACACACACACACACACACACACACACACACACCACACACACACACACATACATACAACATACACATACATACACACACACATACATACACACACACACACATACACACACACAACAATACACACACACACGCACAAAACAACACACACACACATACCACACGCACACACAACACACTACATACAACACACACCCTGCATACATACCAACACACAACACACACACACATACACACATAAATACACACACACACCACACTACACACATACACACACACATACAACACACACAAGGGATCTGACAGGCTGCCGACCTGGTCCAGCAAATTGGCACTGGAGTTCAATCCCACAAGTTGCAAAGTCATGAAGATTGGGGAAGGGCAAAGAAGGCCGCAGACGGAGTACAGTCTAGGGGGTCAGAGACTACAAACCCCCTTAAGGAAAAATCTTGGGTGAGTTAAAACCAGGAACTTCCCTAAAACCTCATAACCATAAATCAGGAGACAAACCGCTTCCCAAATTTAAAAAGATTTGACTCATAAGGTTTGGGACCTTACACGGTAAACGTTAGGCCTAGGGAAATGGGTTTGGGAAACCCACAAGAAGCATCGAAAAAATGAAAAGTAAATTTCCCCCAAACAATCCCAACAAAACCACAAAAAAAAAAACCACGACACGAACAAGGAAAACAGAAACACATCCCAAAAACAAAATAACACAAAACACAAAACAAAACCCCCAAAGACACAAAACAAAACACAAACTGAAACACCAAAAAACCACAAAAATAAAACCCAGCCACAAAACCAGAAATAAAAATTTGGAACAAAGCACACAAACATCCCTAACAAAATAAAACTAGGGCCAAAACAACACATAAAACCCAACCCACACGACCACCCCAACCAATAAACAACACACAACATACACACACAAAAATACATACACACACAAAAATTACACACACACACCACACATACACACACACACAAAACCCACACACACACAACCACACACACCACACCAAAACACAAACACACACACACACACACACACACACTCACGATAAAACGCTCGTTGCAGATCTTGGGTAATGAATGCAACTTCCAGTTCCCCCAGGTATAAATAAATGAAAAATGAGAGCAAAGGAGATGAATGAATAACTGATGATGATTCTGGGAATTTAGAAGGGGAGTAGGAAGGGGAAGGAGTTGAGGAGAGACGCAATCAGAAATGACGGCGGGAGAGGGATGTGTGTGTGTGTGTGATCCTTCAAAAGGGATGTGGCCTGGGTGGTGGTGGTGAAGGGCTCTTGATCAGGGGAATTGGAGATTCACGCTTCACCCTCGGATCAAAACTTCTTGCTAGTGGGTTCTGGTTTGTGAAGGACCTGTCTAGTATAGACCACTAGGTTTGATGTGCACGGTATTTATTACTAACCATACCCCCGGCCGGGATTGAACCCGCGGTCATAGAGTCTCAAAACTCCAGCCCGTCGCGTTAGCCACTA
>NC_069418.1:26666607-26676607 GCF_026875155.1 Cherax quadricarinatus | reverse complement strand
TTTATTATCTTTGAAGTAGTTTCCAGGAGATTTACGAGTACGTAGAGAGTACGTGAATATATTTGCTCATACGAGGAACCTTCTTGATGCTACAATTCACTAATATATTCGTATCGATGGTATTATATACCGGCAAGTATGTTAATTGAGACGCAATATGCGGTTTATGGCACTTTTATTGAGAAGACGTTTCATGCACCAGTGACTTATCAGATCTTTGCCATAAATCGAATATTGTGTCTTATTAAGTATAAAATGAACAATACCGTGACTGGAACAATACACAAATAACCCGCACATAGGAGAGAAAAACTTATGAAGACGTTTCGGTCCGATTTGGACCATTTATAAGTCACTTGTAAATGGTCCAAGAATGACCGAAACGTTGTCATAAGCTTCTCTCTCCTATGTGCGAGTTATTTGTGTATTGTGTCTTATTAACATATAATAAAGAAAATTCAGGAAGAGTAGAGAAATCCTGATTTTTGCAAGCGCCGAGAGCGTTAACATTCTCCCTGGCCATTGCAGTTCGTTAAGCTCTTTGTTATTGGGTGAACGCTAAACAAATCGACGATCTCTATCAGCTGAAAGGGATGTGGCAAGAGCCATCTAGTAGTAATCGACGACCCTATTTGGTGTGGTCAAGAATGAGTGCCAGAACAATCTGGCTTCTCAGATTGTTCTCTCAAGCCGGCAGACAGTTCACATCATTGGCTGCCTCTTGCTTGCGTGTGCTCACTGTTGTAGTTGAGTACGTACTCACTATTTATCACTGTATTATAAACCTCTGTTAACATATGTACTGGCTTGTGATTGACTGGCCCCAGACCGGGCCGCGGGGGCGTTGACCCCTGGAACTCTCTCCAGGTAAACTCCAGGTAAACACTGTATATATACATACACATACATTCTGGTGAAGGAATCATGTTGAATTATAAGTTCTTACTGAATATACTTTATTTCCAGGTTTCGTAGGACGTGCTACGCATTTTATAGCACAGCTCAGCACTACAGACGGCTATAAAAATACTTTGATTCGTGAAACTGATGCTGATGACATAGACTTTATGTATGAAATTAGACCTACCATCCTGTGCCTCCCATTTCATAGGAACTGCAATAACTTTTACGGGTTTAACGCTTTACCATAAATATAATAATAGTAAATTTTTCTGTAAGAGTCTAAAGAGGAAGACCCGAGTGACTCAATAGCTCCTTGCATGGCGGAGGCTCGATACTCGTTCTACTGAGGCGAGAAACATACATGCTTAATGCATAATTTAGTTATCGAAAAGACAGAGACTGCCTGTCACGTGGAGTCAGACCACGTGAGAGGCAGGGAAGAAACAAAGGCTCAGTTTGGACAAAAGTGAATGAATTATATAGTTTTGAAACATTTTTAATAATAATAATAATTTAAATAATAATAATAGTAATTAATAATAATAATAATAATATATAGTTTATCATTATTTTTTGCTTATTGAAATTTGGTCATTTTGCCCAAGTTAAAGTAATATTTGTTGAGGCTTCCTTGTCCAGAGAGAAGAAACTACGTGATGATGCGCCACGAAGACTCTTGCTAGGATCTTACGCTCTTATGTCGAATATATTAATTACTCGTGTTGGTTGTTGTATTGTATATATATTATATAATACTATTTATATATATAGTTTTATATATATATATGTGTGTGTGTGTGTTGTGTGTGTGTGTGTGTGTGTTTGTGTGTGTGTGTGTGTGTGTGTGTGTGTGTGTGTGTGTGTGTGTGGTGGAGTACGTTAAGATCCCTAGGAGCTGGAGCAGAAAGATGTGCAGCTCTTCTGTCGTCTTCACCATATCATTAAGCAAACCAGTTTACGTTCAATAAAACCCACCCCCCCCCACCCCCCCCCCCCCCCCCCCCCCCCCCCCCCCCCCCCCCCCCTTTATGTTACTTTCAGTTTTAGAGCTTACCGGCAAAGGTTTCTGGAAAACGATGATTTAAACGAAAAAATAAACGTGTACAGGTATAAATACGTGTGTAGGGAAACAGGAAAAAGGTTTACGATATACTCGGTTAAAGCAATTTAAGTTTGTCAGCGGAGTTTTCGGAACAATTTGAAGAAAATACTGATTGATGTTTAGTGGGAGCTGTGTGGGGAGGAGGTGAGTGAAGGACGGCACAACTACATGTTGTCACACACACACACACACACACACAACACACACACACACACACACACAAACACACACACACACACACACACACACACACACCACGCGCAAGAGATTAGTGCAGAAGTTAGAGGATCAGGCGCGTATAACAGGAAGGGCACTGCAATGGATAAGAGAATACCTGACAGGAACGCAACAACGAGTCATGGTACGTGATGAGGTATCACAGTGGGCACCTGTGATGAGCGGGGGTCCCACAGGGGTCGGTCCTAGGCCAGTGCTATTTTTGGTATTGGGAACGACATGATGGAAGGGATCAGACTCTGAGCTGAGTCCCTGTTTGCAATGATGTGAAGTTAATGAGGAGAATTAAATATGATGATATTCTCTGGCAGGTCTTCAAAGAGACATGGACAGACCTGGACACCTGGTCCAGCAAATGCAAAGTATGAAGAATCTGGGCAAGGGTACAGAAGATCCGCAGACGGGGAGTTTTGAGGCTAGGTGACAAAGACTGCAAACCTCGCTCAAGGAGAAAGATTTTGGGAATGGAGCTTGTTTCCGGAAGCACACATTAAAACAGATAACTGCTTGAGGCATTATGGGGCGCCGGCAAACCTGAGAACAGGTGTTTCCGATACCATAGTAAGGAAATCGTTGATAAGACGCTGTACACGTGTTAGTCAGGCCGTCTTACTGGAGTTTGCAGCACCCTGTTGGAACCCACGCACTTGATCAAGACTCGAGCTATCTCGAAATTAGAGAACTGTGCAAAGGTTTGCGACAAGGTTAGTTCCAGAGCTACGGGGAATGTCCTTGAATGACTAAGGTTAAGCGGGAATAATCGGAATGACTGACACTGGAGGAAGGAGGGTTTAGGGGTATACATTGTGTAACGAATACAAAATACTGCGTGGAATAGAAAGTGGACAGAGACAGGTTGTTCCGAAGAGGGGGACACAGAAACAAGGGGTCACAGTTGGAGAAGTTGAAGACAGATGAGTCAAAGGGATGTCAGGAGTATGTCTTCAGTCACAGATATAATCAGAAGTGGAATACCTAGAAGTGAGGTAGTGAAGGCAGGAGCCAACATAGGCTTTAAGATGAGGTGATAAAGTATGGAGCAGGGAGAGAGAGGATCCTAGTAGCATCGGTGAGAGGCGCGGGCACGGAGCTGAGTTCGACCCTACAACCAACAATTAGGTGAGTACAACATACTCAAACCACACACACACACACACACAACACACACAACAGCGAGAGGACGGGTACCTGTGGAGGGCGAGGAAGTACGCTGCGCGCGAAGTTAGGTTAGTGTGGGGGAAAAGAGGATCCTCAGATGGTTGGAAGAAATGGAGTAGAGAAAAAACGGGACAGTATGAATGGTGAGGCTCTAAGGAATGAGGCAGGAAAGATTGAAAGAATGAGAAAAGGACGGGGCCAGGGCTAATGACTCGACCCCGCAAACCATAATTAGGTGAGTACACACACACACACACACATACACGTAGTATAAACTCTAGGGGAATTTTTTGAAACATTTTACTACTTGAAAAAATGATAATAACTGTGTTTTTGTTTCAGTGGTTGTGAATAAACTTACTAATTTACTTAAGCTGATAAGTACAAGAATATGTTATCTCTGGAAGAGAGGGAGGGGGGGAGAGAGAGTGAGAGAGAGAGAGCGAGATGGGGAGAGGAGATGAGAGAGAGGAGACGAATGAGATGAGAGAGAGGAGAGAGACTAGAGGAGAGAGGAGAGAGAGAGAGAGAGAGACGAGACCTATGATGCAACCATTACCCACAAATACTACCTCCTTTCACCATCACACCATTAGACCGCTCACTGCCCCACCATTCACCCCTCACTGACACCATTACCCTCGCTGCCACCACATTACCCCTCACCACCACCCATTACCCCTCACCCACCACCACCATTACCCCTCCCACACCATTACCCCTCACTACCACCAATATTTACCCCTCACCACCCTGCCCCACCGTGTTCCACCCAGAAGAACCCAAAGTAGCTTAAGCCCTGAGAGTACGTGGGCAATTTGCAAGACACTGGTGCTCGCTAGTTGTTAATGCTAATTTTTTAAAAGGCAAATATGGCCCCCTTGTGTAACTCGAAACCCCAAAAATTCTACCAGAAAATTTGCCACTCACGACCAAGGCGGACCATAACCCCCAAAACACCAGGCAAACCTTGAATCCAAAGGAGAAAAAAAGGGAAAAGCCCCCCATAACCCAATAATAAAAAACCCAAGGGAAAAGGGGAGGTGGGGGGGAAATTGAAAAAACGAGAGGGTAAAAGAGAGGAAATGGGAAAATAGGAGAATATTGAAAAAAAGAGAAAGGGAGAAGAGAAAGAAGAAGCTGGAAAAAAGAAAAATGGGGAAAAAAGGAAGAAGGGGAAAAAAGGGAGGAATGAGGGTAAAACCCCGGAGGGAAAGAGGACAAAAGCAGGGAATGAGGAAAAGGGGTTGAGGGTAGGGAAGGTGAATGAGAAAAGGGGAATTAGCCCGGAAAATATGAAGACGGGCTATAAAAAATGATGACGTGAGTAGGGTGCAAAAGAAAGAAGGGGTATGGGAAAGGAGGTAAATAATAAAATAAGAATACAGAGAAATGAGGGAGAGAGGATGAAGAATTGGACGGAAGACAATAGGACGAGTTTGGAATGTTTTCTCTCGAGACGTAAGAGACTGAGAAACATACAGAGGAGCTCTGAGACGTAAGACACTGAGAAACATACAGAGGAGCTCTGAGACGTAAGAAACTGAGAAACATACAGAGGAGCTCTGAGACGTAAGACACTGAGAAACATACAGAGGAGCTCTGAGACGTAAGAAACTGAGAAACATACAGAGAGGAGCTCTGAGACGTAAGAACACTGAAAAACATACAGAGGAGGCTCTGTGACGTAAGAAACTGAGAAAACATAAGAGTGAGCTCTGTGTGTGAGACGTAAGACACTGAGAAACATACAGAGGACCTCTGAGACGTAAGAAACTGAGAAACATACAGAGGACCTCTGAGACGTAAGAAACTGAGAAACATACAGAGGAGCTCTGAGACGTAAGACACTGAGAAACATACAGAGGAGCTCTGAGACGTAAGACACTGAGAAACATACAGAGGAGCTCTGAGACGTAAGAAAACTGAGAAGAGCATACAGAGGAGCTCTGAGACCTAAGAAACTGGAAAATACAGAGGAGTCTGAGGACGTAAGAAACTGAGAAACATACAGAGGGCTCTGGAGACGTAAGAAACTGAGAATGAAACATCAGAGAGGAGCTCTGAGACCGTAAGAAAACTGAGAAAATACAGAGGAGCTCTGAGGGACGTAAGACACTGAGCGGAAACATACAGAGGGCTCTGAGGACGTAGAAACTGAGAAACATACAGAGGAGCTCTGAGACGTAAGAACACTGAGAAAAATTACAGAGACTCTGAGACGTAAGAAATGTGGAAACATCCAGAGGACCTCTGAGATGTAAGAACTTGAGAAAACATTACAGAGGGAGCTTGGACAGTAAGAAACTGAGTAATTATACAAGGAAGCCTCTGAGACGTAAGAAACTGAGAAACATACAGGGAAGTTCCGTGATACACAGGAAACTCAACTTCTACCAAATGCATTTTTACAGGTGACGCTCTCCTTGTTTGGTACAAGCTAATGACACGTACCACAGGTTTTCCACCTGGATGGATTCGGGGAATCTACGCCCCGCGGGCCCGGTCACGACCAGGCTTTCCGGTAGATTAGGGCCTGATATCTAGTGTGTTAACTGTGGCCGCACGCAATCAGCGTACGAACCACAGCCCGGCTGATCCGGCACCGTCTTTAGGTATCTGTCGAGCTCCCTCTTGAAGACAACCAGGGGTCTTCACGTAATGCCTTTATTGCTGGTGGGAGGCGTGACAGTCTTGGGTCCGGACATATATTGCGTTTTCTCTAGTGTACCTGTGTCGCCCTACTTTTCAGGGGGTATGTTGCATTCGCCTGCCTAGTCTTTTGCTTTCGTAGGGAAGTGATTGCTCGTTGCATATTAGAACCAGTATTCCAGAATCTTCCAGGTGTAGATTTGATATAATCTCTCTCGCCTGCGCTCTAGTGAGTACAAGTCAAGATGCTTCCAGCGCTTCCCAGTTGTTAAGGTGTATTTGATGGAACTTAACGTGCACATAAATGGTTCTCTGTACGTTCTCTAGTTCTGTATTTTCACCTGCCTTGAATGGGGATGTTAATGTAACAGCAGTATTACCAGCTTAAGAGAATAGTGATTTAAAAAGGGAGGTGAGCATCTCTTGTCTTGAAGGTTTTCATTAGCATGATTTCAGTTCCTAGCAGATTTTGATGTGACATTGTTGTGGTCCTTGAAGGTGAGAGGTCATTCGGACATTACCACACCCAGGTCCTTCACATTACTTTTCAGCTCTATCGTGTGATTGGAGTTTGTAGTATACTCAGTTCTAGTTATTATTTCCTCCAGTTTTCCATAACGGAGTAGTTGGGAATTTGTCTTCATATGATCATCATATTGTTCTCTGTAGCCATTGGAAAAACTTGGTTTATATCTTCTTGGACTTTGCCGTGTCCTCCTCAATGGATGGACAGCTCTCATGCAGATCCGTATCGTCTGCAAAAGATGATACAGTGCTGTGGTTTACATCTCTATCTATGTTCTGATATGGAATAAGAACAGGATAGGTGCGAGTTTGTGCCTTTGGGACAGAGCTCTTCACTATGGAAACATCTGATTTACTTCTGTTACCACTACCTCTTTGTGTGCGATTGGTTAGAAAGTTGAAGATCCATCTGCCTACTTTGCCGGTTATCCCTTTTGCACGCATTTTGTGTGCTATTACACCATGGTCGCACTTGTCAAAAGGCCTTTTTGAGCAAGTCTGTGTATATACATCTGCATTCTGTTGTTTTCCAGTGCATCTAGGAAAATATCATAGCGGTTGTAGCAGTTGCGAGAGGCTGGAGCGACCTGTCTGAAACCATATTGCCTGGGTTGTGCAATTTTTGGGAGTCCAGTGGTTTGCTATCCTGCTTCTTAGAACTCTTTCAAAAATTTTTATGATGTGGGACGTTTTAAAGCTATTGGTCTATAGTTCTTAGCTACTGCTTTGCTGCCACCTTAATGGAAGTGGGGCTATATCTGTCGCTTTTAGTGACTGTGGAATCGCGCCTGTGTCTAAGTCCTTCTCCATGCATAACTAGGGCCGTGAGAGGGGTTTCTTGCAGTTTTTAATGATCACCGAGTTCTACGAGTCTGGGGTCTGGGGGCTGAGTGCATGGCATGTCGTCGGGGAGTTCTCGAAGTCTAGGGAGTTAGGGGGTAATGCATAATCTGGACTACACGTGGCAGCGTTTGAGACTCATTCATGAAAATATGGTTTGGATTGTCTATCTGGTTGTGACTCGCTGAACACTTGAGACATACTGCGATTTCCAGTATCCTCGCTTCATTTCTTTTGTTGTCGTCTGTGTAGGATCGTCTTGTCTGAGCAGGGTCCCTATTTATAAGTGGTTTGGACTTGTTTTTGGCATATGAAAAGAAATATTCGAATTCTTTCAATTTCATTAATCGCTTATAGCTCCCTCTTGTCTCGCCTGGTCCTGTATGAGTCCTTTAACTTTAGCTCAATATTTTCCCGCTTCCCTGGTTATCACTTCCTTGTGTATCAGATAATTTGGCATTCTTGAGGAGCTCAATGATTCTTCGTCTTTTTCTGTAGAGGGAGCGTCTCTCTCTTTCTCTAGTTTACTTCTTCTTTTCTTTTGTCTTATAGGAATATACCTTGAACATACTTCAGCTACCAGGAGGGTGATCTTTTCGAGGCATTGGTTAGGGTCCATGTAATTTAAGATATCCTCCCTGGCCGCTTGTTTCATTTAGGGCATAGTTTACCTGAACCCAGATGATGTTCTTGTTGTTGAAGTTGAATTTGGTAAAGGTACCCTCATCTTGCCGATCAGGACTCCTGTGCATGCAAGTCTGGACTTCGATTAGATTGTTTTTGATATTGTTATATTCCTTACCAGGTCCTCATTATTTATGAAAATAAGGTCCAGTGTGTTCTCCAGTCTTGCTGGCTCCACTATCTGCTGACTTAGGTGCGTTTGTTGCAGAAAGGAAATTCTGCAGCTCCTGTGTGTGTGACTTTTCATCTGAGCTGCCTCCAGGGATTATTTCTGCTACAACATTATTTACTATATTCTTCCATTTTGTGTCTCTTAGACTGAATTCACCAAGCAGCAAGATGTTTGGGGATGGGGCGGAAAGTTATCCAGACAGGAAGTTCTATTTTTGATAGTTGTCTTTGAACTGTTGGGAAAGAAGTTGCATCCGGTGGCTTTTATACAAGTACATGACTAAGTTTTGGTTTCGATTTTTAATTGTTCAGAACTTCAACTACATCATTGTGGTGTTCAGTATCTCTGTGCAAATGAGCGACTCTTTGACATACAGGCCAACCCCCCTTGTTGCCTATTTTTTCTGTCGCATCTGAAAAGGTTGTATCCAGGTATCCATATTTCACTGTTCAAAGTAATCTTTTGCGTGGGGTCTCTGTGAAGGCTGCAAACAGTGAATTTGACTCCTCTAGAAGTCCACTAATGAAAGGTATTTTGTTGTTTGTGGATGGCTTAAGGCCCTGTATATTAGCAAATATAAATGAGGTTGTGTTGCATGTTTGTTGGGGGGATTTTATTGTTGGCATCAGTAGTTGTGAGTCCGGAGGCGCCACTGGCTGTGCCTCCAGTCCAACAAGGCTCCAAGGTGGTGGACTATTTTGGTTATCTCTTTCCATTTTCTTTCTTCGTTTCCTACCACTAAAAATTCACTTGGGGTGTTGTCATAGCTACCATAACTACTATGATGGGTGTGTGCCTCCTGGTCCCTTTTAAATGGTATGAAGTGAAATTGGTATTGCAACATTGTTTTTCAAGGACTGAAGACTGACACATCTCCGGGTGGAAGTATTTGCAAAAGGTAGAACGACACACTCCCTTAGACAGGAGGTCACGGCATTTTTTGGAATGCTCAAAGTTGCATGCCCCATTCGTTTTCCCTGATATTCTGTGTTTACAGATGCCCCAAACATAGAATTTGCACCATTTTGATTTTGGCTTGGTACAATTCGTGCTGGATGCATTCCTAATCTTGTCAGGCCCTACACAAGGATAGCAGTAGTAGTAACTGAGTGAACATTCAGGTACGCAAAGTACTTAACAAGGACAGTAGAAATGAAAACAAAGGTGCCTCAGGATAGTTATAGCACTAATGAACCAACAAACAGTACACAAGGACAGCAGAACTAACCGTACAAACAAGAACAGTAGAACCGAACACGCAGATGCCCCAGGATAGTACTCAGTGAACCCAGGGATATCAAGGCTAGTATAACAACATCCTCACCACCACCACAACAACAGACGAACATGAGAGAGACACAGACAAGCACAACTTAGATCTGAATCACCAGAGTAGGACTGAACTTTAAGAAATAATGGCATTGCATGAGGACAAAATGTTTACGCTGATACACAAAAGAAGATTCCCATTATAAATATTCTACGAGCCTGGGAATGTTAATGTGCTTAATTTAAACACTGGTGGGAGGGAGCGGGAATGGTTGAGGTGGTTTGAAGGGGCGCCGCTCCGATGAGACCTCCCCACTTAATGTCGCAACACTATACTGTATCATTTTAATTGTATTTTTGGCCACAATAAGTTGTATTATTTTTTGTTCAAACACAGTCTGTTGGCAATTGTTGTTGCAGTAAAATTTGAATTCTCTTCATTGTTTGCACTGCACTAT
>NC_069418.1:26631607-26661607 GCF_026875155.1 Cherax quadricarinatus | reverse complement strand
CACTTTTCACTTCATCTCTGGAGGCCCTCCACCTGACGGAGGCTCCTGGGCTGCAGCCCCTGGAGCTCAGGTCTTAATCAGGCCCTGCATGCAGCAAGGACCACTGTGTATGAAACTTGTAAATGTAGCGTACGAGGCTAAAGAGAGGGACCAGGACCTACAGCTTGACTCCTGAACTCTTCTCCAGGCTGAGGGACTGACCGCCTCAGATTATTTCTCCAAGGTTGATGGACTGATTACATCATCTAAATTTACCTCGCCACTACTCCTGCTGCATACAATACCTACCGCATAGACGAAACGTTTCAATAATAAAGGTACCCAAATGTTGTCCACGTGTGTTACTCCTCAATCATAAACAACTGAGTATAAATGGTTTTGCTCTGGCATGAAAGGTTGTTCCAAATCATACACAAGTGCGTACCATTAAGCTAGACACAGAAATGGTGCTACCATCGTTCCATTAAGCTAGACACAGAAATGGTGCTACCATCATTCCATTAAGCTAGACACAGAAATGGTGCTACCATCATTCCATTAAGCTAGACACAGAAATGGTGCTACCATCATTCCATTAAGTTAGACACAGAAATGGTGCTACCATCGTTCCATTAAGCTAGACACAGCAGAGGTGCTACCATCAATGACGCGCGCTTCTCATATTCATAAATTAATTAAGTTTTCCTCTGACACACACTGATGAAGGCTGTCATACGTTCCGCGTTGTTTATCATTCCAAAGTGTTTTAGAGAAGCCTAATTAAATGAGCCGACACCCAGATATCCTGTGGCAGTGTTTACAAAATAACATCTGAATGAATATCAGATATATTCAGATATTTTTGGGTATTAATATGGGGAATTTTCTTAGTCTCCTTTTACTCAGTACTGCTAGGCTCTGTCCTCAGGAAATTTCCTAACACTAGTATCTAGAGAGCATAAAAATGACACTTGTGAACTGTTTCTAAATACCTAATTTTGTACCTGTTGGTACTGTTATTTTTTTTTACTTTCTCTCACAGTCGTGGCCGTCACACAGGTGCGAGTTTTAGGAACATGTGTGGATGATATTTCTCTTGAAAGATCAAAAGAAATGTTGCGACGGAGACCGGGTAGTAAGTGGCCGTCGGAGGACAGAGTCGCCACTACTGGTGAGCTGAATAACCCTCACGGGTTCAGGCCTTGCTATGCATTGTAATGGAAAAGCAAGCGACGTACAGGGACGCAGCTTTTGCGAGTAACCTTCAGCACATGCTTCCATTTACATATTAATAAGGAAAAAAACGTAATGAAGACGAAGACTTTAATTTCGACATTTCGCTCGGGATTGAGTTTCATCAAGACTAAATCCCGAGAGAAATGTGTAAAAACGATCTCTCACTCTGCATTACTTGTCTCTGTAAGCTGTTTACATATCTTCACTTGTGACGGTATTTACTGTAAAAGATTACTGTAAAAGATTTTACGGGTGCAGTTATCAAGGGTAATACCTCGATTTTAACGTAATTAGTGAATCATTTATTATATGAAGCATTGTATGATGCTGCCTTGTTTATCACTGTTTAATTTTATTATGAATTGCTTTTATTTTTTAGTGGATGATGATGATGATGATTAATGATAATGTCTCTAAACTCAAGTTAGTATTCTGTGAGTGATCTTACTATGAGTGATCTTCCTGGCTATGAGTGATCTTCCTCACTGTGAATGATCTTCCTCACTGTGAGTGATCTTACTATGAGTGATCTTCCTGACTATGAGTGATTTTCCTGACTATGAGTGATCTTCATGACTATGAGTGATATTCCTGACTACGAGTGATCTTCCTCACTGTGAGTGATCTTCCTGACTATGAGTGATCTTCCTGACTATGAGTGATCTTCCTGACTATGAGTGATCTTCCTCACTGTGAGTGATCTTCCTGACTATGAGTGATATTCCTGAATATGGGTGATCTTCCTGACTATGAGTGATCTTCCTGACTATGAGTGATCTTCCTGACTATGGTCTGATCTTCCTGACTATGAGTGATCTTCCTGACTATGAGTGATTTTCCTGACTATGGTGTGATCTTCCTGACTATGAGTGATCTTCCTGACTACGAGTGATCTTCCTCACTACGAGTGATCTTCCTCCCTATGAGTGATCTTCCTCACTACGAGTGATCTTACTCTCTGTGAGTGATCTTCTTGACTATGAGTGATCTTCCTATGAGTGATCTTCCTGACTATGAGTGATCTACCTCACTATGAGTGATCTTCCTGACTATGAGTGATCTTTCTATGAGTGATCTTCCTCACTATGAGTGATCTTCCTCACTATGAGTGATCTTCCTGACTGTG
Organism: Cherax quadricarinatus; assembly: GCF_026875155.1. NCBI lineage: Eukaryota > Metazoa > Arthropoda > Malacostraca > Decapoda > Parastacidae > Cherax > Cherax quadricarinatus. Next base: position 26,659,266 of record NC_069418.1, on the reverse strand, counting down.
AGCGAATCTTCCTCACTACGAGTGATCTTCCTCACTGCGAGTGATCTTCGCTACGAGTGATCTTCCTCACTATGAGTGATCTTCCTCACTATGAATGATCTTCCTCACTATGAGTGATCTTACTCTCTGTGAGTGATCTTCCTCACTATGAGTGATCTTCCTCACTGTGAGTGATCTTCCTGACTGAGTGATCTTCCTCAATGTGAGTGATCTTCCTGACTATGAGTGATCTTCCTCACTATGAATGATCTTCCTCACAGTGAGTGATCTTACTCTCTGTCAGTGATCTTACTATGAGTGATCTTCCTGACTATGAGTGATCTTCCTGACTATGAGTGATCTTCCTGACTATGAGTGATCTTCCTGACTACTAGTGATCTTCCTCACTGTGAGTGATCTTCCTGACTATGAGTGATCTTCCTGACTATGAGTGATCTTCCTGACTACGAGTGATCTTCCTTACTATGAGTGATCTTCCTGACTATGAGTGATCTTCCTGACTATGAGTGATCTTTCTGACTATGAGTGATCTTCCTGACTATGAGTGATCTTTCTGACTATGGTGTGATCTTCCTGACTATGAGTGATCTTCCTGACTATGGGTGATCTTCCTCGCTATGAGTGATCTTCCTGACTATGGTGTGATCTTCCTCACTATGAGTGATCTTCCTCACTGCGAGTGATCTTCCTCAATACGAGTGATCTTCCTCACTATGAGTGATCTTCCTCAATACGAGTGATCTTCCTCACTATGAGTGATCTTCCTCACTATGAGTGATCTTCCTGACTATGAGTGATCTTCCTGACTATGAGTGATCTTCCTGACTATGAGTGATCTTCCTGACTATGAGTGATCTTCCTGCTATGGGATCTTCCTCACTATGAGTGATCTTCCTCACTATGAGTGATCTTCATCACTATGAGTGATCTTCCTCACTATGAGTGATCTTCCTCACTATGAGTGATCTTCCTCACTACGAATGATCTTCCTCACTATGAGTGATCTTCCTGACTATGAGTGATCTTCCTCACTATGAGTGATCTTCCTCACTATGAGTGATCTTCCTGACTATGAGTGATCTTCCTGACTATGAGTGATCTTCCTCACTATGAGTGATCTTCCTCACTATGAGTGATCTTCCTCACTATGAGTGATCTTCCTCACTATGAGTGATCTTCCTCACTATGAGTGAGAGCTATTAACGTAATACTTCTTTCACTGCTCTTATTCCATTTTTATCAGAAAACTTTCCTAACAACGTTCTCTTCACCTCTTCTTGTTCCTCATTCATATTTCATGCTTCCGTAATTATTATTATTAATATTATTATTATTATTATTATTATTATTATTATTATTATTATTATTATTACGTATTATCCCTTTTGTTTTTCCTCGCATATTATCGTATATATCCCGTGTCCACCCCCCCCCCCTCCATTCATTTCACCCCTCGTTTCTTCTCTTTTATTTCTCCTATCCTATGCCTCTTTTTCTTCCCTCTTCTCTCTGTTATATTTCCTCTCCCATCTAACTTTCTTCCTAACTCCGTTATAGTTACGTTCATCCCATTATCTTAGTTTCTACTCCAGTATCTTTCCACTCTTTTTTTTCTTCAGTTTCAACTTTAGTGTCGCCATTCTACCAGTCATTCCATCAAAACTTTTCCAATCTTCAGTCTATTCTTTAATCTTTTCTTTTTCTTGCTCTCAGTTTCCCTCCGTTATTCTCACCTTTGTTGCCTCTATTTTTTTCACCCGGTCTTTTCATCTTAGTATCGCTGTTTGACCGGGGTTATTTTTTTAATTTCTGACTGACATTTAGACAGCGCTCCATGTCTTTGTACTTGATAGGATTTGTGGAATGAATGTGATATTGTATTTTCATCTAAAAAATTCGCCTCTGGCAAGACAGTGATAGTGCGAATGATGGTGAAAGTGTTTCTTTTTCGGGCCACCCTGCCTCGGTGGGAGACGGCCGGCGATTTTGCTCATTCGAGCAAAGACGCTTCCTCTGACCACCTCCTCTTTTCTGCAACAATGCAAACTCCCGATGATGTGCTGATTGCAACACGAAAGGCCTAGAATTATCATTCGGCTCCCCCCGTGGATTTTTGCATCTTGTATCGCTTATTCGCAATTTTTTCAATTTATATATATATATATTATATATATATATATATATATATTATATATATATATATATATATTATATATATATATATATATCCACCTGTTATCTCATGGAATTTTATTTTTCCATCTTTGGTAACGTAACATTCAGGAGACAGAAAGGAATGTCTGCTGTGGTGTGGTTGTGTTGGGGAGAAGAAAATATATTACCACTTTTGCTAGTTTTATGACGTTGCGCTGAATGGCCCGCACGGGTTTAATGCTGAATAGAATATTTTAATTTCCTGGAAATAGTTTACATATTTAATTTTACATTAAAGAATTATGTCTATAAGTTGATCTTTTAATACTATAATGTAAAATATTTCATAGAAAGACTGAATATATAAAGAACTAAACTTAATTCATTAGCAACAGCAGCAGTGTTTTTGCAACACTACTGACTGCAACACTACTGGCTGCAACACTACTGGCTGCAACACTACTGGCTGCAACACTACTGGCTGCAACACTACTGGCTGCAACACTACTGGCTGCAACACATTACTTCAATATTCTTTGCATTAGCAATAAACTGCTGTCGTCATCACCACGAAAGTTGTAAATTCAGTCAAATACATTTACGTACGACACTCTAAAAGATGCACATGACGAGTTCAGTATTTCATACAGACTTTTTTGGGAACATCTGTTACCAATTTGGTCCCTTTGGCACACTTCGATTAGACACTAGGCCTGCTTGTATGTGCAGCGTGTGTGGTGTGTGTGTGTGTGTGTTGTTTTGTGTGTGTAAATGTGTCGTGTGATGTTGTTGTTGTGTGATTATCTGTGAGCACCTAAAAAAGACTACAGCAGAAAGACAGTTCCAAATACTGAAACTCCACTAAGACTGTTAGCTATAGTCACCATACAAACCACAGGACAACATCTGTATAAAATTCTGGAGCATACAATGATTCCATTAATGAGAAGACTCGTGGTGTTGTTGGTGAGGCAGTGGGTTGAGCAGCACACGACCAGCGGGGTGGAAGCAGCACCACGACCCAGCGGGGTGGAGCAGCACCACGACAGCGGGGTGGAGCAGCACCACGTAATGCGGGGTGAGCAGCACATCGACCAGCGGGGTGGAATTGCAGCACACGACCTGCGGGGTGGAGCAGACACACACGATCAGCGGGGTGGAGCAGCACCATGACCAGCGGGGTTGGAGCAGCACCCACGACCAGCGGGGTGGAGCAGCACCACGACCAGCGGGGTGGAGCAGCACAACGATCAGCGGGGTGGAGCAGCACCATGACCAGCGGGGTGGAGCAGCACCACGACCAGCGGGGAGGAGCAGCACCACGACCAGCGGGGTGGAGCAGCACCACGACCAGCGGGGTGGAGCAGCACCACGACCAGCGGGGTGGAGCAGCACCACGACCAGCGGGGAGGAGCAGCACCACGACCAGCGGGGAGGAGCAGCACCACGACCAGCGGGATGGAGCAGCACCACGACCAGCGGGGAGGAGCAGCACCACGACCAGCGGGGTGGAGCAGCACCACGACCAGCGGGGAGGAGCAGCACCACGACCAGCGGGGTGGAGCAGCCACCACGACCAGGGGGTGGAGCAGCACCACGACCACGGGGTGGAGCAGCACCACGACCAGCCGGGTGGAGCAGCACCACGACCAGCGGGGTGGAGCAGCACCACGACCAGCGGGTGGAGCAGCACCACGACCAGCGGGGAGGAGCAGCACACGACCAGCGGGGTGGAGCAGCACACGACCAGGGGGGTGGAGCAGCACCACGACCAACGGGGTGGAGCAGCACCACATCCACGAGGGTGGAGCAGCACCCACGACCAGCGGGTTGGAGCAGAACGGATCAGCGGGGTGAGAGCAGCACCACGACTCAGCGGGGAGGAGCAGCCACCACGACCAGCGGGTGGTAGCAGCACCACGACCAGCGGGTGTGGAGCGCACCATGCCAGCGGGGTGGAGCAGCACCACGACATGCTGGGGTGTGGAGCAGCCACGACCAGGGGGAGGAGCAGACACACCACGACCAGGCGGGGGTGGAGCGGCACCACGACCAGGGGGTGGAGCAGCCACCACGACCAGCGGGGTGGAGCAGCCACGCCAGCGGGGTGGGAGCAGCACCACGACCAGCGGGTGAACAGCACCACGACCAGCGGGGTGGAGCAGCACCACGACCAGCGGGGAGGAGCAGCACCACGACCAGCGGGGAGGAGCAGCACCACGACCAGCGGGGTGGAGCAGCACCACGACCAGCGGGGTGGAGCAGCACCACGACCAGCGGGGTGGAGCAGCACCACGACCAGCGGGGTGGAGCAGCACACGACCAGTGGGTGGAGCAGCACCACGACCAGCGGGGTGGAGCAGCACCACGACGGCGGGGTGGAGCAGCACCACGACCACCCTGGGATCCACAGCATCATCCCAGCACGTCCACAGAGCTGCCCCAGAGCAACTTTCTGGCTCCAGCAAATAAAAATTTTCATTGCATATTCAGGAGTTGTGAGCGTTTAGAGATTTCCGAGGGATATGAGGCATTGTGGGAGCTATGATGCTGTAGTTGGCTGGGTAAATGCTTTGATGCTGTCTTATTACTGAGCAATATTAGACGGTATGTAGCACCACAATGGTCTGTAAATAGTGGGGTCCCTTGGCCCATGTTTGTGTTTGGGAAGACCAAGGCTGAGTTATCTTGGTTATTTGGTAATTTTACGTGGATGATACAAGGTGGGTGGTTACACACACACACACACATACGATGGTACGTGACGAGGTGTAAGAGCGGGTGCCTATGACGAGGGGGTTCCACATGGGTCAGTCCTAGGGCCAGTGCTGTTTCTGGTATATGTGAATGACATGATGGAAGGGATAGATTCAGAGGTGTCCCTGTTTACAGACGATGTTAAGATAAAGCGGAGAATTCAAGTGGACGAAGATCGGGTAGGACTACAAAGAGATCTGAACAGGCTGCAAGCTTGGTCCAACAACTGGCTCCTGGAGTTTAACCCCTACCAAGTGCAAAGTGAAGATTGGGGAAGGTAAAAGAAGACCGCAGACAGAGTACAGGCTAGGAGGGGGGGGGACAAATACTGCAAACCTCACTCAAGGAAAAGGATCCTGGGGTAAGTATATACAGTGCACATCTGAGGCGCACATCAACCAAATAACTGGTGTAGAATATAGGCGCCTGACAAACCTAAGAATAACATTTCAACACTGAGTAAGGAATCATTCTCATTCTTCAGAGTCGATGAAGAATGAGACACGTTTCAGAGTCGAAGAATGAGACACTTTTCAGAGTCGATGAAGAATGAGACACGTTTCAGAGTCGAAGAATGAGACACTTGGTGCAACATTTGGGAATTTTTATTGAGGAAACGTTTCGCCAACCAGCGACTTCTTCAGTCCAATGTAGAGAATAACGCTGGGAGATGGGGAGGAGTTTGAGGTAATCAGTCCCCCACCCTGGAGTCGATGTGTCCAGTCCATCAATCTCGACTTCAGGCTGAGGGACTGATTACCTCAAACTCCTCATCTTCCACCGTTCGTCTCTGTATTGGACCGAAGAAGCCACTGGCTGGCGAAATGTTTCCACAGTCTTCAACTTGTCCTTTTCTAAACCGTTTACGGCACAATATTCGGTCGTTACATTTGCTATTATCTCTAATTTGAGTGTTTTTTCCATTTGTCCGAAAAATACAGAATGACGAATTCTAGGTGAGGATCTTCTTGGGAGGTTCGTCCCTCCCATCCAACTTATCAGTGATTTAATCAAAGAGAATTTGTTAACATTTGCTAACATTAATGTTTACGAAACGGTATTCTCTCTCTCTCTCTCTCTCTATCACACACACATACACACGCACACTCGGCTGGTTTGTTTGTTGCGAATGTGTGTGTGTGTGTGTGTATGTGTAGATGAGAGAGAGAGAGAGAGAGAGAGAGAGAGAGAGAGAGAGAGAGAGAGAGAGAGAGAGAGAGAGAGAGAGAGAGAGAGAGAGAGAGATTCAGTACAATCTCGCTACTGATTGCAGTTTCCTGATTAAAAGTTAATGATATTTCAGTGGATATTGAATGACATGTAACTGTATTGAAGGTATTGACAAGTGCTCGATATCATCGGTGCTTGGTGAAGACTCCTCCATGATGGACGGTAACTTGACTGACACCAAGGACGTGGGTAACTCTGAGTGCTTAATCTGCACTCACACACACTCCACGCTACCAAACTTACGTAATCAGGGCTAACACTCAGGCACTCCATGTTACCACACTGTTGCGCTCAACGCAAGTGCACTCAGAGCCGCTGCGTTCACGCAAATCAACGCTACTCCAAATTAGACACATGTGCAACACTTGGCTTCATCAGTTCTATACAAAGAGGAAGGGTGAAGATCAGAAGGAGTTTAAGGTAATCAGTCCCTCAGCCTGGAGTCGATGTAATCAGTCCATCAGTCTTGAAAAGAAAATCAGTCCATCACTCTTTTCAAGACTGGTGGACTGATTATATGGACTCCAGGCTGAGGGACTAATTTCCTCTAACTCCTAATCTTCACCATTCTTCTTTGTATAGGACTGATAAAGCAACTGTGTAGCGACACGTTTTCACAATAAAGATACCGAAGTGTTGCACATGTGTCTAGTTATGGACTCGATGATGCTACAAAATTGTACTAAACAGGGCTACATTTAGGAGGAACATAACGCTGTACTCAAACTTGCTACGCTAACGTACTCAGTGCTACCTCACTCACGCACTCGATGTACTCACAACCATGCACTTACCGCTTATTTAACCCACCCCTCTCCGTAGAGCCAACTTTTATCCACTGCTTCTATCCGCACCTCCTCTCCAGCCTCCTCCTCATCTCCTCTACCTCCATATAAGCCACCACCAACACCTCTACAGCTTCCATATTTCCACTCCTTTCCCCCCCCCATCTCTGTGTCATCTCCACTATCTCCACTTTAGCTCCCTCATTTCCACTTGCGCCTCCGAAATACACCTCTTAAAAAACAATTTTGTAGAACCATTAAGAGTAAATTGTCTTGAAACATCTCTGAAACAAGAGCGTAAGAAACGAACTCTTCAGACGGCCATTTTAATTTGCCTTCGCTTCGAGACCTGCACACGAGATAATTTTATTGGAAGTTTTGTAGACCAATATGAAGCAGCTCCGTAATAACAATGAATTTTTCACAGCTTTTTCCTCTGTTTCCCCAATTAGATATGTGAATGTAAGTGAGAGATGGTATTTAAAATGCGGGTATACGAAATATACGTGAAATGTTGCTATGAAGGAAAGGAAATTGTGAAGGAGTGTTTGGGACGAGATGGAAATGATGAGAAAGACACATTAGTAACACGAGTTTATTGTCGAAATGTTTCGCCTGGATAACAGGCTTCTTCGGTAGAATAAAGGCTTATATAACATTGGCGGTGGTCAGTCCCTCGATCTTGTGTGAAATCGGTCTGCAGTCATTGTTATAATTTCTGGAAAGAATGGAACATATAGGGTCATCAGTGCTTGAGAAATAGGGAATGGGAGGCAACCAGGTTTGATGCATGGAAGTGGAACGGTAGCTTCGAGTCACCGGATTGAAAACCCTTCACCCGCGTCTAGCCACCTCCCAAGAGAGGCCGCAGTCATTAGATAGAAGGGTGGAAGAATCTCGACTAACACGCGAAGTAATTCTCTCAGAGACGTTTAACGAATGAGCTTCTTGGAATGATTCTTCTCACGACCGTGTAAGGAAACAACACATCTTCGAATTCTCATGTACGGTTTGCAACAAATTTAGGTTAGGCTAAGTTGTCCTTTATGAATAACAATTAACCATTTATAATATAGAACGGTAATGAATGAAATATAAAGGCAACAACAACACTTCACGCGCGAACAGAAATCAGGGACCCTTGGAGCGCAGAAGATTCACAGTCAGATAATCACTGTTCAAAACTCGTTAAACAGTCACCTATTTGACTGTCACAGCAACAGTGATATACTGGCAGCTATTAAGAGGGCGGGCTGAAGGGAAGGAAAAAGTCGGAAGTAGTTCAGTGTTTGTATTCGTTATACATAGAATGCAATGTAAGAACATATTACGTAGAATGTTTCACAGTGGGGTGCATACACGGCAGTGGTAAGCCAGTGGTAGCTTAGACACTGAAGAGGTTATTAACATGACTAACGACTGGTCGTGGGGAGAGATCCCAAGCCCGGGTATGGCAGCGGCTGCGTTCCGGGTCATCGTGTGACTACCACCAGCGTCAGGAGATGCTGTTCCTGACGACAAGAAGAAACTCACCATCACAATATAAACAACTTCTGATTTATCTGATAATTGTCTCAAAAATCATTAACCTTGAGGGGGAAAAAATACCCACACTAGTTCATTTACAAGCAATTAATTAAGGAAGTTATAGAGTTGCATCAAAACAGAAGCAGTAAGGGCACAAACTTACGGATAAGCCTTGTTCACTGAAGAATTTATCTGCGACAGCTTGTCATCCAAACGAAAGTCTCAGAAACCTCCGGGCGACACACTGCGGCAGCCTCTCCACCAGGGAAAGATATCTTTTTCCCGGGGAGATGATGAAGGAAGATGGAGGTTCATAAGGAGTGCTGATGGGTAGTGATAGCTTCTGGAGGACCAGTGCTTCTGCACGATGATAACAACAGTAGACTTTGGAGGAGGCTGAGAGATTCTGTTGCGTCTTGAGGAATAGGGAAGGATGTTGAGGGATAGTAAGAGATGCTGAAGGATAGTGAGAGATACCGAGGGACAGTGAGAGGTGCTGAGGGACAATGAGAGATGCTGAGGGACAATGAGAGATGCTGAGGGACAGTGGGGGATTCTGGACTTGTATTTTGAAGATTAAGCTTTAAACAATATTCAGTGTATTTTAGACCATTATCAGGTCTAGAAAAAAAAGCCGTAACATTGTCTAAAGCCTCGTCTCCAAATTTTGGGTTAGATAATTGGTTCCAGTTACGGTATTGTGACATTTTTCACAGTCGGAAGTTGCGGTCTGCAGTCTTGCTGGGCGCCGCAGTTTCGAACAAATGTTCGTAATTTGGGACATACATTCATAAATTTATGAGAAATATTCATAAATTCCGTCATATATTCATAAACCTGCGGTAAGTAGTCGCGTTTTACGACAGGAATTCCGGTTTTACGACGGGCATCTCTCAGGATGTGATATTCATGCCAGGGAAGACAAGAGACACCAGCGCATGGCAGACGTACACCGGACAGTAGCTCATGGCAGACGTATACCGGACACTAGCACATGGCAGACGTATACCGGACACTAGCACATGGCAGACGTACACCAGATACTAGTGAATGGCAGACGTATATCAGACATTTTTATATGGCTAATATATACCAGATACTAGCATATGACAGATATACATCATATACTAGCCCATGGCTGATATACACCAGATACTAGCACATGACTGATATACACCAGATATTAGCAAATGACAGACGTACAGAAGACCTAACACCTGGCAGACATGCACCAGATATGAACACCTGGCCGACATATGCTAGACAACACCAGTTCCTTGAACTGGTGCCATGACTGGAACAATACACAAATAACCCACGTGTGTTAGTGTAATTTGTAAATAGTCCCATGTTACATGAAATTCTCATCGCTGTATAGCAAGGTTGGCACAGCGATTGGTTGGTAATCTCAGGACTGCCGTATGATGGGATCAAATTCCAGTGACTTATTTTTAGCCAGCTACCCTGCTGCGTCAGCTGCGCCACCCCGATGTGATCACATTTCATTCCTGGAAGAGCGGCAGATAGATGGTGTGGGTCTATGAGAATCTACTTTGGCCAAAACCTACATGTCACATAGCGCTGGTCAGCAGGGCGGTGCTGCTGATCACAAGGACGATCACAAACTCAGCAGGTATACATGGATTTGGCCCCACTCTAAAGAAATTGCTAAAACAGTTTAGCAAAGGATTTTTTCCCATCGTTAACGATGCTTCGTCAGTGGCTGGGAAAATAAGTGGAAAAATATATATGAAGAAATTAGCACATTGGTTTTGTGGAAGGTGAAGCAGTGTGTCAACAATAAGAATGGAGGAGGAAGAGAGGGGACGTCAGTTTGCCACCAGCAACTAACGTTGAACATATATAATCGGCTAACACAAGCTTGTTAGCACTAACAGCCTCCGTTAACAAATGTAGAATGTTCCATCGTGCCCACACAAGGTTTCCCTCACTATCAACGTTCATCTGCCATAAACAAAACATTCTCACAACTGATAAACACTAAACTACTATCGTTTGTTTAACTGATAATTTTAGACTATTAAAGATTAATGGAGACAACACAACGTTTGTCGCACTCAACGAAGTTTTGAATCACAACACAAATATTGCGATGTGTCCAAATACTGCGCTCGTAATTTTAATTATATATCGGGTGGGTAATATATCGGATGGCTTATATATCGCGTGGCTAATATATTGGGATGTTAATATATAGAGATGCTATTATCATTCCTATATTTTAAAATCCCGATATATTAGCATCCCGATATATTATCCACCCGATATTAGTATCGGGAAGACTTCAATATTATCAGCCACAAATACTGCAATATCATCTAAATCAAGCTAAACATAATCAAGCAGATCCATGAACAAAGGTTAAACTTCTTGATTCACAAGAGCACAACCTGCCTAGCAGGCCTACTGGCCCATGCTAGGCAGGTTGAGTTCGCACCCACCACACCAGCTCATGTACCCATCCAACCTAAACTACCTAAAGTTATCGCCTCTATGATGCTACACGGGAGATTGTACCACTCATCTACAACTCTATTGCCAAACCAGTACTTCCTTTTATCCTTTTTAAATCTAAATATGTCCAACTTGAATCGACTGCTGCGAGTCCTGTCTTAGTTAGACATTTTCAACACGCTATTTAAATCCCCCTGTATTTGTTCCTGCTTTTCCATTTGTCTTTCAATCGAAGTATTAAATGTGCTTCACGGTCCAAGAATGAGTTTGTAAATAATCTGCAAAAAAAAAGAAGAATTAAGTGATAATGTGTATCTCAGGATACAAAATGTGTAAGGATGTTGCATATAACATTATGCAAATAATATACCTGTTTGTCCTCTTAAATGTTCCAAAATTTACCAGGCTGTGAAAACGACATAGATATGCATATCAATAAGTGACTTGGGAAATCGCAACGATTGTAAACAACTCACGGAAGAGAGTGGGATTCGAATCAATGGCAAGCCAGTCGTCAACCTAGCAGGCCAGTGCGTTAACCACTGTATCACGCAAGCCTAACAAAATGATAAGCCCATAAGAAAGGAGCATTTATATACTCAGTAGGAAGGTTAGCACGGGACCCACGGTGACCACAGTGTACGTTTACAGGGACGAAGCTCACACCAACATGGTTGTCTTTACACTTAAACTTAAGCTCCTTAAAATATCGAATATTAAGTTGATTCTCAGGTATTATAAGTTAATACCCGTTTCGTAGCAGTACGGTCAGTAACCGTTGACCGCTGGGAGAAGTATACCACTGGTCTTAAAAATGCGGGATTCCAGGTTCATGGAAAGAAGAATAGAACCTTGAGCTGCCACCTTATTCTGCAGTGCATCAGTGTGAAAATCTCGGGGGGAGGGGAAGATATGCCTGCTGCATTTTGGGATCCCTGCTGGCCTCAGAAAATTATTTTAAAAGGCATCCAAAATCATAATACCAACTTTGTAAACAACTCAGAGATCGGGTAGAGTCATTTAACAATGGCTTTGAAGGCACCAGAGTCTATCACAACTATGTTAATGACTGTAGTCTGTGAGAAAAACACTGCGTTGTAGTCACAGCGGTGCCCATGCTAACCTTCGTAGTGTATATAGAAATACGCCTAGTGGGGCGACTATTATTGGGCCGACATAGTACCCGTGGTTAACGCACCGGTCTGTCAGCTTTAGGACCGACTGGCCTTGGGTTCAAATCATACACCGTTCCCTTGATTTCTTACGATCGTGTTATTATTAATTTCGTGAGTCTTGTGATAACTATTAAAGAATAACAGATATACGGATATTATCAGGAAAATGTGAACCCAACTCCTATACATGTTGCTTCTCTCACAGACGCGAGACAAGGAACACAGAGAGACATAAGCAAGAAAACAGGGTCAAAGAGATAGCCGCATTCAGAGAAAGCCTTAAAGAGAGAGGTTCACACAGACAGACACAGACACAGACAGCTGCAGATAGACGCTGACACGATTTCAGATATAAACAGGTTCAGACACACTCACATACACACAGTGAAGAGGCGGGGGCCAGGAGCGGAGTCTCGACCCTGCAACCACAATTAGGTGAGTACACACACGCCAACACAGCTAATAACGTCAAACACCCACAAGACAAAACGCAGACAAAAACACAGCTACAAAGAAGGCTGCAGAAAGACAAACACAGCCACACAGACACAGCCGCAAATACAGCCACCGACAAAGACACAGTGGCCCCGAACAAGGACAGTGTTCATCCCGGGTGTAGTCATAACATTCACAATGGCTGACCGTAATGTTTTCTAGGTGGGTTTATGGGTAACGTAAAGCATGGTATTGCCCAAGCTTTGTTAAGACAATTGTTGTTGTCCTTATCTGCCTGGTAGAACAGTGTTCGGTGGTGGTGTGTGATGGCAGTAGCGGTGGTGTGTGATGGTGGTGTGTGATGGTGGTGTGTGATGGTGGTGTGTGATGGTGGTGTGTGATGGTGGTGTGTGATGGTGGTGTGTGATGGTGGTGTGTGATGGTGGTGTGTGATGGTGTGGTGATGGTGTTGATGGTGGTGTGTGATGGTGGTGTGTGATGGTGGTGTGTGATGGTGGTGTGTGATAGTGGTGTGTGATGGTGGAATATGGTGGTAGTGCCAACATGGAGACTACACTAAAGTTTACATTATTATGTGAATCCCATGCCTGTTATCTTCCTATATCCACGTCCCTCTCTTAATGCAATTCTTCTCACCCTCTTCTCCCCCAGCATTCATGTTTCCCGTTCAGTCAATCCTTCTCATTTGCCCCTTCCGCCCTCCTCATGTGTGTTAAGAGTTACTGTTTTGAAAGAAGTCTGTAGGTATATTATTAATATTTGATAGAAACTGTCAAAAATCTAAAAAACTGTAATCAGTTTTTCATAATTGAAGACAAAATTAACAAAACCGTATGGACAATAATAATACTTCCTATTCTTAGCACTAACAAAACCTCTGAAAAAATAACAATTAACACTCCCCACTTTTTCTAACTGTACTTAATTAAACTTAAAACAATTGTGGTCTAACAAGAAATACTCACGTGCAGAATATTCCACATATTTACACACTGACACAGTACAGTTGTGTCAAGCTACACTCAACTCTCAGTGACATGCCATAGTCCACCAGGACCACTTGTCACCTCTGGCATGATGGATGATGCCATCCGTCATTGAGAGATACATTGATCCCCCTTTAAATGTCAAACGAAGACATGTTTGGCCATTTTAACCATTTATTTCATATTAAAATACTACGTCTGTTAACTCGATTTAAAATAATAAGAAAAAAAATTACGAAATAAATGTGAACTTATTAATGTAGCAACCCAGTGTAAAGCTTGCACTCAAGCACTCACATCCATCATGCACTCAAGCACTCACATCGTTCATGCACTCAAGCACTCACATCGTTCATGCACTCAAGCACTCACATCGTTCATGCACTCAAGCACTCACATCGTTCATGCACTCAAGCACTCACATCGTTCATGCACTCAAGCACTCACATCGTTCATGCACCCACTCACATCGTTCATGCACTCAAGCACTCACAGAGTTCATGCACTCAAGCACTCACATCGTTCATGCACTCAAGCACTCACAGCGTTCATGCACTCAAGCACTCACAGAGTTCATGCACTCAAGCACTCACAGCGTTCATGCACTCAAGCACTCACAGAGTTCATGCACTCAAGCACTCACAGCGTTCATGCACTCAAGCACTCGCATCGTTCATGCACTCAAGCACTCACATCGTTCATGCACTCAAGCACTCACATCGTTCATGCACTCAAGCACTCACATCGTTCATGCACTCAAGCACTCACATCGTTCATGCACTCAAGCACTCACAGCGTTCATGCACTCAAGCACTCACAGCGTTCATGCACTCAAGAACTCACAGCGTTCATGCACTCAAGCACTCACATCGTTCATGCACTCAAGCACTCACATCGTTCATGCACTCAAGCACTCACAGCGTTCATGCACTCAAGCACTCACAGCGTTCATGCACTCAAGAACTCACAGCGTTCATGCACTCAAGCAATCACATCGTTCATGCACTCAAGCACTCGCATCGTTCATGCACTCAAGCACTCACATCGTTCATGCACTCAAGCACTCACATCGTTCATGCACTCAAGCACTCACATCGTTCATGCACTCAAGCACTCACATCATTCATGCACTCAAGCACTCGCATCGTTCATGCACTCAAGCACTCATATCGTTCATGCACTCAAGCACTCACAGCGTTCATGCACTCAAGCACTCACATCGTTCATGCACTCAAGCACTCACGTCGTTCATGCACTCAAGCACTCACATAGTTCATGCACTCAAGCACTCACATCGTTCAAGCACTCAAGCACTCACAGCGTTCATGCACTCAAGCACTCACATCGTTCATGCACTCAAGCACTCACATCGTTCATGCACTCACGCACTCACAGCGTTCATGCACTCAAGCACTCACATCGTTCATGCACTCAAGCACTCACATCGTTCATGCACTCAAGCACTCACATCGTTCATGCACTCAAGCACTCACGTCGTTCATGCACTCAAGCACTCACAGCGTTCATGCACTTAAGCACTCACATCGTTCATGCACTCAAGCACTCATAGCGTTCATGCACTCAAGCACTCACGTCGTTCATGCACTCAAGCACTCACAGCGTTCATGCACTTAAGCACTCACATCGTTCATGCACTCAAGCACTCACATCGTTCATGCACTCAAGCACTCACATCGTTCATGCACTCAAGCACTCACATCGTTCATTCACTCAAGCACTCACAGTGTTCATGCACTCAAGCACTCACAGCGTTCATGCACTCAAGCACTCACATCGTTCATGCACTCAAGCACTCACATCGTTCATGCACTCAAGCACTCACAGCGTTCATGCACTCAAGAACTCACAGCGTTCATGCACTCAAGCACTCACATCGTTCATGCACTCAAGCACTCACGTCGTTCATGCACTCAAGCACTCACATCGTTCATGCACTCAAGCACTCACATCGTTCATGCACTCAAGCACTCACATCGTTCATGCACTCAAGCACTCACATCGTTCATGCACTCAAGCACTCACAGCGTTCATGCACTCAAGCACTCACATCGTTCATGCATCAAGCACTCACATCGTTCATGCACTCAAGCACTCACAGCGTTCATGCACTCAAGCACTCACACGTTCATGCATCAAGCACTCACAGCGTTCATGCACTCAAGCACTCACAGCGTTCATGCACTCAAGAACTCACAGCGTTCATGCACTCAAGCACTCACACGTTCATGCACTCAAGCACTCACATCGTTCATGCACTCAAGCACTCACAGCGTTCATGCACTCAAGAACTCACAGCGTTCATGCACTCAAGCACTCACATCGTTCATGCACTCAAGCACTCACGTCGTTCATGCACTCAAGCACTCACATCGTTCATGCACTCAAGCACTCACATCGTTCATGCACTCAAGCACTCACATCGTTCATGCACTCAAGCACTCACATCGTTCATGCACTCAAGCACTCACAGCGTTCATGCACTCAAGCACTCACATCGTTCATGCACTCAAGCACTCACATCGTTCATGCACTCAAGCACTCACAGCGTTCATGCACTCAAGCACTCACATCGTTCATGCACTCAAGCACTCACATCGTTCATGCACTCAAGCACTCACATCGTTCATGCACTCAAGCACTCACATCGTTCATGCACTCAAGCACTCACATCGTTCATGCACTCAAGCACTCACATCGTTCATGCACTCAAGCACCACATCGTTCATGCACTCAAGCACTCACAGCGTTCATGTGTCGTAGTGGTTCTTAAAAGGAGATATCGAGGGTTGAAGGTAGACACACTTGTTGGATGGTAACGATATATTGTCAGACTGTGGTAATGGGAGATGGAGCCCAGCCTTGCCGTGTTCTAGCCTGAATGTCTATGCGCCGACTGAGAGGGAGGCAGAGGTACAAACGTACACATGTGCATCCCGTGACGTCACACAAACAGTCACAGGCCTAAAAGGGATCTTCTATACAAAACACATGGATGGTACTATGATATGCTATACAACACATGTAAGGGGATCAGCAACTATGCTGACAGCTCGGTCATGTTACGTATGTCGTCTCGACATACACTACTATCCTATAAGCTGAACAGACAGGTGGTTCTGGGCTGATTCTATACAATAACAAATTCATATATAACTTAGAACTAATGGATGGTATCATAATGGATGTTAACAAAATGAGTTTTACGTAATGGGTGTTAACGTAATCACTTTTAACGTAATGAGTTTTAACGTAATGCACTACAAACTATAAGAACAAATCATTGTACAATATGGATGGAATTGATCGATCGATCTGTATTCATGCACTCTACGGATTCTGAGGAAGAATAAATATATATATATACAAGGTGAAATTAATAGCAAAGGCATCTGATGCGCACTCAGATCATTACTGTCAAATTCTCAGAATACGGAGGGAACGTGAATACGAAAAAAAAAAAAATTCTGAAAAACTAATCAGTTAATAACAAACAGTTGACAATTTACTTCATCTCGGACATCTAGTTATACAGACTAAGTACATTTAAACCCAATTCTGCGAGGGTGAGGTTTACATATGCAGAATGGTTATCATCTCTGGGAGGATCGAATTCCTCTGCAATGGCTAACACATGCCTTGACTGAGGGAGATCTGAACGAGTATCTACAAAAGATACTTGTGGGTTTCTCATTACTTGTCGAGTACGCAGGGAGTAACGACATTCAGGTTGATTATCTGACTGAGTATTTGAGGTAGAGGGTACAGAGTCAAGAGGATTTTCAGCATCTGTCACATTAGTCTGGGTAGCAATATCATCAACATCGCATACTAATTTCATATGATCTAAATGCGATTCTTTGTACTTACCAGTACTAATTTCTCTAACCTTATACTTATTACCAGAGATATGTTCTACAACTCGATAAGGGCCAACAAACTTTTGATCGAGCTTAGGCATTTCGGATGTTTTGTTGAAATTTATCAGCATTACTCTTGAACCTACTTTTACTTTTGATGGCTTAGCACGGCTATTAGTTACTCTAGTAAATTCTGCTGTTGATTTATGAAGTGTTTCACGGATTCTTCTAAAAACACTGAGCCATGCTTGTACGAGTTGCTACGAAATCATCAGGGTTGTAATTAGGTTTCGGAGTGGAATATAACAACTCATAGGGTAAATGCTTGTCTACACCACACAATGCATAATGTGGAGTATCACCTATGGAAGCATTGTAAGCAGAATTTATGGCACATTGGACATCTGGTATAACTTCATCCCAAGTTTCACTATTGGGGTTGATAGTGGCTCTCAGGACATCAAGTACTTTCTTATTGGTTCGTTCGGCTAACCCATTGCTGGCAGGATGATAAGGAACAATGGTGGATTTAGAGATCTTGTACAAAGTACACAAATTTTCAAGAATCTCATTACAGAATTCACCTCCATTATCTGTTACTAAGGACTTAGGGGTGGTATGCCTGCAGATAATGCTTTCTTTAAACGCTTTAGCTACTGTCTCGGCAGTCTTATCTGCAATAGGAACTAACTCACAATATCTGGTGAAATGATCTACCATAACACACAGACGTTTGTTGCCTTGGAGGGAACATTTAAAATTGGTTAACAAATCAAGGGCAACTCTTTCCCACGGTTCGCTAGTGGTTGGGTACACTTGGATTGGATTAGACCCATTGACATTTCCTTTATGTTGCATACAAACACTACATTTCTTAACATACTCTGAAATGTCAGTTGCCATACGTGGCCAAAAGTATTTCATTCTGGCTTGTTTCACAGAACGATCCATACCAGGGTGTGCAACACCTGGTGCATCATGAACTAGCTGTAGAGCTACATTCCCTAGTGACTGTGAAATTACTAACTGGTACACCCTTCTGCTTGAAGTACCCAACTCGGCTGTTCGATACAGTAATTCTTGGCTCATTACAAAGTCACTGATGGGTGCTGGTGGCTTCACAGTAAGAACAAGATCTTCCTGGAGCAGGAATCGAATCACACCAGACCACATGGGATCTGTTCTTTGGGCATTTTTGACATCCTCGACAGTAAATGGAGGATCCGCAGTAACTACACTAACATGTCGCGATAAAGCATCTGCGACTACATTTGACTTGCCAGGTAAATGTTCAAAAGTTGGATTGAACTCTTGGATAGTCAAGGTCCATCTGGCTAACCTTCCAGTAGGTTGTTTGTTCTGGAATAAAGGTATCATAGGTGCATGGTCTGTCAAGACATGAACAGGGTACTGGTAAATAATGTCTCGGAAGTGCTTTAAAGACCATACTATTGCTAAAGCTTCTTGCTCCGTTACTGTATAATTACGTTCAGCCTTAGTAAGGACTCGGCTAGCAAATGCAACTGCGTTGTACTTGCCATCAGTCTTCTGAGCTAGTATGGCACCTATGCCAATTGAACTAGCATCAGTTGTTAGATAGAAAGGTTTAGAAAAATCTGGGAATTTCAAAATAGGAGCAGACGTTAGCTTTTCTTTAGTGTCTGGAATGCTCTTTCTTGACGGAAGGTCCAAACGAAAGGAGCATCTTTCTTAAGCAATTCAGTTAGCGGAGCTGCTATTGAAGAAAAATTTGCAATGAAAGATCTGTAGAAACCTGCTAGACCCACAAAGGATCTTACAGCATCAGCAGTTTTGGGAGTTGGAAAATTTAGTACTGCCGTTACTTTACTTTGATCAGTCGTAACCCCTCTAGGAGTGACTACGTGACCAAGAAACTTAATTTCTGATCTGAAAAATTGACATTTGGACAGTTTGATCTTTAAATTGGCTTCTTCAAGCTTGCCAAGTACTATATCAAGTCTTTTCAGGTGTGTATCCACATCTTCGGACATGACGATTACGTCGTCTAAGTACACCATAAGTGCTTTGCCTATTAGACCTCTAAAGATATTGGTCATGAGTCTAGAGAACATGATAGGAGAAGATCGTAATCCAAAAGCCATTCGAAGGAAGTGATAATGACCTGTGGGAGTAGAGAATGCAGGTAACTCTTGGCTGTCCTCGTGAAGAGGGACTTGCCAAAACCCTTGTAACAAGTCCAGGGTCGAGAAGGCTTTGTTATCTCCGATATTGCGTAAAAGATCACCTAGTACAGGAAGTGGGAAGCGATCTGGAATGGTTTTCGCATTTAACTTCCTAAAGTCAATCACCGGGGGCCAAGTGCCATCCTTCTTAGGCACTAGGATTAAGGGCGCATTCCAGGGTGAATTGCTATGTGCAATAACTCCATCATTGAGCATCTGATTGATCAGTTCTTCTGCGACAGCAACTTGGGAATGAGGCATTCTGTACGCAGGTATATAGATAGGTCTAGTACCAGGTTCAAGTGGAATACGATGGGACAATAATTTCGTTATACCCATCTTCTCACCTGGTAAGGGAATGGCTTTACGGCGTTTGTTCAACAGCGTCAACAAGCGCTGGACTTCGTCTGGGAAATCAGTGGGAGCTAAGTCTTTCTCCTCAACTGGTGGGATGGACTGATCCAGTGGAGTGGAAGAGGTCTCCCCTGTTGAAATAGCACCGACCCACTGGCCCAGGTGACACTTCATCCTGTACTTGAACAGGGTAAGGATATTGAACTAGGTCAACGAGATTGGTATTTGCTCTGAGACGAACACTGTGACCCGAAGTGTTAGCAAGAAATAAATGGATTTTACTGTCTCTTACAACGTGTAAGGAAGGTTCAACAAATAAACCCTTGACCTTGCAGGAATCACTGTCAATTAGGACATTATCACCATCTGGAGCATTAGGAACAACAACAGACACTCTAGTGAGAGCACTAGCCGCAACAGAGACGTCTTTCTGCAGACGGCATGTGACATCAACAAGAGATGGCATTACTAGTTTCAAGTAATCGTTTTCCGACAAGGCGTCCCCTGTGGAGAAACTACTACTTGGACTAGCAGACATTGCAGGGATAGGCTGAGCACTCAAAGCAGTCTGAGCGTCCTTGGACACTTGAGGCAATACACTATCTTGCATATCTGAAGGTGTAGGTGGAACACAGATGGGAGTGACAGAGTTACCAGTGCCTGACCGCTTGGGTATGCTACTGGAGAATGCATTGGCTTGTAAGGACTTAATCCGTACGTCATACTCTGCGGCAGTATGGCAGATTTCTGATCCAAGTTGGTAACCCCAAAATGGAACGATCAAGTCGTCAATTTGGGCATGCCATCGGTACAGGTCGAGCACAATGCGTAAGTCTCGCATGGAAGCAAATCCCAGTAGAAGGTCACCAGGGAAAGTAATCTGGTCGACAACAAGAAAAGCAGCGGTAAAGTCTCTTCCTTGGATAGTAAAGGCGAGCGAAGTCTGACCTCGGACTCGCAGAAGGGAACCAGCTACTCCACTAAGGGAGGTTACAGTAGTTGGTTCAACGAGGAGGACACGTTGTAACTGCTTCTCTTTAAACAAGCTAGACCTGATGATATTAACTTGCGCACCAGAGTCCATGAACACATGAACGGGCGCATTATGGACAGAAGCTTGTACTAAAGGACCAATCGTTTCGTTAGGAGTTATATGCAAACAGAAAGGTGGGTTGTCATCGGAGAAGGCATTTTCTACTTCATCCCCAAATTCCTCTATGTCAGAGACGTGTGAAGCAGCATCAACAGCAGGGTTGTCATTCTCAAGGCTGGCTAAGGCTTCATAGGAATTTTGAACTGAGATGGTGTACTCATTATCACCTACTGTCACGACTGGACGAGTAGACTGGGGCGCTCGGATTCCCCCGAATTGGAAGAATGAGCCTGGTTCTGGTTAGTTTGTGAACCACGACATCTGTTTCCTCTCCTGGCTCTGCGGTTGGAACGGCCACGGAAAGATCTAGAGTACTGCAGGTACTGCACTCAGATGTGTCATGTCCATGAATTCTATGATAAGTACAGTAGGGAAGATCTGACTGGTACTCATCATCAGTACGACGCCTCTTAGGGTGACTATCAGGACAATTAATTGCAATATGGCCACGGTAACCACAATTGTAGCAAGTTCTTTGACTGTGGGTACTGTACATGCTACGGGTGCTACAGGAATGATGGCTCTTAACACTTGCTTTGGATGATGGACGCGAGTGATTAAGGTTGGGAGTTTTGGCAGTAGCACAAACTAGAGGAAGTACAGGAGTGGACAAAGTGGTTGGCATAGACTTACGATAAGGGAAGGTTCCCTCGGGACACAAATTTCGTACATGGATGAGAGCTGCGAACGGTCCCATAGTAGCATCTAGAGGACTTGAATTGTACACATACATAGATGCCGGTGGCATTAGTTGTTTGATAACTCCAAATGCGGCTAATTTGGCAAACCCTTCAAGGGCTGGTTTATTGTTATCTTTAAGGTACTTGGAATTTTGACCTGCTTTAACGAATGAGGACATAAGGTTATTAAGACGAAGGGCAAACTCATCTAATGACTCTTCTGGCCTCGGAGCTGTGCAAACTAATTCTTTGAGAACAACAAAAGGATCGGTTTCTCGCACCGGTTCGAGATAGTTGCGAATTAACTGTTCATAATCTTGCCACCTGGTTAGATCTTGGAAGTCCTTCATATGAATTAAGTTGAATACATGTGAGGCGGCTGGAGAACGGGCTAGACTCTCCTTTCCGATACTGATTAAACAACTCTCAGATGGAAGACCATCTACTGAAGCATTAGCTCTGGCTCGAACAGCAGTAAACCAACCTTCTAGGTTGTCTGGGTTACCATTGAACAATGGCATAGCATCATACGGATCACGACTAAAATTACGCAGGCTAGAAGTCTGAGTATATCTATTGTTTGATAAGGAGTTACTCGAATTTTGAACTGATGCATCAATGGTCGTACTAGCAGCATGTGCTGAGGCATCGCTTGAGAAAACTTGAGACATGTTTGCAAAATGTAAAACAAGAATTTAGAGAAACAAAAAGAAAATGTAACTGAGGAACACACAACACAGTGAACTTAAATGGGAAGAAAATGCTTAACTATTCTGCATAAATAATTAAAAATTGACAGGTCACACAGTAAGCAAAGAAACTCACACAAGAAATTACTCAACTGAATAAACAACACTTTGAAAATCAAGAGAACTTGTACTTTACTCAAATCTAATTTGCTCAAATTTTACTTTAAATTGAATGAATGGCACAGTGAGTTGTCTTTACTCTCAGTGCAATAGAGAAATACACAATAAAATGATAAAATTGACTCAATAAAGCTTTTGCAAAATAAAACAAACTGGGACACAATTCACTGAAATAAAAAAAAATGGCACAGAAAGAATAAAATATTATGCACAGAACAGAGCATAAGAAACTGCACTGAAATAAACTGTAGCAATACTGCAAATAACAATTGCTAATCAAAAAGTATTGCACAAAACTGCATAAAATTTCTGCAAGAACAACTTTAATGGCAACACAATGTTTGCACAAGAATTATTGCAAAATGAGTCAATGTGCAATAATAAAAAAAATATTACACACAAGAAAAGAAATATACCAATGGATGAACTGAGTGAACACTAACTCTTAACTGCACTCAAGCAACACTTAACAAGCAAAAGAACAATTTACTTTAAAAGAAGAACTTAAAAATTGCACTAAGAGTGAATTTGTTCAATGAAACATGAAAAATAATAGGTGCTAAAACACAGAACAAAAAAAAAAAGTTTGAACACTTACAGTGATGCAGAACACAACACATCAACATAAACACAATACTAGAATTTTCTTGCTATGAAACTTGATGTGTGAAAACTTTGATAATAATGATTTCTTGCTTGCACAAAATAATGGCACTATTGTCTGTGGAAATAAGACAAATTAGACACTAGCTAAATGAAAGAATATGAACACAAGAATGTTCAACACACAGAGAACAAAACAAGAATACACAAATACTGGGAGGAAAATATAACAGACAACAATGAGTTGTGATGCAGGACACAACTAAATAAATTACCGAATGAATTCACTGGATCACTGAGAACACAAGGTGATTGTGAAGTGGAAACAAATTCTATACTGCTTATATGTTGCACACACAACAAAGGAAAAACACTAGGTACTTACTTCAAGTGTATAAAAAAAAAGAAACACAACACAACAGACATAAGATAATGCACAAAAATTAACACTGAATTAAGAAGATAAAAAATATTGAAATCAGTATATAATAAACACTGAGTCTAATCAAGAGTCACTGAATGTCACTAAGAAATCACTGGAAACACAAAAAGAAATGTCTCAACACTCGCAAATGTCTCTATGAAAAATATTGTCGCTGTAACGACTTGGTGAAGAATTAAGTAGACGGTGGAAGGTTGGAGGATAGAGGCTATCGTCTCGTGGCTGGCTACTGTCCTCACGTGATCGTAGAATTGCACTTACATCGACGATAGACACACACAGGAGGCTTTTCAACGATGGTGCAAAACACACTCTAGCTCTTGACCCCCTATGTGGTCCTTAAAATATGGT
The DNA here is from genome assembly GCF_026875155.1 of Cherax quadricarinatus. NCBI lineage: Eukaryota > Metazoa > Arthropoda > Malacostraca > Decapoda > Parastacidae > Cherax > Cherax quadricarinatus. The sequence goes on along the minus strand of NC_069418.1, from coordinate 26,635,187 downwards.
GCTACACCCCTTAGTAGTGTACCAAAACACTGGTAGAAGTTGGGTGAGTGGGTTAATGGCTGGGTGAGGCGTCTGAGGCAGCAGTGTCGAGTGGTTGGGTGGGTGGGCTTAACAGGACTAAGGCCGGACCGCGTGGTGAGACACATGTGGTCAGTGGGCCTATGGGATGAACGGCGTAAGCCTCACTGAAGACAACCACACTGGCGCGAAGATATTCTAAGCTGGCTGGCTTAAAATACACCCACGAAATACCACAACACCACAGGGATGAAAAAGAGCACTCAGAATGGCTTGGAGCTTGAAACACAAGCGATGAAAATTGTACTCACGTGGCTTGCTTGAGTACTGGGTAAGACACCTGGGTTAGCTGCTAGCTGGCTTATCTTAACCCTTCACACAGAATAGCTTGATAACTTCTCAAGATGAGCACAGCAGGGGTGGAAAGCTGGCTTGGCAGGCAAAGCTGGATGGAGTAGGCTAGGCTGGACTGGACTCCCTCACCACAGACTGGTAGCTGGCTTATTTTGCAAACTCGGGTCAACCCCTCGGGAGTGATGCAAATAAGCAGATAAACACTAATACAAAGAGACTGACCAGTGATTATTGTAGTGGCTGGTAGAAGCTTGAGAGAGTAGCTGACTTGAGGTAGCTGGCTTGGCTAGGTCGGCCTAGTGTCAGGAGATGGCGACTGTCTCAGTAGAAATTTATCTCCAGAAATCACTGTAATCGTCAGAATTACAGGCCCTCCGTTGCCACCATTTGTCGTAGTGGTTCTTAAAAGGAGATATCGAGGGTTGAAGGTAGACACACTTGTTGGATGGTAACGATATATTGTCAGACTGTGGTAATGGGAGATGGAGCCCAGCCTTGCCGTGTTCTAGCCTGAATGTCTATGCGCCGACTGAGAGGGAGGCAGAGGTACAAACGTACACATGTGCATCCCGTGACGTCACACAAACAGTCACAGGCCTAAAAGGGATCTTCTATATAAACACATGGATGGTACTATGATATGCTATACAACACATATAAGGGGATCAGTTCATGCACTCAAGCACTCACATCGTTCATGCACTCAAGCACTCACATCGTTCATGCACTCAAGCACTCACAGCGTTCATGCACTCACAGAGTTCTACACACATACAGGTAAGCTGTCGTAAGGGCGAGCATATACCTGTTTAATGACGGATGTTGTTGGCCAAGGTATCTGTCTATGCTTTGGGAATGTGTAGGTACATAACCAGACATGATAACATCACTTCCCGCTTTCTCTGAGCCCACTCCTTCCTCTCAACTCGTTTCCCTTCTTCCTCACTCCTTAGTCCCTCTTCACCTCCCTAAGTCCTTATATCCATCCATCGTCCCCTCTCACCTCCCTCCTGCACTTCCTCCCTTCTCTAGGAAGCAGCCAAAGGAATCCTCCTGCTCAGAGTCTAACAAGGCCAAGATAAACATAATCTCATCCTCTTCTCTTGCTCTCTCTCGCTCCAATTCTCAAGATTTAATATATTTTTTCTTTCGACCTAACGAGGCAAGTTTACCGTCGAGTGACGCAGAAAGTCCTCTAGACGGTTAATAATTGGTCGCAGCTTCACCTGGTGGCCCTTTGACGAGGCGGCGACGCGACTGAGGTATACACGCTTTTCTATAGTCGTGGAATGTGGGAATGTCAGCATAGTTAGGCTAGATTTCCTTAGCAACCTTAGCGTGATGTTACTCTACCAAAAGATGTCAATAACCCCGTAAGAGTGGCGTCAATACTTCATTATAACGTCGACTAAATTGCTTGAGAATTACGCGTTAACCTCTTAAGAATATGATATTAACTCCTCGAGAATGAGGTTAAGCTCCATTACAACGAAATATTAATTTCTTGAGAATTATTATAACTGATTTAGTTCGGCGCATTAACTTAGTTAAAATATCAACGATCTTTCAGTGGAAACACTAATTCCTAGAGAGAGAGAGAGAGAGAGAGAGAGAGAGAGAGAGAGAGAGAGAGAGAGAGAGAGAGAGAGAGAGAGAGAGAGAGAGAGCAACTCCACCAGAATGACGCCTTAAAACCTCGCTATGAATGGGAAAAGATGTTTTGAAGCGCAGGTCAAAACGTCGTTTTTGAACTAGGTCAAACTATCAATGCGTTTTATAAACGTTCTTAGACATCACTTTCAAAGTGACTTTCGGAGGCTTCACTGTATTTTTTTTTTATTTATCGTTCTCATCAATAGGGAAGAAGAATATGGCAGCTACAGAATTCCAGTTTGAAATTGAGTGGCAGAATCATTCATGGGAACACAGTGCCAAATATAATGTCAAGGAGTGTCACATATAGTGTCACAGTGCCATATGTAATATTGCATATAGTGAGTATCTACCGTATTCTCCTGATAGTGATTTTAACTGCAAAATAGCTACCGTTTAGCCTCTTACGAACAGTATTAAAATCCTCTTGAAAACGACATTATAGCCCCTTCAAAATTGCTTTCTCTTTTAACATTTAAAGGCGACCACTTTGCCCTTAACATAAGAGGCCATTTAATCACCTTGAGAAATTTGATTTTCTAGTTGTATAACGTCCAGTCCTCTCACTCAAAGAGATCATTTGTATAAAATTTCGAGAGCGACATTCTAAGCCCTCGTGAAACGACATCACGTCTTCCTCCAAACGACCACTTTAAACCCCGGAAAGACGTTGTCCATTCCATGCGTCGATAACGTCCACTTAAACCCCCCCTCGAACACTCATGAACTCTCAGGCGCATATAAAAACAGATTTTAGCCTTCAAATCACAGTTCATGAAGCTTTTGTGTGTGTGTGGTGTGTGTGTGTGTGTGTGTGTGTGTGTGTGTGTGTGTGTGTGTGTGTGTGTGTGTGTGTGTGTGTGTGATGCTATTGAGAACGAGGTCTCTTAGACAATACACAAACAACCCGCACATAAGAGAGAGAAAAGTTTATAACGACGACGTTTGGGTCCGTCTTGAACATTCACAAGTCACACAGATAGAAGAGAGTGAAAAACAAGGAAGAACTCTCTTCTGTCTGTGTAACTTGAGAATGAATATTAAAATGGTATAAAATACCGACGGGTTGTTAGGTATGACACATATGCAACAGTTAGGTATCTTTACTTCGGAATGTTCCGTCTACGCAGTAAACTTTCTACAGTCGCTGTAATCAGTCCATCACAAGAGTGATGGACTGATTACATCGTCTTCACGTCTCTTCTGCTTCTACCAACTTTTCTGAACTCGACTGAAGAAGCTTACTGTGTAGGCGAAACGTTTCGAAATAAAGATACCTAACTGTTGCATATGTGTCTTACCTAACAACTTGAGAATGGTCAAAGTTGGACCGAAACGTCCCTTCAGCTCCTCTGTCTTATGTGCGGGTATTTGTGTATTGTTCCAGTCACGGTATTGTACCTTTTTCGTTCTTTAAGGTCTCTTCAAGTTCATTAGGATTTTTTATTTGAGCTCTCTCTTTCTCTTTGTGTGACCTTGATCCTGGCCGCTGTGACCTCGTTTTTTTGTCTGTTTTGGCCGTGATTTTTTCTCCATGGTGGCTTTGATCTCGCAC
>NC_069418.1:26621607-26624107 GCF_026875155.1 Cherax quadricarinatus | reverse complement strand
GCAGCAGTAGTAGCAGCTTCAGCAGTAGCAGCAGCTGCAGCAGTAGCAGCAGCTGCAGCAGTAGCAGCAGCTGCAGCAGTAGCAGCAGCTGCAGCAGTAGTAGCAGCTTCAGCAGTAGTAGCAGCAGCAGCTGCAGCAGTTGTATCAGTAGTAGTAATAGTAGTAGTAGTAGCGGTAGTGGAGGAGCGGGAGAGCTGGAGTAATAGTTTTAATAGTAGTACTAGAAGTAATAGCAAAAGTAGTAGTAGTAATAATAACTATAGTAGTATTAACAGCAATAACATTAGTAATAGTAGTAGTGGTAGTAGTAGCAGTAATAGTAGTAGTAGTAAGAGCAATAACAGCAGTAACAGCAGTAGTTGTAGTAGTAGCAGTAATAGTAGTAGTAGTAATAGTAGTAGTAGTGATAGTAGTAGTAATAGTAGTAGTAGTAGCAGCAATAACAGTAGTAACAGTAGTAGTGGTAGTAGTAGTAGTAATAGTAGTAGTAGTAGTAATAGTAGTAGTAATAGTAGTAGTAGTAATAGTAGTAGTAGCAGTAGACAGGCCCAAGAGCTGGAGTAATAGTAGTACACACACACACACACACACACACACACACACACACACACACACACACACACACACACACACACACACACACATACAAGACTGCAGGAAGGCCTTTGACACAGTTCCCCACAAGAGATTAGTGCAGAAGCTGGAAGATCAGGCACATATAACAGGAAAGGCACTGCAGTGGATCAGGGAATACCTGACAGGGAGGCAACAACAAGTCATGGTACGTGAAGAGGTATCACAGTAGGCGCCTGTGACGAGCGGGGTCCCACAGGGGTCAGTTCTAGGACCAGTGCTATTTTTGATATATGCGAAGGACATGATGGAAGGAATAGACTCTGAAGTGTCCCTATTCGCAGATGATGTGAAGCTGATGAGAAGAATTAAATCGGATGAGGATGAGGCAGGACTGCAAAGAGACCTGGACAGGCTGGACATGTGGTCCAGAAACTGGCTTCTCGAATTCAACCCTGCCAAATGCAAAGTCATGAAGATTGGGGAGGGGCAAAGAAGATCGCAGACAGAGTATAGGCTAGGTGGACAAAGACTACAGACCTCACTCAGGGAGAAAGACCTTGGGGTGACCATAACACCGAGCACGTCACCGGAGGCACACATCAACCAAATAACTGCTGTAGCATACGGGCGCCTGGCAAACCTGAGAATAGCGTTCCGATACCTTAATAAGGAATCGTTCAAGACACTGTACACTGTGTATGTTAGGCCCATACTGGAGTATGCAGCACCAGTCTGGAACCCACACCTGGTCAAGCACGTCAAGAAGTTAGAGAAAGTACAAAGGTTTGCATAGCAGGAACGCTTCACTCTGGAGGTCCCCAGGTGATAATTGCAGTGATGTATAACCCACCACAGAACAGCAGGAGGCCAAGGCAAGAGTATGACGAGAGCAATAGAGCGATGGTTGACACACTGGCTGCAGTGGCCAGAAGAGCTCATGCATGCAGGGCAAAAGCTCCTGATCATGGGCGACTTTAACTACAAGGAGATCGAATGGGAGAACTTGGAGCCACATGGGGGCCAAGATACATGGAGGGCTAAGATGATGGAGGTGGTACTGGAAAACTTCATGTACCAACACGTAAGGGACACTACAAGAGAGAGAGGAGAGGATGAACCAGCAAGACTGGACTTAGTATTCACCTTGAGTAGTGCAGATATTGAGGACATCACATATGAAAGACCCCTTGGGGCCAGCGATCATGTGGTTTTGAGCTTCGAATACACAGTAGAGCTACAAGTGGAGGGGGAAGCAGGAAGGTCAGGACAAATGAAACCAAACTACAGGAAAGGGGACTACACAGGAATGAGGAACTTCCTGAACGAGGTTCAGTGGGACAGAGAACTGGCAGGGAAGCCAGTTAATGAGATGATGGAATATGTAGCAACAATGTGCAAGGAGGCTGAGGAGAGGTTTGTACCCAAGGGAAACAGGAATAATGAAAAAGCCAGGATGAGCCCATGGTTCACCCAAAGATGCAAGGAGGCAAAAACCAAGTGTGCTAGGGAATGGAAGAAATATAGAAGGCAAAGGACCCAGGAGAATAAGGAGAGCAGTCGTAGAGCAAGAAACGAATATGCACAGATAAGAAGGGAGGCCCAACGTCAATGTGAAAACGACATAGCAGCAAAAGCCAAATCTGACCCGAAGCTGTTATACAGCCACATCAGGAAGAAAACAACCATCAAGGACCAGGTAATCAGGCTAAGGAAGGAAGGAGGAGAGACAACAAGAAATGACAGTGAAGTATGTGAGGAACTCAACAAGAGATTCAAAGAAGTGTTCACAGAGGAGACAGAAGGGGCTCCAGGAGAAGACGGAGAGGTGGGGTACACCACCATGTGCTGGACACAGTACACACAACCGAGGAAGAAGTGAAGAGGCTTCTGAGTGAGCTAGATACCTCAAAGGCAATGGGGCCAG
>NC_069418.1:26581607-26619107 GCF_026875155.1 Cherax quadricarinatus | reverse complement strand
TACTCCATGAGTGGAGTTATTACTCCAAGAGTGGAGTTATTACTCCATGAGTGGAGTTATTACTCCATGAGTGGAGTTCAAAGATGAGAAATTTCAATTACTCCGATATGGTAAACATGAGGAAATTAAAACTTCATCTGAGTATAAAACAAATTCCAACCACACAATAGAGAGAAAAATTGACGTCAAAGACCTGAGAGTGATCATGTCGGAGGATCTCACCTTTAAGGACCGTAACATTATATCAATCGCATCTGCTAGAAAAATGACAGGATGGATAATGAGAACCTTCAAAACTAGGAATGCTAAGCCCATGATGACACTCTTCAGATCGCTTGTTCTATCTAGACTGGAATATTGCTGCACACTAACAGCACCTTTCAAGGCAGGTGAAATTGCTGACCTAGAAAATGTACAGAGAACCTTCGCGGCACACATAACTGAGATAAAACACCTCAATTACTCGGAGCGCTTGAAGTTCCTGAACCTGTACTCCCTGGAACGCAGGCGGGAAAGATACATGATTATATACACATGGAAAATCCTAGAGACTAATACCAAACTTGCACACGAAAATCATTTCCTACGAAAGCAAAAGACTTGACAGACGATGCAACGTCCCTCCAATGAAAAGTAGGGGTGTCACTAGCACGTTAAGAGACAACACAGTAAGTGTCAGGGGTCCAAGACTGTTCAACTGCCTCCCAGCATACATAAGGGGGATTACCAATAGACCCCCTGGCTTTCTTCAAGCAGGCACTGGACAAACATCTAAAGTCGGTAACTGACCAGCTGGGCTGTGGTTCGTACGTTGGATTGCGTGCAGCCAGCAGTAACAGCCTGGTTGATCAGGCCCTGATCCACCATGAGGCCTGGTCACAGATCGGGCCGCGGGGGCGTTGACCCCCGGAACTCTCTCCAGGTAAACTCCAGGTAATTACTAAATGAGTGGAGTTATTACTAAATGAGTGGAGTTATTACTCCATAGTTGAGTTATTACTCCTTAAGTGGAGTTATTACTCCATGAGTGGAGTTATTACTCCATGAGTGGAGTTATTACTCCACGAGTGGATTACTCCACGAGTGGAGTTATTACTTCACGAGTGGAGTTATTATTCCATGAGTGGAGTTATTACTCCATGAGTGGAGTTATTACTCCATGAGTGGAGTTATTGCTCCATGAGTGGAGTTATTACTCCTCGAGTGGAGTTATTACTCCACGAGTGGAGTTATTACTCCATGAGTGGAGTTTATTACTCCATGAGTGGAGTTATTACTCCATGAGTGGAGTTATTACTCCACGAGTGGAGTTATTACTCCACGAGTGGAGTTATTACTCCTCGAGTGGAGTTATTACTCCACGAGTGGAGTCATTACTCCATGAGTGGAGTTATTACTCCATGAGTGGAGTTATTACTCCATGAGTGGAGTTATTACTCCACGAGTGGAGTTATTACTCCACGAGTGGAGTTATTACTCCAGGAGTGGAGTTATTACTCCAGGAGTGGAGTTATTACTCCATGAGTGGAGTTATTACTCCAAGAGTGGAGTTATTACTCCATGAGTGGAGTTATTACTCCATGAGTGGAGTTCAAAGATGAGAAATTTCAATTACTCCGATATGGTAAACATGAGGAAATTAAAACTTCATCTGAGTATAAAACAAATTCCAACCACACAATAGAGAGAAAAATTGACGTCAAAGACCTGAGAGTGATCATGTCGGAGGATCTCACCTTCAAGGACCGTAACATTATATCAATCGCATCTGCTAGAAAAATGACAGGATGGATAATGAGAACCTTCAAAACTAGGAATGCTAAGCCCATGATGACACTCTTCAGATCGCTTGTTCTATCTAGACTGGAATATTGCTGCACACTAACAGCACCTTTCAAGGCAGGTGAAATTGCTGACCTAGAAAATGTACAGAGAACCTTCGCGGCACACATAACTGAGATAAAACACCTCAATTACTCGGAGCGCTTGAAGTTCCTGAACCTGTACTCCCTGGAACGCAGGCGGGAAAGATACATGATTATATACACATGGAAAATCCTAGAGACTAATACCAAACTTGCACACGAAAATCATTTCCTACGAAAGCAAAAGACTTGACAGACGATGCAACGTCCCTCCAATGAAAAGTAGGGGTGTCACTAGCACGTTAAGAGACAACACAGTAAGTGTCAGGGGTCCAAGACTGTTCAACTGCCTCCCAGCATACATAAGGGGGATTACCAATAGACCCCCTGGCTTTCTTCAAGCAGGCACTGGACAAACATCTAAAGTCGGTAACTGACCAGCTGGGCTGTGGTTCGTACGTTGGATTGCGTGCAGCCAGCAGTAACAGCCTGGTTGATCAGGCCCTGATCCACCATGAGACCTGGTCACAGATCGGGCCGCGGGGGCGTTGACCCCCGGAACTCTCTCCAGGTAAACTCCAGGTAATTACTAAATGAGTGGAGTTATTACTAAATGAGTGGAGTTATTACTAAATGAGTGGAGTTATTACTCCATAGTTGAGTTATTACTCCTTAAGTGGAGTTATTACTCCATGAGTGGAGTTATCACTCCTTAAGTGGAGTAATTACTCCATGAATGACGTTATTATTTCACAAGTGAATATCGTTTTTTTTTTCCCTGGAAGCGTTTGGCACCCAGTGGTTTCCCTCAGCCAAAAAAAGAGAAAAGTAGTGGAAGATAAAAAGAATGAGACAATCATCCCATGTATTGGGCTAAGGAAGCCCCTGGGGGTGGCGAAACGTTTCCCCAAAAAATAGGCTAAACAATGTAAAAAGTATTTTGAGCATTTTTGTGTTCAATTTTTTATTCGTAATTTTACTAAACCTCAGCATATTCTTGGAAATTTTTGGGGATTTTCAACCAATTATATATTTAAAAATTAAATAAACATAAAGGAAAATTTTTTAGTGCGTTTATGGCACCTGAAACCGTTTTAGTGGTCAGTGGACAGGACTGTAGTGACGGATTTGTGTATCATGTGATCACTTAGTACAGAAAATCTGAAAATTTCAGTACTTTTGGGGTTGTAAAATGAAAAAAGGAATCAGCAAATTTCAATCTTTTGAAAAACCCCCCTGGGAAAAAATGTTGACGAAAATCAAACATTTTTTCCTGCCTTTTAAAACAAAAAGTTGAGTGTGTGAGGGTCTTGACTCTGAGACTTTTCCCCTCATCCCGGAAAAATTGACTTCAAGAGAAGAGGAAAAATTTGGAGTGCACTAAAGGGACATTAAGATGAAATTTACGACCTGTCCTGGAAAGTTAGGATTTCTGTGAAAAAGGTATCCTGCCCTTCATATGAAATTTTATAAAAAAAAAAAAAGCGCTAAACCCCAAGAGCCAACACCCCCGCCTTCTATGAAAGCTAAATAATTGCTGCGTTTCAACTTTACATGTGTGAGCAAAGTTTTGATTATTTTTAAAAGTATCAAGAACAAAGACAGAAATCGCTACCTCCTTCTGTTTAGTGTCACATATGTATTGATTTTGATTTTTTTTTTTTTGTTTAAGTAGGTTATTTTTTTGTGAATGAAAAGCCGGTATGGGGGTTAGAACAAGCAGTTTAAATTTTGATTTTTTTTGCATTTCAAAAACTTGAAGTTACCAGAAAAAAAAAATATGTATTCCCTATGAAAATTTAATTTACAAAAGAGAAAGAAAAAAAAATTAATAATGATTTAAATAGTTTTCCCTATGGGGTTCCTTTAGACATAAAAAAAATTTTAAGGGCTCGTAAGGGTAAAAAAACTGAGAAGCCTGCGTCTAACCTGTCACTGTGGGGCGAAAACGTTTCCACAATATACACAAGTGTTGTACACGTGTCTAAATATTCCGGAAATCCTTTTGTCTATTTTCTTTATATATTAAGGGAGGACATCTTCCAAGTTTCGAAATTTCTACATTAGACATTTTTCGTTTCTACATACTCAGTTTTTTTTTAATCCGATCACTAATAACTGACTGAAGTTGAATGGAATGATACTTTTGGTGGACTGCAACAAGCACTGAACTGTTTAACCCAGTGGTATATATGATCTTACAGCAGTGGTATATATGAACAGCAGTGGAATGTATGATCTTATAGCAGTGGTATATATGATCTTTCAACAGTGGTATATATGATCTTACAGCAGTGGTATATATGATCTTACAGCAGTGGTATATATGATGTTACAGCAGTGGTATATATGATCTTACAGCAGTGGTATATATGGTCTTACAGCAGTGGTATATATGATCTTACAGCAGTAGTATATATGATCCCACAGCAGTGGTATATATGGTCTTACAGCAGTGGTATATATGGTCTTACATCAGTGGTATATATGATCTTACAGAAGTGGTATGATCTTACAGCAGTGGTATATATGATCCCACAGCAGTGGTATATATGGTCTTACATCAGTGGTATATATGATCTTACAGGAGTGGTATACATGATCTTACAGCAGTGGTATACATGATCTTACATCAGTGGTATATATGATCTTACAGCAGTGGTATATATGATCTTACAGCAGTGGTATACATGATCTTACAGCAGTGGTATACATGATCTTACAGCAGTGGTACACATGATCATACAGCAGTGGTATACATGACCTTACAGCAGTGGTATACATGACCTTACAGCAGTGGTATATATGATCTTACAGCAGTGGTATACATGATCCTTCAGCAGTGGTATATATGATCCTACAGCAGTGGTATATATGATCCTACAGCAGTGGTATACATGATCCTTCAGCAGTAAGGTCTCTATCCAGAATAATGTTATTTCCACCGCAGAGAACATATTCGCATTTGCTTAAACGTAAAACTGTTAATAATCTTACGATGCTCGAGTTCCTGTTAGATTCGAGGAATGAATAGATTCTACAATATACGAGGAAATTTTAGCCACAACAAGACTCACTTTCTCAGGAAGCTCCAGCAGGTCTACCACTAGATACACACACACATGCAAGTCTACCAACACTTAGTAACAGAAGCTGAACACAAATGTCTCTCAACTACACTACAAATAACAAACTGAAACTAAACGGCAATTTGGCCTTGCGTAGGATCATTATCAACGACATATCTGAACGTCGTCTTGTTTCTAGTTACAATTCGTGGCTTATGAATTGCTCAGTGGACGATATTGTGCCCTCTGGTCTTCATGAAACCAATGTTATTGTCATGTCAATTCCTGAACCTGAGTGTAGTAATTATCTAGTGATATGAGGTGAACATTATTCATTCAACTAATTTATTTGTTAAATAATAAAGTACGTTATGTATTCCTCCCACAACACATATTATTTAAGAATTTATTATCTTGTCCTCCGTATTATAAATTTAAAAAAAAATCACTGTATTTGCATTAAATTTTCTTAGTGTCTTTTAAGATTTTGATCTAATTTTCCTTGATAATTGTAGTCTACACCGAAGGCTTGCTTATTATTTTTAAGCCTCTTGTATGAATGTGTATGTGTGTGTGTCTGTGTGTGTATGTGTGCGTGTGTGCACCTGAAGCCAGTACGTCCAGAGTGTGTATAATAATACGAGGCGACGCACATAAAACTTTACACGAAAACTAAATATCCAAAAATAGTAATTGTTAGAGCGGGAAGAGAGAAAAACATCAGGACCCTTGATTAGTGGACAAACACTCGTAGGAAAAACTTCGGCATTTTTTTCCTTGGAGATGCAATACTACACAATTTGCACCCAGAGGAGTTACAAAAGCTAGAACTCGGGTACGCACGCAAGCATACACGAACGTATGACCGCACGTATGGCCGTACATATGCCTCTGTGGGCACACACACACAGACACACACACAGACACGCACACAGACACACACACAGACACACACACATTTTAGACACAAAACAGGCCAAGTGTCTATTTGAAGAGTGTGTTTGAGAGATGGTAATTACTGTACACACCGTGTTTAGCCTTGGCGTTGGCAAGCAGAATAATGCAAAAAGAAACCCAGAGACCTAACTACAGTAGAGGGGGCTCTTACGTAATTAATATATGTCTTAATTACATAAGATAGCAAGAAGAATTTGTCGGAAAAAAAACAAAATTGGGTGAAATTTCTCATACTAATGTGATGGGAAACTAGAGAAAGATTTATCCCTGCCTAGAGGGAGACCGTGGTAAGAAAAGCAGTGAAAGAAACATAGAAATCTTGGTAGAGAAAGAAATGAGTATATCAGTGTCAGGGAGGTGGCAGAAATACAAACTGGGAATCACGTAAGTAAATAGAAAAGTTATTCCATAGCCACATCCGAAGAAAGATGATAGTAAAGGACCCTGTAATGAGACAAATGGGAAGTTAATCGACTCAGAAAAATAAAAACAAAAACGGGTGAATAACTAAACAGGAGTTACCAGAGTCTGTCCAGAAGAAAACGAATTCCTGAATAAAAACGAGACAGAATAACAAGAAGAGAACCAGCAAATTTAGAACTAACAACGAAGAGAATAGAGAAACTATGCAACACATTCAACACATCGTCAAGGATACTAAGAGAAGGAGCAGAAATAACTAGCGCAAATCTACAAATACTGAACAAAAAGCGAGTTACTTAGAGGAAACTAGATCACTGCTTCTGCAGTCTGCCAGATCAACCAGACTGCAATGGATATGTGGTTTTGCGGCTTGCAACAGAAAGAACCCCGTTGACCAGGCAATCAACAGGAAGACCTAGACTCAAGCCAGGCAGCGAGAATGAGAAAACTCTCGAAACAGATCACAGGAAAACCACAGTTACAGGTTCCACACAAACAGAGAGCAACAACCGAAATGCAATTGTTTAAAATGATGACTTCAGACCACCAGCATCACTGAGATACATAGTGATGGTTAAAATATTAAACGAAAAAAAATGTAGATGGAACTGCATTTATCACAGAACAGTAATACGATTTCGGAGGTTTACGACTCTGATTCCCAGATCACATAAAAACGTAATTAGATATTATAAAGAAGGACAGGTCGACTGCAAATTCCTAGACTGCGCGAAGGCCATCAACACTGCTGTATATAAAAAAGTTGTGTCATAGACACCAGAGAACCCTATATAATGGGAAATATAAAATAATGAATAGTAGAGTTTCTGAGCAACAGAAAACAAAGCTAAGTGTCAGAAACATTACCACTTCACACTTCCTTGTCTTCCATGTTTCTCACTCCTTGCTGTCTGCTTAAATATTAGAAAAAAATAACTTACATTCAGTCTATGTTGAAAAATTTCTTAAGATCGACACTATAGCAACACGTAACAACGAAATAAATACATTAATATACTTAATGCAACCAGACCGAGCCTTATTTTATTAGTGAAAGTTTACCTCAAGGTCAAGTGTTGCGCAGAGAAGTTTACCTCAAGGTCAAGTGTAGCGCAGAGAAGTTTACCTCAAGGTCAAGTGTAGCGCAGAGAAGTTTACCTCAAGGTCAAGTGTAGCGCAGAGAAGTTTACCTCAAGGTCAAGTGTTGCACAGAGAAGTTTACCTCAAGGTCAAGTGTTGCGCAGAGAAGTTTACCTCAAGGTCAAGTGTAGCGCAGAGAAGTTTACCTCAAGGTCAAGTGTAGCACAGAGAAGTTTACCTCAAGGTCAAGTGTTGCACAGAGAAGTTTACCTCAAGGTAAGTGTAGCGCAGAGAAGTTTACCTCAAGGTCAAGTGTTTGCACAGAGAAGTTTACCTCAAGGTCAAGTGTTGCACAGAGAAGTTTACCTCAAGGTCAAGTGTAGCGCAGAGAAGTTTACCTCAAGGTCAAGTGTTGCACAGAGAAGTTTACCTCAAGGTCAAGTGTTGCACAGAGAAGTTTACCTCAAGGTCAAGTGTTGCACAGAGAAGTTTACCTCAAGGTCAAGTGTTGCACAGAGAAGTTTACCTCAAGGTCAAGTGTTGCGCAGAGAAGTTTACCTCAAGGTCAAGTGTAGCGCAGAGAAGTTTACCTCAAGGTCAAGTGTTGCACAGAGAAGTTTACCTCAAGGTCAAGTGTAGCGCAGAGAAGTTTACCTCAAGGTCAAGTGTTGCGCAGAGAAGTTTACCTCAAGGTCAAGTGTTAGCACAGAGGTTTACCTCAAGGTCAAGTGTTGCACAGAGAAGTTTACCTCAAGGTCAAGTGTTTGCCAAAAGAAGTTTACCTCAAGGTCAAGTGTAGCGCAGAGAAGTTTACCTCAAGGTCAAGTGTTAGCACAGAGAAGTTTACCTCAAGGTCAAGTGTAGCACAGAGAAGTTTACCTCAAGGTCAAGTGTTGCACAGAGAAGTTTACCTCAAGGTCAAGTGTTGCACAGAGAAGTTTACCTCAAGGTCAAGTGTAGCGCAGAGAAGTTTACCTCAAGGTCAAGTGTAGCGCAGAGAAGTTTATCTCAAGGTCAAGTGTTGCACAGAGAAGTTTACCTCAAGGTCAAGTGTTGCACAGAGAAGTTTACCTCAAGGTCAAGTGTTGCGCAGAGAAGTTTACCTCAAGGTCAAGTGTTGCACGAGAGTTTACCCCAAGGTCAAGTGTTGCACAGAGAAGTTTACCCCAAGGTCAAGTGTTGCACAGAGAAGTTTACCTCAAGGTCAAGTGTTGCACAGAGAAGTTTACCTCAAGGTCAAGTGTTGCACAGAGAAGTTTACCTCAAGTCAAGTGTTGCACAGAGAAGTTTACCTCAAGGTCAAGTGTTAGCGCAGAGAAGTTTACCTCAAGTCAAGTGTTGCGCAGAGAAGTTTACCTCAAGGTCAAGTGTTGCACAGAGAAGTTTACCTTTAAGGTCAAGTGTTGCACAGAGAGTTTACCTCAATCAAGTATTGCACAGAGAATTTTACCTCAAGGTCAATTGAAGCACAGAGAAGTTTACTTCAAGGTCAAGTGTTGCACAGAGAAGTTTACCTCAAGGTCAAGTATAGTACAGAGAAGTTTACCTCAAGGTCAATTGAAGCACAGAGAAGTTTAACTCAAGGTCAAGTGTTGCACAGAGAAAAACCTATTCATAGCCCGAAATAAAAAGAAGTGTAAAACAAAGAAGTTACTTCGGTATTGCCGGAGTTTAACTAAGTCAATGTGCAAAGAAGTTTCTGGTCCAATTTTTGACAGAGAATTTTAATAAGGCAATTTCACTGAGATAAATAATAGCGAATAAATCGATGGCTCCTAAAAAAAAAATCTGCTTCAGCGTTTTTTTTGTTATTCTGTCCGGTGGATAATTTTGCGTTTTAACTGAGTTTGTTTTGATGTCCCTGGCCTCGCGTGTTTGTTTTATCTCTTCCCATTTTTTTTTTCTCTCTCTCTCTCTTCTCTCTCTCTCTCTCTCTCTTATTCCACGTATATATCTATTTAACGATCGTCTCTTCCTCCCTCTTTTTTGTCTTTATCACCATTATCAGATCTTCCCGTTTACTCGAAGCTTAAAAAAATATATGTAGCGTGTTTACATAATGGTTGCATGAGACATGGCAGAATAAAATAATGCAATAAATAAGGAAAATGCATTAATGATTAGAAAATGACGTATTATTATTATTATTATTATTATTATTATTATTATTATTATTATTATTATTAGGGGCCTTTAATTAATAGCCAGATATTTTTAGAATGTGTCTTTTTTTATTTTTCCCATAACACGAGAATGACTACTGATCGGCTTCAAATTTTCGACGCTGGTGTGCGGCTATTAAGCACAAATTCTCGGACTATTTGGAATGTGCAGTTGTCCCTGTGACTTGAGTTGTTGGACCCATTGCCAGCATCCTGGAATAGGTGAGATAACTTGGAAAATCCTCAGTGGTGGAGCTTCGGAGGTTCAAAAGAGTTGCCTTTAAACGTTCAAAAGAGTTGCCTTTAAACGTTCAAAAGAGTTGCCTTTAAACGTTCAAAAGAGTTGCCTTTAAACGTTAAAAGAGTTTTTTTAAACGATTAAAAGAGTTGCTTTAACGTTATAATAGGTTGCCTTTAAACGTTTTAAAATGAGTTCCTTTAAACGTTCAAAAGAGTTGCCTATGTATCGTTCAAATTGAGTTGCCTATTAACAGTTCATATAAGAGCTTGTCCTTTAATGTTACTTCCACATTGAATAGGTGAGATACTTGGTCCTCATTGACGGTTCAAAAGAGTTGCCTTTAAACGTTCAAAAGAGTTGCCTTTAAACGTTCAAAAGAGTTGCCTTTAAACGTTCAAAAGAGTTGCCTTTAAACGTTCAAAAGAGTTGCCTTTAAACGTTCAAAAGAGTTGCCTTTAAACGTTCAAAGAGTTGCCTTTAAACGTTCAAAAGAGTTGCCTTTAAACGTTCAAAAGAGTTGCCTTTAAACGTTCAAAAGAGTTGCCTTTAAACGTTCAAAAGCTTCGCCTTCTAATTCGACGGGGAGAGAGAAATTCAAGTTGGTAAGTGAAAATCTGCCAATTTTATGCGTAAAATGTAAAATTTCGATAACGTTAAATATATTTTTGAGTCTACCTCTTCTGAGTGGCTTCGATATTTGATGGTTGATGTATCTTACCACCAGGGTAAGTACCCATTAAGTTGTTAGTGCGTGTGTCGGCAAATTTGTTAATGTAGATAAATAGTTCAGAAAACCAACAAGTTGATAAATCTGACACAAGTGCAACACCTGGGTATCTTCACTGAGGAAACGTTTCACCATACAGTAGATTCATTAGTCAAATACAAAGAAGAATGGCGAAGATCAGGAGTTTGAGGTAACCAGTCCCTCAGCCTGGAGTCGATGAAACCAGTCCATTAATCTTTTCAAGATTGATGGACTGATTATATCGAGTCAGTCAGGTTTGATCAGATGAAAGGGATGATTAGTTTCACTTCCGTAGACCAAGAGCCTATCATAAAAATTTAGCCCCCTCCCTTTGAAATGACTAACACATTATAGAAAACGGGAAGGTAAACTTTATTGCCTCTCACCCGGTGACAAATAGCCGAAGAAAATCAATAAAAGCGAAAACAATTAAACAGGAAATAATTGCGCAGACAAAGGATCAAGGTGAATTTGGGTAGACAAAGCAGACAAAGAGAAAATAAAAACGAGAAAAGGAGAGAGAGATAGAGGAGGAGAGGATAGTCACGAATTAGGAGGGGACGGAGCAATACGGGTGAGAACGAGACAGCTGAGAACATAGCCACCGTAAAAAGGTAAACAAAGAAGATTGTGAGAGGTGATGCAGCGAGGCAGCGAGCTAGTGGAGTCTTATTATATAGCAGGAGACCCTGAGAGCGTCTTGTGCGGTTAGACCAAGCTGACGGGGCGAAGGTGGAGGGACCAGGAGAGAGAGAGAGAGAGAGAGAGAGAGAGAGAGAGAGAGAGAGAGAGAGAGAGCTGATGTGGTAACAGCTCTTACCTTGTAAATAAAGTTAGGAGTCCTTAACCTAACCTTGTAAAACCCTGCGTAAAAAAATATAGATAGATAGATAGATAGATAGATAGATAGATAGAGAGAGAGAGAGGAGAGAGAGAAAGAGAGTCAGAGACAGTTGAGTGGAAGGCTAGAAATTTCATGCTTTGAGTTCAATATCTGGCAGGTTGGATGGTCTACATAATGGAAATATTCCCTGTATTTCATTCAACAGCTTACCTGCAAGACGTGCAGAGACACTGCATTACAGATGACCGTTTGTAGTGCATGATCCTTGCCCTTCCTTCAGAGTTCCTCCCAACCTCCAAAACTTAACCCAGCTACCCGGTATTACTGAATCATGAATGATTTCATGACTGCTACCTTGCTGACACTTGTACAGTACGCTCACACAAGCCCGCTGGATGCTCAAGCCCTTAGCAATGAAAACCTCTTTTGCTCTAGTATTTCTAATCCTTCCTGGGACGATCCACCCCAATTCTTCCTTCCATTCCAGATTTATGCTCTATTGCTCATGCAATTCTCCTTCATCTTCTCTAAATGCCCAAAACACCTAAACAACTCTCTCCTCCGAAATCTGAATTAAACTTCCTGTAATCAAACACTGTCTTCTAATTTCTATGCTCAAGATTCTTAGCACACATAGCTCTTGAATAAGACATCTCTCCCTCCAGCCTTCTCTTCACTGCAACGCTTAAAGACCATACCTAACATTCATATATCAAGAGTGTTACCACAATACTCTGGAACATTTGCCCTTTTTCCCCAATAGATAAACTTCCTTCTCTTCACAAATTCCTCAACACACCACCTATTCCCCCCACCTTCGTCTATTCCATGATTCAGCTCGTCTTCCACAGACCCATCTACTGACGTGCCCACTACCGAATAACTAAATACATCCACTTCCTCCATGCTTTCTCTCAGTCTGATAACTAATGTTTCAATACCTAAACTGTTTGTTAATATAGTCACTTTGTCGATTTCTGGGCTCACTTTTAATTTCCTGTTTTTCCCACCAACCTTTATAACTTCCCTTCAGAATTTCGCAAAGAAAGCTTTGGAAAGAACAAATATATACACAAATTATGTATATATATGTCGTGCCGAACAGGTAAAACTTACGAATAAAGCAAGCAAAAAATTGTGTATGCAATAATTTCGCAAAAATCATTCTGAACCTAAGTAAAAAAATATATATGTCATTGTGTTTGCTTATTATTAAATTATTGTAAACTTATCTAAAATATATGTAGTTGGATTAGGCTAAATTAAATTGTGCTTGTTATAAGGTTAGGTAAGTTTTCTAAGGTTCGTTTGATACAAAATTATTAATTTTTACATTAACATAAATGAAAAATAATATCTTTAAACGTATATGAGAATATTTTTTAGAAAGGACTTAATTTTAATTGAGGTCTTGCTAATTGACCAATTTTACCTATTCGGTACGACACACACACACATATATATATATATATAATGAGCAGGAGAGTATCAACAAGATCAACTGGTGTAGGATGTACTCACCCATCCAGGTGCTGTTGGTGATGATCTGAAGGATCCTGGCAGGGTCCATGACGAGGTACAAGCAGGGTGTTGACTAGGTGCAGGCGGGGTGCTGACGAGGTACAGATTGGCTGCTGACTAAGTGCAGGCGGAGTGGTGACGAGGTAAACCGTGGTCCCTCTGGCCTGGCTTGAACAGTAGTTTGCTACACAACACTGTTTTGTTGCTTTTATTGCCCTTTGATTATTTTTTGCTCATTTGGGCTTCTAATAGTTTATCTTTAGGATTTTCCTTATGTAGATTATGACTGTTACGTAGAGTTTCGTGTATATGACACTGGCATAAATTGCAATATCTATGGTATCTCCATTTCTGGCAACTTTTCCCCAGGTTAAGCCTTCTATATTTCACACTGGCTTGGTATGGGATACCTGCTGAAGTTTTGAAATTGTAACGTGACTGACTGTGGCTCTGCCTGGCACTGTATATCAGGGTCACACTAAGAGTGCTTTTCCCTGAGTCAATGTTTTTCATTCCTCATATTTACTTCACGAGTGTAACATTGCTCTCTACAACAATTATTTGTAACATCACTCAGCTAGTTTCTGCTCTGAATTTCATCAATAATGCAGCGGTCTTCTGTTTTTTTATGCGTGAAGAGCTGCTTTTCTCTGCATAAATATATGTTACCTTCGACCAGCTTCATTTAGCAGTTTTTACGTCGGTTTAGAGGTTAGAGTTTTTCTCCTATCATTTCAGTTAATTTCTTCAAGTCCGAATTCTTTTCTCATTCTTGTATATAGAAGGTAAATACTTAGAAAGTTATCTTCCCTGTCATAAAATAAAGACTAATAACTATAATAATAATAATAATAATAATAATAATAATAATAATAATAATAATAATAATAATAATAATCATAATTTATTTATTTATTTATTATTAATACTATTAATAATACTGTTGCACTTTGGAAGAGTATCTGAGCTGCAGCGTTAAAATAATAATAATAATAATAATAATAATAATAATAATAATAATAATAATAATAATAATAATAATAATAATGATAATAATTTTTCATGACAGGTTTTTATATGTATACAATCGTATAGTAGAGGCTAAGCATTCTCGTAGGGATTAAACACGTGTCATCAGGTGTACAGTGGATATACAACACTTGCACCACACGTGAACATGTGTATAACAAGCATACAACAGGTATACAAAGGGCGAACAAGAGATATACAATACACATACAGCAGGTGTACAGGTATATGACTCAGGGTACAATGGTAATCCCATACCTGACAAGAAAAAGGAAAAAAAAATGACACAGGTTTTTCTACCTAAAAGGTGCTTCTCTGCACTGATTTCTATTTTTTTTTTTTTTTGCATAGATCAGAATGTAAAATGAGTTTTTTTTGGTACTCTGATGATAGAGAACTTAATTAAGAATTAACATTAGTGTATTTAGTTGTTTTTCGACGTCATGGAAGATGAAAGTTAATGAGTACTTTTATCAAGTGAGTGATCTTTCAGGATGTGATGGCTGAGTGAGCCTGCAGGTGGCTAGCAGCAACAACCTGATAAATCATAATAATAGCTTACGTATAGATGCGATGCTTTAAAACCGCAAACTGAACGGATGGTAGGTTTTATTTGTGCGTGTGTTTGTTGTTCATGTGAATGTATGTCTGTATCTATGTTTGTACGAATATTATGTTTAAGTATGCAAAAATGTATGTATATGTATGTACGTATGGATTTAAGTTGGTGCTTGTCAATGTATATCCATATTAATGGTTACTCACATGCATACATATGCTTACACACACACACACACACACACACACACACACACACACACACACACACACACACACACACACACACACACACACACACACACACGCACACACACGCACAACACACACATACACACGGCAAGATAAGTCAAATACGTAGTTACCCGAATTCAACCCCAGGAAATGCAAGGTTAAAAAATTTTGGGAAAGGGCAAAGAAGACCAGAAAATGAGTATAGACTCTTGGGAGGGAGGCTGCAGACCTAACTCAAGGAATGCTTGAGAGAAAAACAGAGACAGAGGAGAGATACAAGCATCTGTAAGATGACACAGACAGTGGTAGAACATGCAGACAGTATGTAAATATGACACATGTGGTCCATGACATTTTGTTGTGAAGACATATCCCTACCAGAGACTTTACCAATTCATGCTTTGATTAAGTCTCTGGAGCACGAATCGTCTTTTTAAATAAAATGCTAAAACTCACATTTCGTGTCTTATTCACAAACAGTACATAACACTAATAAAATACAGAAGTAATGATTAGCGGGTCGAGTTTGAAGCAAAGGGGGGAAAAAAGGAATTGGGGGCTCTAGTATGTATGGAAGATTGACGAGCGAAATTCTTTTTTCTGTAAAGCGTTAACACAACACCGTCTTTTAAAATGCAGAGGGACACAAATTTGAAGATGGAACAAGAAAAAAAAATACAGATGCACAGATGCAGCAGAGATGGGGGGAACCGATGTAAAAAGGGGGACCAGAATAGAGGTAACAAAGATGAGAAGTCGATGAGGGATACAGATGTAAGAACTGGATCACTGGGAAGCACAAGAGAAAGCAAAAAAAATATATACAAACCCAAATAATTTCAGAAGATATGCGAGAAAACCCCCGCCAAAGGCATGGTGGCTGTCGATAAGAAAAGGGGCCCTAGAGCTGGAGTTCGTTTCCCTTTCGCCCCAAAAACATGGAGTACAAACCAGCCTACTGAAAAAAGTAACAACACAATTGGTCAAATTTAAATACTTTCTCAGAGATTTTGGAACAGGCGGCGGCCTCTCCTCCCTAGTCGAATCAGAAGCGAAGTTTGAAATCCCCCGAGGGGGAACCCTGGGGAAAGTTCCTGGAGAGATTGCTGGCTAAATGGACCTTAAGAGGTAGCTTGTAAAGACGCTTGTGGGAGAGCAACGTAGGGTATTTTTAAAAAGTATTTGAAGAAAGAGCTTAAAAGTAGTGCGTTTTAGGGTTTTTATAGGAAGAATATTGTGAATAGAAAAAAATAGGTTTTAGAAATAAGCTGGTAATGGGGGGCGAAACAACTGACTAAAAGTAAAATTTGGAAGGGCAGTTAAGAAAACACCATCAAAGAACACTTTGGAAAGGGGTTTGGAGAGGGGCGCCCGAGGGGGGAGTTTTCAGGGAGGACGCTTGAAGTAAAAGCTGCGAGAAAAAGCGCCAGGGGGACGTTTTGAGGACTCGTGGGGAACACACAAGAAAGGGAAGTGAAGGATCATATAAGGAACTGAAGGGGCACCTGGAGCCGCCGTAAGGACGACTGTATAGTAAGTGTGCAGGGCTTTTGCAGCAGGGGACGGACAGATAAACTTCGGATTTCGTAGGGGGAGTGAAGTACACTATTTTACTCCCGCTCACATTTTTAAAAAACCGACACCCACACCCGCACAGCCACCCAACCCAACTAGCCACCCCCCCCACACTAGCCACCCACTTTTAAACAAACCCACACTGGTACCCTTCCTCCCCCCCCCCTCCTTCAACCCCCCACCCACACTAATCACATCCCTTCACCCCACTAGCCCCCACAAAATCCTCACACTCACCTTGTTACACCCCCTACCCCCCCAAGCACACACACACCACAAAAACACCACACACAACAACACACACACAACCCCACCACCAACCATCCTGGAAAACAAATCTCCTCTTCATCCTCACGGAACACGCCCCTACACGTTTTTTCCTCTCCTGTATGTACCACGACCCCCGGGGCGTAGGCGTCAGAGAGCCGGGTTTTCCCCCCCTGCCTTTGGGGAGTAAAGGAAAACAGAAAAATTTTGCTTAAGCTAAACAAAAAGAAGAAAAAATAAAGGGAGAAAACTGTAAAAAAAGAGAGAGACGACATAAATTAAAAATCAAACCCGAGAGAAAAATAAAGCAAAAAAAGACGTTAGATTAATTGATCTACAAAACAAACAGGAAAAGGGGAAAAAATTTTTTGGGAATTGAGAATGTTATTTTTTCCCCTCGGATAAAAACGTATTGGGACTTTTGGTCAAAAATTTATGTGAGAGCTATAAAATTAAAAAAAAAGAACTATAAAAATTCACATGAATTTTAATGATTCATAGAGCTAAATAATTCACATGGGGTTTTAAAAAATTCAAGAACTAAAAATTCATATGGGTTATAAAACTCGCATGAGAGCTTTAATCTGAAAGATAGAGAGATGCCCTCTGAATTCACATACAAGCTATAAATTATTTCCCCACTGGGGTCAACAGAAAGGTGGTGGAGTACGATGATGCAAGACAATTTAAATTTTTTTTTAACAAAATATTAAATTTGAAGCGTCACCACTGAAACTGTTTTGGTTAAGCTTCTCGGGGGCCGAGAAAAACTAATTTTGGGTGTGATTTATGGGGTCCAGATCTTGATAGGGAGTGCAGTAAACTTCTATGGGACGAAATTCGTAAGGCATCTACATACGAAAATGTTGTCTAAGGGGAGATTTCAAATATAGACAGATTGACTGGAGCAATTTGACAGGAAATTTAGAGTCAGGTGCCCTTTCTTGATACACCCAGGATTGTTTTTAAAACAGTTTGTGACAGAGCCAACTAGGGGAAATAACCCTCCTTGACTTGGTTCTTGCAGTAGGGAAACACTAATTAATAATCTTGAGGTTAATGATGAGCTTGGGGAAAGTAAATCACAATCACTCAGTTTTAATATATCATGGAATTCCCCTAATAATGGCAATCAAGTCTCCGTCCCTGACTTTCGCTTGGCTGATTTCATAGGACTGAAAAAAATTACTTAGTGGGCTGAACGGAATGACCTGACTAGGGTCAGGTAGGTGGTGATGGTTGCCGATATGATGCTTTCCAGGGCATAGTTCTAGCTGCTCAGTCAAATTATGTTTCCAAATAGGGAAATCAGATCAAACAAAAATGATCCTAATGGATGAACAATAATTAAAATATCTGATTGGTCAAAAGAGAGGCATATTATAGCAAATCCAAAAGAGGAGAGGGGGAATTAAGAAATCGATATATTCAGTTAAAGAGAGAAAAAAAAGGGAATTAGAAAAGCAAAAAGAGATTATGAGGTTAAAGTTGCAAGACAATCGAAGACTAACCCAAAAGGATTCTTTTAGGTATTTCAGAAGTAAGATCAGGGACAAGATAGGCCCACTCAAAAGTTCCTCGGGTCAGCTCACTGACAGTGATAAGGAAATGTGTAGAATTTTTAACACATACTTCCTCTCAGTTTTTAAAACAGGAGGATACCAGCGATATTCCCGTAATGATAAATTATGTAAACAGGACGATAATAAACTGTGGGACGATTAGGGTTCACAAGTGACATGGTCCTTAGCAAATGATAAATTAAAACCTAACAAATCCCCAGGCCCTGATGAACTGTATGCAAGGGTTCAAAAAGAATGTAAAGAGTCTTAGCAAACCTTGGCTAATCTTTTCAACATATCACTACAAACTGGCATGGTGCCAGATAAGGGAAAATGGCAAATGTGATACCTATTTTCAAAACAGGTGACAGGTCCTTAGCTTCGAACTATAGACCAATAAGCCTAACCTCCATAGTGGGAAAATTTATGGAATCAATAATTGCCGAGGCAGTTCGTAGCCACCTTGAAAAGCATAAATTAATCAACGAATCTCAGCATGGTTTTACAAAGGGGCTTCCTGCCTTACGAATTTATTAACTTTTTTCACAAAGGAAATTTGAGGAGTTAGATCAGGGGTAATGAATATGATATTGTGTATATGGACTTCAGTAAGGCTTTTGACAGGGTCCCAAAATCAGAGACTATTGAGGAAAATTAGGCACATGGAATAGGAGGAGAAATTTTTTCCTGGATAGAGGCATGGTTGACAAATAGGCAGCAGAGAGTTTGCATAAATGGGGAGAAATCAGAGTGGGGAAGCGTCACGAGCGGTGTTCCACAGGGGTCAGGTTGGCCCCCTGCTGTTCACAATCTACATAAACGACATAGATGAGGGCATAAAAGCGACATCGGCAAGTTTGCCGATGACACCAAAATAGGCCGTCGAATTCATTCTGACGAGGACATTCGAGCACTCCAGGAAGATTGAATAACTGATGCAGTGGTCGGAGAAGTGGCAGATGCAGTTTAATATAGACAAATGCAAAGTTCTAAATGTTGGACAGGACAATAACCATGCACATATAAACTAAATAATGTAGATCTTAATATTACGGATTGCGAAAAAGATTTAGGAGTTCTGGTTAGCATAATCTGAAACCAAGACAACAGTGCATAAGTGTTCGCAATAAAGCTAATAGAATCCTTGGCTTCATATCAAGAAGCATAAATAATAGGAGTCCTCAGGTTGTTCTTCAACCTATACATCCTTGGTTAGGCCTCATTTTGATTATGCTGCACAGTTTTGGTCACCGTATTACAGAATGGATATAAATTCTCTGGAAAATGTACAAAGGAGGATGACAAAGTTGATCCCATGTATCAGAAACCTTCCCTATGAGGATAGACTAAGGGCCCTGAATCTGCACTCCCTAGAAAGACGTAGAATTAGGGGGGATATGATTGAGGTGTATAAATGGAAGACAGGAATAAATAAAGGGGATGTAAAAAGTGTGCTGAAAATATTTAGCCTAGACAGGACTCGCAGCAATGGTTTTAAGTTGGAAAAAATTCAGATTCAGGAAGGATAATAAAGTACTGGTTTGGTAATAGAGTTGGGGATGATGGACAAATCTGAAAGAAAGAGGCCAGAACCGTTTGGGGGTTTGGGGGTTTCTTTAAAATAGGTTGGATAAAAAACATGAGTGGATGTGGGTGGGTGTGAGTGGACCTGATAGCTAGTGTGTTACAGGTCGGTTGCCGTGAACTCCTTAAGTCAATGTGACTGACCTGACTAGGTTTGGGTGCATTTGGGTTAAGCCGGGAGGAGACTTGGACCTGCTGCAAAGGGCCAGTTAGGCCTTCTGCGTGTTCCTTCGTTCTTATGTTCTTATGTTCTTATAATTAACATAAGAGCTATAATAATTAACATGAGGGCTATAATAATTCATATGAGAGATATAATAATTCACACAGTTGTAATAATTCACACGGTTATAATAATTCACATGGTTATAATTCACATGATGGACATAATAATTCACATGAGTTATAATAATTCATATGAGTTATAACTATTCACATGAGTTTTAATTCACCTGAGTAACAATAATTCATATAAGTTATAATTATTCACCCGAGAGATACAAATCACATTAGTTATAATAATTTACACGCGTTTAATTCACATGAGTTATAATCATTTACATGAGATTCTGAATCATTCTATTCGTTATAATACATAAAAGTTATAATCACACATTCGACTTATAATAATTTTAACGCGAAAAATTATAATTCATGATGATAAAAACATACTCATTCTCGTGATAAATATGAACATCACAATATATATAATCATTCATAATTGGGGCCCTGATATTTTATTCTATATGGTGTTTATTATACTATTTCAGGTCACTTTTTATATTGTCTCTTTATATGTGCGTCTAAACTGTTGTATTCTGAGCACCTCTGCAAAAACAGTGATGATGTGTGAGTGAGGTGAAAGTGTTGCATGATAATGAAAGTATTTTCGTTTTGGGGATTTTCTTTCTTTTTGGGTCACCCTGCCTCGGTGGGAGACGGCCGACTTGTTGAAAAAAAAAATCGATTTCTCTTATATGTTTATACTCACGTCATTCGTGTCCGCTTTCAGATATTCGTGGTATTATTATTATTTTATAATTATTATTATCAATATTATTATTACTATCATGTTATCGTTACATTACTGCTATTACTGTTATTATTATTATTATTATTATTATTATTATTATTATTATTATTATTATTATTATTATTATTATTATTATTATTATTATTATTATTATTATTATAATTATTATTATTACTATTTTTATTATTATATTATTATTACCATCATTATTATTATTATTACTGGTGACGGTACGATCTCCTCTCCTGCCTGACAGGGACAGCAACAATGACACTGACAATTCAACATAAACACGCTGTCTGAACGAGTGTAAATGGGCTTGTGTACAATAACGAGTGTAAATTATGCACTGATAAACTCGCTCTCACTCTAGACTATATTTGCACTGTCAAAATGGCATTCGGCTATTCATAATTGAAATTAATTAAGAGTAACGCTATCAGGCAACATAAAGAGTAGAGTGTTGATAATGTATTTCGAGGTAACGAGCGTCCGAAAGCGATTTTTTCCCCTGTAGACTTTTATCTTATTTCACTTTACGTGTGGTTTTAATTTGTATTGCGGGGGGGGGGGGTTAACATGGGTAAGCGGGAGCGAATACCAGCAATGCCAACAGAGGGAGGCTGGTGGTGCCAACAGAGGGAGGCTGATGGTGTCAACAGATGGAGGCTGACGGTGCTAACAGAGGGAGGCTGACGGTTGCCAACAGATGGAGGCTGGCGGTGACAACATAGGGAGGCTGACGGTGTAAACAGAGGGAGGCTGGTGGTGTCAAGGGAGGGAGGCTGGTGGCGTCAACAGAGATAGGCTGGTGGTGCCAACAGAGGGAGGATAGTGGTTCCAGCAAGGGACAGGGAGATGGTTCCAGCAGAGGGAGATGGTGGTTCCAGACAGAGGGAGGATGGTGGTCCAGCAGAGGGAGGATGGTGGTGTCAGAAGGGAGGATGGTGAGTGACCAGCAGAGGGAGGATGGTGGTTGCCGCAGAGAGAGGATGGTGGATCCAAGAAGAGGATGGTGGTCCAGCAGAGGAGGATGGTGGTCCAGTAGAGGGAGATGGTGGTGCCAGCAGAGGGAGGAAGGTGGTTCCAGCGAGGAGGATGGTGGTTTCCAGAGTAGCGGATGGTGGTCCACAGAGGGGGATGGAGGTGCCAGCAAGAGGGAGGATGGTGGTGCCATCAGAGGGAGAATGTGGTTCAACAGAGGGAGGATGATGGTTCCAAAGAGGGAGATGGTGTTCCAGCAGATGGAGGAATGTGGTGACCAGATAGAGAGGATGAGTGGTTACAAGAGGGAGGATGGTGGTTCACAGAGGGAGGATGTGGTTCCACAAGGAGGATGGGTTGCACAGGGAGGATAGTGGTCAGCAAGGGAGGATGGTGTGCCACAGAGGAGGTGGGTCCAGCAGAGGGAGGATGGTGGTGCACAGAGGAGGTATGGTGTCCAGCATAGAGGGAGGATGGTGGGTGCCAGAAGAGGGAGATGGTTGGTGCCAGCAGAGGGAGGATGATGGTAGCCAGCAAGGGAGGATGGTGGATCAGCAAGGAGGATGGTGGTGCAGAAGGATTTGCCAGCAGAGGGATGGATGTGGTCCAGTCAGAGGAGGATGGTGGTGCCAGAGAGGGAGGATGGTGGTGCCAGCAAGAGGGAGGATGTGGTCCAGCAAGGAGGATGTGTGGTCCAGACAGAGGGAGGATGGTGGTGCCAGAAGGAGGATGGTGGTGCCAGCAGAGGGAGGATGGTGGTTCCAGCAAGGAGGATGGTGGTCCAGCAGAGGGAGGTATGGTGCCAAGAGGGAGGATGGTGGTGCCACAGAGGAGGATGGTGGTGCCAGCAGAGGAGGATGGTGGTCCAGAAGGAGGATGGTGGTGCCAGCAGAGGGAGGATGGTGGTCCAGCAGAGGGAGGATGAGTGGTCCAGCAGAGGGAGGTGGTGGTGCACAAGGGAGGGAATGGTGTGCACAGAGGAGGATGTGGTGCCAAAGAGGGAGGATGTGTCCACAGAGGGAGGTGGTGGTGCCAAGATGAGGAGGATGTGGTGTCAAGAGGGAGGATGGTGGTGCCAAAGAGGGAGGATGTGGTGCCAACAGAGGGAGATGGTGGTGTTGCCAGAAGAGGGAGGATGGTGGTGCCAGCAGAGGGAGGATGGTGGTGCCAGAGAGGAGGATGTGTTGCCAGCAGAGGGAGGATGGTGGTGCCAGCAGAGAGGAGGATGGTGGTGCCAGCAGAGGAGGATGGTGGTGGTGCCAGAAGAGGGAGGATGGTGGTGCCAGCAGAGGAGGATGGTGGTGCCAGCAGAGGGATGGATGGTGGTGCCAGCAGAGGGAGGATGGTGGTGCCAGCAGAGGGAGGATGGTGGTGCCAGAGAGGGAGGATGGTGGTGCCAGCAGAGGGAGGATGGTGGTGCCAGCAGAGGGAGGATGGTGGTGCCAGCAGAGGGAGGATGTGGTGTCCAGCAGAGGGAGGATGGTGGTTCCAGCAGAGGGAGGATGGTGGTGCCAGCAGAGGGAGGATGGTGGTGCCAGCAGAGGGAGGATGGTGGTTCCAGCAGAGGGAGGATGGTGGTTCCAGCAGAGGGAGGATGTGGTCCCAGAAGAGGGAGGATGTGGTTCCAGCAGAGGGAGGATGGTGGTGCCAGAAGAGGGAGGATGGTGGTGCCAGCAGAGGGAGGATGGTGGTTCCAGCAGAGGGAGGATGGTGGTGCCAGAAGAGGGAGGATGGTGGTGCCAGAAGAGGGATGATGGTGATACCAGCAGAGGGAGGATGGTGGTGCCAGCCGAGGGAGGATGATAGTGCCAGAAGAAGGATGATGGTGGTGCCAGCAGAGGGAGGATGGTGGTGCCAGGAGAGGGAGGATAGTGGTTCCAGCAGAGAGAGGATAGTGGTGCCAGAAGGGGGAGGATGGTTGTGCCAGAAGAGGGAGGATGGGGGTGCCAGAAGAGGGATGATGGTGATGCCAGCAGAGGGAGGATGGTGGTGCCAGCAGAGGGAGGATGGTAGTGCCAGAAGAGGGATGATGGTGGTGCCAGCAGAGGGAGGATGGTGGTGCCAGCAGAGAGAGGATGGTGGTGCCAGAAGAGGGATGATAGTGGTGCCAGCAGAGGGAGGATGGTGGTGCCAGAAGAGGGAAGATGGTGGTGCCAGCAGAAGGAGGATAGTGGTGCCAGCAGAGAGAGGATGGCGGTGCCAGAAGAGGGAGGATGGTGGTGCCAGCAGAGGGAGGATGGTGGTGCCAGCAAAGGGAGGATGGTGGTGCCAGCAGAGGGAGGATGGTGGTGCCAGAAGAGGGAGGATGGTGGTGCCAGCAAAAAATCGAAGGGAAGGTGGTGGGAGAAAATAGAGAAAAGAGGGAGGGTGGTGATGCAAACAGACAACAGGGAAGCTGGCGATGTCAACAGAGAGGATGGTTATGTAAACAGAGAACAGAGAGATTCTGACAGTGCCAGCAATATTCGGTGTGAAGCCAATCTTAAACCCTACACGTCCTGCTCACCGAGCGGACAATGCAAGTGTCTGACACATCACTACACCTTCTTCAGAACAGGTTCGACGACCCTCAGCTGGTAGGTAAAATACGCTCTCATATTTCTGGCAGAGTTGGGCATTAAACTCATTAGGGAAGAACCAAAGTTCCCCATAATGAGTTAAAATGTCGTACTATACTAAAAAGTCTGCTGATTATTGTAGATGTTATCCAGTGTGTCTGTATATGTGTGTGTATCTCATGTCTCCTCAGTGAACATCTGGTGTCAACTTATGATATACATGGAATTTCCTAGCTAATTACTAGGAAATTCACTCACTATCCCTGCTTCTGACGACGGTGCCAACCGAAAGGTTTAATGCTCTATTTTTCACCCCTCCCGCGCGTGTGTGCGTGTGTGTGTGTGTGTGTGTGTGTTTGTGTGTGTGTGTGTGTGTGTGTGTGTGTGTGTGTGTGTGTGTGTGTATGTGTGTGTGTGTGTGTGTGTGTGTGTGTGTGTGTGTGTGTGTGTGTGTGTGTGTGTGTGTGTGTGTGTGTGTGTGTGTGTGCGTGCGTGTGTGCGTGCGTACGTACGTGAGAGTGTGGGTAAATATCACAGAAAAAAATGAGCAGGAAAAAGTCGGACCCCAAATATTCCTGTGGTATTTTTTTCATTTTTTAAATGAGACTTCTTGTAATTCCCTCTCTTTTTTCCCCCTTCTCACTCTTTTTATATCTTCTATTTATTTATCTGTATTTTTAATTATATATTTTTTTATTATTTTTATTATCACATGGCCGTTTTCCCCCCAAAGGGGGTGGCCCGAAAAAGAAAAAACTTTCACCCTTTCACTCCTCACTGTCTTGCCAAAGGGGTGCTTTCACTACAGTTTTTAAACTGCAACAATAATTTTTTAATTTTTATTATTATCACACTGGCCGTTCCCCCCAAAAGGCAGGGTGGCCCGAAAAAGAAAAACTTTCACCATCATTCACTCCATCCTGTCTTGCCAGAAGGGGCTTTACATACGTTTTTAAAGCAACAAAACCCCCTCCTTAGAGTGCAGGCATGTATTCCCCTCCGGGACTAAAGCGGCCTGCCGTTTCCCTGAATCCTCATAAATGTTACTTTGCTCAACTCCAACAGCACGTCAAGTATTAAAAACCCTTTGTTCCCCTTCACTCCTATCAAAAACCTCACCAAGCCTGCGGGGAAATCCAAGCCCCTGCACACAAAACCTCCTTTACCCCCCCTCCAAACCCCTTTCCAGGCCGACCCCCACCCCGCTTCCTTCACTACAGCTGATACACTCTTGAACATTCTGTTTCGTCCCTTCTTCTACATGTCCGAACCACCTCAACAAAAACCTTCCCCAGCCCCCTGGACAAACAGTTTGGTTTAAACCCCCACCTCCCCCTAACTTCCAAACTACGAATTCTCTGCATTATTTCACACCACCATTGCCTCAGACAGACATCTCCATGCCCCCAGCCCTTCTCCTCGCTGCAACATTCATCACCCCTGCTTCACACCCAAAAAAAAGCGTTGGTTTAAAATATACTCTCATTCATTCCCCCCTTTGCCCCCAAGGACAAAGTTCTTTGTTCCACAGACCCTAGTGCACCCTACTCTTTTTCCCCCTCAATTATGTTCACCCCATCTTTTATAGACCCATCCGCTGACACGTCCCCTCCCAAATATCGGAATACGTTCACCTCCCCCATACTCTCTCCCTCCCAATCTGATATTCAATCTTTAAAACCTAATCTTTTTGTTATTCCTAAACCTTACTCTTCCTGTATTCACCTTATTTCTTCTTTTGCACACCCTTAACCAAATTCATCCACCAATCTCTGCGCCTTGCTCTAGAATTCAGGCACTGTGGTTGCAAAGAGGTGTGAAATGTCCTTGTTTTGTGTGATTTGTTGTGTTTTGTCGACGTCTCGTGGTACAAGAGTTGGGAAATTACAGCAATCAATAACGTAAACCCCATCTGTTAATTTTCATATATTTAATGATATTCATTTATATATCTTATCTTATTGTATATCTCTATATATATATATCTGTATATATATATATAATATATATATATATATATAAATATATATATATATATATATATATATATATATATATATATATATAATATATATAATATATAATAGGGAGGTACCACCTCTAGAACTGTCCTAGGGACCCTCATCCTCAGAAAAAAAATTTGCTTCAGGAAAACTCAAGGTTCTCCCTGAAGCTGTTTGAGAATTTTCTCCTACCACCCCCTATATTTCGAGTATGTTTTAGTTAAAGACAAAATACATTGGCCAAACATTCACAAAAATACAACAGAAAGTAAAACAACTTAGGTAACTCAGAGCTACATCTCAAATACTTCGTCCAGCTCCCCTGCGGTGGGCCGCGTGACCAGAATGCTGCAGGAAATTTCCTCTCTGGATCGCAACACTGAGTCTCTGAAAGAGGAAGCTGGTCGCCCTGTGGTTCTTGGTTTCTATGATGAGCTTTTCACCAAGCTCTTTGAGGAACTTTAGAGCACACTTGCCCCATGCTCCAAGGGTCTCCGACCCTTTTGGAATGAAGTTATAGCAAGGGGGAAGGTCTTCATATTTTCGGATCTTCTGGGTCTCCCTGTGGCTGGCAGCTCCCCCCCCTTTCCACTGCGGAGTATGGCAAGTAGGTGTCTGCCAATGTGGCGGCACAGGTGTAGTCCCAGGCAATCTGCTTTCCATCCTTCCAGGGTAGCATAGTGGCTCCAACAGGACGCCTTTGACTTTTCCCTCAACCTCTGTACTTGGGGTTCCCGTTGAGCTGGGCAACGGGCTGTGCGAGGCTTCTCTTTATGATGTCATTGACCTCCTCATGTCTGGCATACTTCCCTTCTGCTGTGTGACACACGAGACCATGAAGTCCGAATTGATCAGCTGTCGCCCTGCCGCAAATACACCTATGTTCGGTGAGGATGGGGCGGCTAGGCGAAGAGCAACACCAATCCGAATGGCCTGTGGGTCGAGACGGGTGCCCAGGGAGGAATTGGGAACAGCTAACAGGAAATCTCCTGAGTGTGGTGCCTTCACTGCCAGGAGACGAGCTTTGTCATTTCCTGAAGCATTGGAGAGCATTTGTTGGCGATTTTTTCCATGATCGGTTTGTCCCAGTGGGACTGTTTGTGCTCTTTGGGAGGAGCTGGTCTACTGGAGGAATCTGTAAGGGTGTCCCACCGAATCGCTGCTTCAGTAAACCTGGGGTCTTGAGCTCCTACCACGTCTCTCAAGCGTTCGGGAACTATCTTCTTGACTAATGCACTGGAAGCCAAACACGAAGACAGAAAAGCAGGTAAAGCAACATGCGTTCCTTTGCGCACCCCTATACCCCCCAGTCGCACTGGGAGGGTTGCCTGATCCTCTGATGCTCATCCTCTAGTGACAGGTTCAGTGCCTTCTTTAAAGTTGATCTCAGGTGTGCGTCATATTCATCAAGTGTTGGGTTGTCAAAAGAGGGTGCACACCTCAGGAAGTAAGTGAGTCTTGGCATAGTAAGGCACCTTGTGAGGAGATACAGAGCATCATGGGCATCAAGATCGCTTATTCTCTCCTCCATTCTCATCAGGTCATTAAATTTGTCCCTGAGAACAGTGTCGATGGCCTGGTGACCCAGCGGTGCTCCCAAGAGGGTACTGTTGGACGGAGTGGTAGTTGAGACTTCCGGGAGGATTCTTCGCACAGCATTGATTATTTCCTGGTTCGCTGTGATGATTTCACACTTGGAGGGATTGAGGATGAGTCCCAAGTCTTCTCCCTGTGTTTTCACCAGTTGTAGGTCCCCCACGAGGGACTCGTCAGTACCTGCCAGAGTGCCATCATCCAGGTACCAGATATTGAGCTCACTGCGTAGGCTGGAAGTTAGTTCTCTTATTGCCAAGGAGAAGAGAAGTGGAGCCAGTGGGTCACCCTGCTGAACACCCTCTGATGATTTAATTTCATGTTCTCCAAACAAAAGAATTGAGGGTTTGCTGTAGCCGGCTGAAATGAAGGGAAAAAGACTGGGGAACCGATCCCGAACAGCTGGCAAAACAGCATCTCTCTTCACCATATTAAAGGCATTTCTAAAATCAAGTTTGACTATGGCCTTATATATATATATATATATATTATATATATATATATATATATATATATATATATATATATATATATATATATGTATATATATATATTATATATATATATATATATATATATATATAAAATATATATATTATATATATATATATATATATTATATATATATATATACATTATATTGGTCAGTCAGTGAGACATTTTTCATCTGAAGAGATTATCTGTTGTTCTTTCACTGTTTGTTGGTGTACATTTATATATCCTTTTGCTTGTATCTTTCTTATGTACCATACTGAAATCTTGTAGAGGAAAATGCGTCTCTAAATTATATCTTATACAGTGTCTTATTTACAACATAAATAATGAAAATAGACTATAATCTGTGTCCGGCTGCCTGGGTCATTGAAGAAAAAAGTTCAGCATTCCATAGGAACCAAACATTTATATTTGCCCTTCATGAAAATGTCCCGACAAACACTGCAAGAACTGCAAAGAGTTGATTAATGCCCACTTTGCAAAGCTATCTACTCTTCCCACCCGGCTCCATGGCCGGGTACACACGTCTTAGCTCCCTAGACGGAATTCACAGGGTCGACCCTGTAGCGTTACACACGTTTTCCTTTCTTATACATCATCTCGTTCCCTCCATGGAGCTCAGCACCCCTGTGGAAATAAATCACTTTGACTTTTTTTTGGGTAATCCTAGGTGATCTACACATATGCTGCTGTGTATGATAATTAATGTAACTGTATTTATGTGCACCCGTACCTTAATAAGCTTACTTACTTACACATGCTTCTACATATCAAGGATAATAAGCGTGGACGCTTTGTTAACGACGGTGAGCTGAATGTTGAATTCTGAGTGTTGCCTGAGCGGCCTGCGTGAAGAAAATCAGACGTTTAAATCAACTGAAAGATAATTATCAATGTGTAGAGTCCTGAAAAATTTCCCCCGTGAATACTGCGAAATGTTCAACTAATCCGAGACACTACATCGAATCCCAGAGATGAATGACCTTACCGAGAGTTTACTAATTTTGTACGTTGTCAAAGGTCACACCACAGGTCCGCGTAGGTCACACCATAGGTCCGCATAGGTCACACCATAGGTCCACACAGGTCACATCATAGGTTCACACAGGTCATACCATAGGTCCACACAGGTCACATCATAGGTTCACACAGGTCACACCATAGGTCCACACAGGTCACATCACAGGTCCCCACAGGTCACATATGTCATCAAAGATCACACCACACGTCCCCAGATGTCACATGCTTCACCAAAGGTTACATCGCAGGTCTCCGCAGGTCACACCACAGGTCCCCACAAATTATACGTTGCCAAAGGTCACACCACACGTCCCAACAGGTCACACGCGTCACCTAAGGTCTCACTACACGTTACCCAAGGTGTCACGACACCCCCCTCAATCAGGTTACATCACCTAATCCAGGTCACACCATCTCACTTAGGTCACACCACCTCAAACGCTGGGAAAGCGGCATCAGTTGTCACACAGGTAACCTCAAAATACTCAGTGACCTCACGAGGTCATATCATGGTGACCTCGCGAGGTGATGACACGGTGACCTCACGAAGTAATAACACAGTCAATCGCGAGTTCAGAATATTCCAAAACAGATCAAAAAATCATCCATTTCTTTTTATATGATAATTGTGAATTATTCCATTTTGTGTTTATATTTACAAAAATGCACTGACGGTGGGTGTGTTTCTGTAAAAAAATTTTCATTTGGGTCACCCTATTCACTCTATCATCTCAAAAAAATATGAAAGTCGTGCCAAAGGTTTGTCGGCTAAGTGTAAAAATTCGGCCCCCAAATATCCTTTGTCAATCCCCCAAAAGTTCTTGAGAGCCTCTGTGAGGTTCCCCCTTATCAACATTTGCTGAAGAGTCAAATTTCTTTTCCGAAAAATTTCGAAAATTGCAATCCTCTCCCTCCCCTCTCTTTTTTTCCCTATTTTTTTGTTTTTCCCTTTTTTTCCCCCCTTTCCCTTTTCCTCTCCTCTTCCCACCCTTCCCCTTCGCTCTCCTCCCGACCCTATGTTTCCTGTTCCCATTTTTTCCCTGCTTTCCTATTTATCATTACCCCCCATCTTCTTTTTTTTACCCTATCTTCCCCCCATCCCTCACTGGAGGTTTTTTGCACTCTGTTTCTGCCTCTCTTTGTCTGTCCCCCCTCATCCTCCTCTCGCTCTCACCCCCCAGGAAACACTACAAACCACTTCCACCCGTTCTCCAACTTTCCTCAACCTTACATTTTGGTTTTCTTTTGATTTTCAAAGGGTTTCAATCTATCGAATACACACACAAAACCACACACCACACACACACCACACACACACACACAACAATATTATATAATAAAATTAAAAATATATATATTTTTATATATATTTATAATTAAAATTTATATAATTATATATAAAATATATATAAAATTTTACATAGGGATTTCCCAGTTCCCTTTGTAGACTCTGTTTTTTTGGGAGTTCTGAAAAAAAGTTGCAGAGGTTGGTGGATGAGTTTGGTAAGTATGTAAAAAAATAAATTAAAAAAAATTGGGAAAGGAAAAAGGTATGAGGGTAAAAAAATAGGTAATTAAAGATTGGATATCAGATTGAAGGGGAAGAGTTGGAAAGGGGGGAAATGTTTTCATATTTTAGGAGTGGACGTACAGGGGATGGGCATGAAAATGAGGTGAATAAAGAACTGCCGGGGGGGAAAAAATGGTGGTCACTGAGGAGTCTGTGGAGAAAAAGAACTTTGTCCGGGAACAGAGAAGGGTTTAAGAGAGTATGTTATACCAACGTTTTGGACCACTATACTAGATCGTTCCTCTCTTTTGCCCCAAAAAACTTTTTCCTTCTAAAGACGCCTCAAAACTCCACAAACACTGTTTTTTTTCCCCTCTTTCCAGTGTGATTCACCTCGTCTTTCACAGATTCACTTTCTACATTCTCTCCCATATATCAAAGTTCTCATTTCCTCCAAATTCCCCGCCACCCTTTGTTTTTTTATTTAATCTTATATTGTCTATACTTTCTAATACCTCACCACCTGCTCTTTAATTTTCTATTTAATTTTGGGAAATTGGTTTTTCATTGGTTTTTCTGCTGTGTGTGTGTGTGTGTGTGTGTGTGTGTGTGTGTGTGTTGTGTGTGTGTGTGTGTGTGTGTGTGTGTGTGTGTGTGTGGTGGGGGTAGTTGGTATGTGTGTGGTATTGGTGTGTAGTGTGTGTGTGTGGTGTGTGTATGTGTGTTAATGTTGTGTGTGTATGTGGGGGGTGTGTGTGTGTTGTATGTGTGGGTTTTGTGTGTTTTGTGATGGTGTGTGTATGTGTGTGTGTATTTGTGTGGTGTGGTGTGTGGTTGTAGGTGTGTGGTGGGTTGTATGTTGTGTAGGTGTGTGTGTTGTGTGTTGGTTTTTGGGGTGTTGTGTGTTGTTTTGTGTGTGTTTTGTGGTGTATGTGTGGTGGTTTGGGTGTGGGGTGTGTGTGTTGGTTTTGTTTTGGGGGTGTGTGGGTATGTGTGTGTATGTGTGGGTGGTGATGGTGTGTGTGTGTGTGTGTGTGTGTGGTGTTGGGGTGTTGTGGTGTTTTGGGGGGTGTTGTGGTGTATGTGTGTGTGGTGGTATGTGTGTGTGTGGGGTGTTGTATGTGTGTGGTGTGTTGTTGTTGGGGTGTATGTGTGTGTGGGTGTGATGTGGGTGGTGTGGTGTGTTGTGTGTGATGTGTGTGTGTGGTGTGGATTTTTTGTATGTGTGTGGTGTGTAGTGTTTGGATGTGTTGTGTGTGATGTTTGTGTGTGTGTTTTGGTGTGTGTGTGTGTGTGTGTGTATGTTGTGATGGTGGTGTGTGTGTTTTATGTGTGTGTGTGTGTAGTGTTGTGTGTGTGTGTGGTGGGTGGTGTGTGTGTGTGTTTTATTTGTGTATTGGGGTGTGTGTGTGTATGTTTTTGTTGTGTGGTTGGTGGGGGTGTGTGTGTGTGTGTGTTGTGTGTGGGTGTGTTGGTTGTGTGTGTGGGGGTGTGAGTGTATTTTTAGCCTTCTTGTGCGGGGTACCCGAGTAATAAAAATAACTAAAAGTTTTTAGCAGACAATTTTATACGATTATATTGGCTGAGAGGTTTTTTCTATTGGCAACCATTTTTGTGTCGTCTTGCCATTCCCGCCTCTGTCTGATTTGACTTTTTTCAGCCCCTTTTCTTTCTCTTTTTTCCACCTTGTCATCTTTCTATCGTCTGTCTGTCTCTGTCTTTTTTCTTTTTTCTCCCCCCTTCCTTATTAACTTTTATATTTTCAGCCGGGTTGTAAACCAGGAACAGAAATTTGGTCGCACCCTTTCAGGGAGCGCTAACAGGAAATTACCAAAAAACTAGATTGTGCATATCCCCTTTTTAAACCCCCCAGCACCTAGTGCAGGGGCTGCGACCTCAGCCTGCATCTGCAAACCAATTATGTGCATTGCGGCATTACGGCATCCCAGCCGAACGACGGGTGTAGAGGAATTCATTCGAGCATTTATACCCCTTAGACTTTTTTTTTGTTTTTTTTTGGTTTGTTCTAGATACATAACTATTAGACGGGAGCAGCGCAAAAAACGTGGAAAGACACTCTAGACTGGTGACGCAGTTTCGGTTCGAATTTGGTCAAAAACCACCCAAGAACAAAAATCTTAATGATAACCCCGAAGGGTTTCACGACTACTTTCAAAAAAAAACAGCCAAAAAATAAAATTTGAGAAAAAACACCGCCGAACATGACATTTAAAGTTAATCCAAACAATACTTCTCATTGCAAAAAAAAAAAGGTGAAACAACAAACTTCTCACGGCAACTTAACAAAAAAATAACTGTAACCAAAAATTTTGTCAATGCTCGACACAGCTTTCAGCTCTGTAAGCACAGCTGAGTCTATATGAACATCCAAAACAAAAAAAAATAGTGTGTTTTGTACTTCACTCTAAAAAACGCAATTACGAAATTACAGCCTTGACGTGATGAAAATATTTAGAGAAAGAACATGAAACGGGGAAGCTGGGTAGACGTTGTCGTAAAATCAAATAATTCGATACCAAAAATTTCAACACGTGTAGCCACACTTAACCTTGGAAAATCATTGCAAAAATGCAAGATGTGAAATGACTGGAAACTGGTAAATGTTACTCCAGTATTACAAGTATCACTCCATTAGCTTATTATCTGAATTAGGTAAACAAATAAACACTTCTTTCACCAAGACTACGGACATCAGCGTTTGCTGGAGTTTGTTGTGCTCCAGCCATAGGGCCAGAATCACCTAGCCTCTGTTATAAAGTCATTGACGGTAAGTCCACATCATGGAAGCTGTCAAGGAATCACTGCAAGAATCAGTGTCGTGGACACTTGCCATTGGTAGCAGGAGATATGCAGATAAACGAAGACAAGAGAGTACTTGATCTGCCTATTTCGGTCTCGGTTTGAGATCCTCATCAGTAGTATAAAGGGTGAGAAAATTATGTTTCTATCATTGCGATCTGGGTCGGGAAACAGGTGGGTGTCAATGATAATTAAGATTATAGTGACCGGGGACTGAGTATATGAGACCTCGTAGAGAAGCTCAGGAACATGAGAGCGCCTAATATCAGATGAAATTAGGCGCTTACATGTACTTCTTCAATGAGAACTTTGTAATTATATCCGGCTGTAGTTGTCCTTTTAAAATAAACAAATCGAATATATGATCTAAATCCGCAGCTTCAAATGTCGCCTTTCAAGCGAATCTTCTATTTTGTGTGTTACCTCAGCTTCCTCCCATTTTATTGT
Source organism: Cherax quadricarinatus (assembly GCF_026875155.1). NCBI lineage: Eukaryota > Metazoa > Arthropoda > Malacostraca > Decapoda > Parastacidae > Cherax > Cherax quadricarinatus. The sequence goes on along the minus strand of NC_069418.1, from coordinate 26,584,926 downwards.
GTCGTTATAAGATTCCACATCTGTGAGAATAGCAGAGATCTCCTGTGTATATCTAATCGTTTATTTTAATATATTCTAGTTATGAGAACACAGTCTCACCCATCTTAAACAATTCACAGCCGTTGTAGACTATTTGGTAAACTCCTGGAGTGACAGTGTTGACCACTCTTTTGTGGCTTCATGGGAGAGGTTCAAATTCTGATTCCTTTCTTATTCAATCCCTGAGACCAAAAGAATTACTAAGATTAGTTGTTGTATATTTTAATTGGTCTATTTGAACTCTGAAGTAGTTTCTGCTAACCTGAGTGAGTCAAGGTCACATCAATCCATCTTCCAGGATAACATCTTCCAGGATAACATCTTCAGGATAACATCTTCCAGGATAACATCCTTTTCCAGATCTAGAAGGAAGAACTGCAAATTATTAATGCCTGTGCACTTTATGCTAGAAATTATTAACAAACTCCACCGAGCAGCTGAGATCTATAATGACCCTTTCATCCTTATTTGAGTCTTCCTATTTCTCGTCCTCTTGCTCCTCAATTCTGCTCCTCTTCATCCTCTTCCTCCTCATCTTCTTTGTCTTATTCCTCCTCCTTAATCTTCCTCTTGCTCTTTCTACTCTCCTCATTCACCTGCCATTTCGTCTCATTCATTAATTAGGACACACCTTTGGCGTGCAGGACAAACGTGTGGTGCAGCCATCATTATTTAACCACTAATTAAGATGACAGCTGGGTGAGTGAGGCCGAGATGAGGGTGAGTGAGGCCGGATGAGGGTGAGTGAGGCCGGATGTGGTGAGACCCGCACAATATTGCCAGCCTGTATTTAGCCCCCTATAATATTTATCAACCCCACTACACCTTTATCAGTCTCATCCCGTTTATCAACCCCATGTACATTTTATCACCCCATGTACACTTTATAACCCATGTACATCTTTATCAACCCATGTACTTTATCAACCCCATCTACACCTTTATCAACCCCATGTACATCTTTATCAACCCCATGTACATCTTTATCAACCCCATGTACATCTTTATCAACCCCATGTACATCTTTATCAACCCCATGTACATCTTTATCAACCCCATGTACATCTTTATCAACCCCATGTACATCTTTATCAACCCCATGTACATCTTTATCAACCCCATGTACATCTTTATCAACCCCATGTACATCTTTATCAACCCCATTACTCTTTATCAACCCATTACATATTCTATCAACCCCATGTACATCTTTATCAACTTCATAATTTTATCTGTATCTAAGTCAACTGTTTTGACCAATATTTATTAACAACGTCTTCTATAGTTCTATATCCTATATTCTTCTATAGTTCTATATCCTATATTCTTCTATAGTTCTATATCCTATATTCTTCTATAGTTCTATATATATTCTTCTTTAGTTCTATATTCTTCTACAATTCCATATCGTATATTCTTGTATAGTTATATCGCTTTCGTCTCTGTTTCATGTCTTTATCTATATTTATGAACCTCGTCTATTTTTCATCCACTTCTTCACTGTGTCATCTTCTATTAGCCTCTTCTACGTCTATCTTCCACTTCTATGTTTATATTAGTCTTTGTTATCTATGAATATCTTCTCTGTTTTTCTTATCTCTATGTTTTTCTACATCAATCATCTGCTTCTTCCCGTCTCTGCAAAACGCCACGCCCTCCCTGCTCACCCACGCCCTCCCTGCTCACCCACGCCCTCCCTGCTCACCCACGCCCTCCCTGCTCACCCACGCCCTCCCTGCTCACCCACGCCTCCCTGCCACTCACGTCTCCTGTTCACCCACGCCCTCCCAGCTCACCCACGCCCTCCCGCTCACCTACGCCCTTCCTGCTCACCCACGCCCTCCCAGCTCACCTACGCCCTCCCTGCTCACCCACGCCCTCCCTGCCACTCACGTCCTCCCTGTCACCCACGCCCTCCCAGCTCACCCACGCCCTCCCAGCTCACCTACGCCCTTCCTGCTCACCCACGCCCTCCCAGCTCACCTACGCCCTCCCTGCTCACCAATGCCCTCCCTGCTCACCCACGCCCTCCCAGCTCACCTACGCCCTCCCTGCTCACCCACGCCCTCCCAGCTCACCTACGCCCTCCCTGCTTACCCATGCCCTCCCTGCTCACCCACGCCCTCCCAGCTCACCTACGCCCTCCCTGCTCACCCACGCCCTCCCTGCTCACCCACGCCCTCCCTGCTCACCCACGTCGAGAGCAGGAGTAGGGGTCTTTGGTCTCACCAGTAGAATTAATAGTCTGGGTGCTGGTTGTGAGAGAGATAGGAGGGAGGGAGGAAGTGAGGAAGGAAGGGAGATGAGGAGGGAGGGAGGAAGGGAGAGAGGAGTAGAGGGAGAAAGGAAGGAAGAGATTGAGAGTATTATATATGTGTGTGTGTGTGTGTGTGTGTGTGTGTGTGTGTGTGTGTGTGTGTGTGTGTGTGTGTGTGTGTGTGTGTGTGTGCTAGCGATGCTAGATTTACAAAGATTCTCTAATCAGATTTTGCAAGTTAATTTTGTATTGAAAATAACCTGACAACACCACAGATATCTTAAGTAAAACTAATCCAACAGTTAACACCACATATCTTATAACAGAGAACAACTTCTAAAGGACACTGAAAAAGGAGACAACAACTAGTAACCACAACGAGACAAAGTTGATCAAGCACGAGTTATACCGAGGAAACTGTACTCGTAAACAACATTTGTCGAGGCCGCAAGGTGAAAAAAAAGGCAAGTCGTAAACAGAGACATGATTCATAAACATTTGAGAAATAGAATAATGGCGGAGAAACATGTTTGAAATGAGTTTATTTGTCAGGCAACAGAACGTTCAAATGAGTTTATTTGTCAGGCAACAGAACGTTCAAATTAGTTTATTTACTACGTAACAGAGCGTTCAAATGAGTTTGTCACGCAACAGAACGTTCAAATGAGTTTGTCACGCAACAGAACGTTCAAATGAGTTTCATTTGTCACGCAACAGAACGTTCAAATGAGTTTATTTGTCACGCAACAGAACGTTCAAATGAGTTTGTCACGCAACAGAGCGTTCAAATGAGTTTGTCACGCAACAGAACGTTCAAATGAGTTTCATTTGTCACGCAACAGACGTCAAGATTGTCAGCAACGGCTTCAAATGAGTTCATTAGTCACGCAACAGAACGTTCAAATGAGTTTATTTGTCACGCAACAGAACGTTCAAATGAGTTTATTTGTCACGCAACAAAACGTTCAAATGAGTTTATCTGTCAAGCAACAGAGCGTTCAAATTAAACTTCACTGAGGGGAG
>NC_069418.1:26554107-26576607 GCF_026875155.1 Cherax quadricarinatus | reverse complement strand
TGTTTTATTGGTGTTTGATAATTATGTCAGTGTGGAGTTTCAGCGTTGTGTTTCAGCGGTACAAGACGATAGTTTCAGCTGGAGTTTCACGGTACACGAATGATGCACGAACGATAGATTTGGCATGTAGTTTCTCATGGTACAAAAACAATGAAACCTGTCTCTTCAGTGTACACGAAGACACGAACTTCTGCATCGCAGACCATATAAAAAATGATACAGAAATAACGGTAGAATTGCAGACGAAACGTTAGGTAAATGGACGAATATGGAAATATTGTGGCATCTTATTGTGTCCACGATAAAATGTCGCATGAGTTGCATTTGTGTCTATTTACATAACAAAAATGACGAAATAGCTTTTTTATTGAATATTTTGTGAAGCGACATTCAGTATAAGGAACGGTGGAGGCTCGATCCTCTGGCCGCTAATACCTAGACAGAAACTCTGCGCTCGTAGCCAGGTTCTTTTGAAGCTGAGGGGACAGTGAAACAAAGCAGGGAAAATTGAAAGAGGGATTTGGGTTGGGGTGGATGGAGGAAAAGTTGAAGGAGAGTTGAGGGGCATGAGCAGAGGTGGAGGGGCTTAAGTGGAGTAGAGGTTGAGATGAGGGCAGTGGAGATTAAGAAGAGAGTGGACTTTGTGGTGGAGGACTGAAAACTGTGTTTGAGGGGCTAGAATATTGGTGAAGGAGAAGGTGGGTAATGAGGGTAAAGGTGGAGTGACTTATGTGGACATGGTGGATGGTAGGGGGTGGGGAGGAAGGAAGGGGGTTGAAGGAAGGCGTGGGTGCTCTCCAGAAGAATTGAAGAACAAACAGCGGCTGCTCAAGTAGATGAGGCAGGGCAGACACTCGCACCTGTGTAATATAGACATTGTGGCGGCCCGGAGTCAATCTTTGGATTAGGCAAGACCTCGCTGCGCGCTTTGAGCAGGAACCTCCAGCTTTAACAAGCCTCCTGTTAGTCTCCAGTCTTGGTGAAAGGGGAAGGTACCTTGATACTCCTGAAGGCGTCTTGATCCAAGGAACAGGAGATATCCTCCCCTCCTGGAATCAAAAGTAATCGCCTCCAGGTAATCAGCGCTACTCAATGATTATAACAATGAACCAATGAACGGGTGGGGTTTATAACGGTGGCGAGTGATTTGATCATTATATTAATAATAATAGTAATAAGAATTATCAGGCAAGTTGCTCCAGTTTACGTAATGCAGTCAGTGCCAACTCGGGTGCCACTGGCATATGATGTTGCATTCTTTACCAGAATAATGAGGCAGCAGCGGTAAATATAAATTGTCTTACCCAAGCGTAGGTTCAGTATAGGAATTCAACAGTAGACAATATTTCTCTTGTTTTGCAGTATAATATTATATTCCCTTTACAGTGACATTATAGTTAAGGAGACAAAAATGTTGAAGCATATGAACAAAAGTTGTCTGGCGTCCGGTGTGGCACCGAGATATTTCTAAAACATTTTCCACGGTACTCCAAATAGTGGATAGTGTCTAGTATTGTCTGCCACAATGCTCACTGTAGTGTGGGGTACCTAGTATTGTCTGCCACAATGCTCACTGTAGTGTGGGGTACCTAGTGTTGTCTTCCAAAATGCCCACTGTAGTGTGGGGTACCTAGTGTTGTCTGCCACAATGCCCACTGTAGTGTGGGGTACCTAGTGTTGTCTTCCAAAATGCCCACTGTAGTGTGGGGTACCTAGTGTTGTCTGCCACAATGCTCACTGTAGTGTGGGGTACCTAGCAGTGTCTGCCACAATGCCCCTTATAGTGTGGGGTACCTAGCAGTGTCTGCCACACTGCCCCTTATAGTGTGGGGTACCTAGCAGTGTCTGCCACAATGCTCACTGTAGTGTGGGGTACCTAGCAGTGTCTGCCACAATGCTCACTGTAGTGTGGGGTACCTAGCAGTGTCTGCCACAATGCTCACTGTAGTGTGGGGTACCTAGCAGTGTCTGCCACAATGCTCACTGTAGTGTGGGGTACCTAGCAGTGTCTGCCACAATGCTCACTGTAGTGTGGGATACCTAGCAGTGTCTGCCACAATGCTCACTGTAGTGTGGGGTACCTAGCAGTGTCTGCCACAATGCCCACTGTAGTGTGGGGTACCTAGTGTTGTCTGCCACAATGCCCACTGTAGTGTGGGGTACCTAGTGTTGTCTTCCAAAATGCCCACTGTAGTGTGGGGTACCTAGTGTTGTCTGCCACAATGCTCACTGTAGTGTGGGGTACCTAGCAGTGTCTGCCACAATGCCCCTTATAGTGTGGGGTACTAGCAGTCGTCTGCCACACTGCCCCTTATAGTGTGGGGTACCTAGCAGTGTCTGCCACAATGCTCACTGTAGTGTGGGGTACCTAGCAGTGTCTGCCACAATGCTCACTGTAGTGTGGGGTACCTAGCAGTGTCTGCCACAATGCTCACTGTAGTGTGGGTACCTAGCAGTGTCTGCCACAATGCTCACTGTAGTGTGGGTACCTACTGTGTCTGCACAATGCTCACTGTAGTGTGGATACCTAGCAGTGTCTGCCACAATGCTCCTGTAGTGTGGGGTACCTAGCATGTCTGCCACAATGCTCACTGTAGTGTGGGGTACCTAGCAGTGTCTGCCACAATGCTCACTGTAGTGTGGGGTACCTAGCAGTGTCTGCCACAATGCTCACTGTAGTGTGGGGTACCTAGCAGTGTCTGCCACAATGCTCACTGTAGTGTGGGTGTAGAGTTTTGCCTTCCATGATCCAGTCAATTCATATAAATGAAAAACTGGTTACATTTTTAATACATATTCATTGAATGTTTGGTAGAACTGCGGGTTCGAACCCCGCTGTGCTTTCTGACAGACTGGTATACAGTATTTATGGCAGTACAAAGTCTTTTTGACAGCGGAGAACAGTGGCATTAAAAAGCTATTCTGCTGACAGCAGACACACCTGGTGACAACAGTCCTGGTGAAAAAATGCGTTGGTGTCACTCGAAGCAGAGAATCGTTACGTGAAAAGCATCATCCCTAATCCTCTTATAAACCAACACTACATAAAGTGATTTTTTTTCTAAATGTTATTGAAAAAGTTCACATTTTCTGCATGACGCTTGTAAAAGCCTTGATAATAACCTTATTAAGCGTGGCAACATGACGTTGCGCGCAAAATCTTGGTTGTAAGCGCCTTAGACCTAAATTGGACCTAAAGGTCGTGTGTTTGAAGAGGCACAACTTTAACTTCTGGGAGTGTAACGTGCCTTGCTCAGGTGAATCAAATTTTCTTTTAACCTTTTCCATTATGTCATCTAGTCTTTGGATATTAACCATGGCACCCATGAGCAATACTAATGATGTTATGTAATGGTTTTGAAAACCGACAAGTCGATGAATGAGACACTTGTGTAATATTTGCGACTCTTTATTGAGGAAACGTTTCGCCAGCCAGTGGCTTCTTCAGTCCAGTACAAGAAAAACGGTGGAAGATGGAGTCGATGTGTTCAGTCTATCAATCTTGAGAAAAATACGAGTGTTATGCAGACTCTTCGCATTCTTCTGTCTGAGAGAATCCACTATTCGTACAATTAGAGACAATGAGAAGTAAACACGAACTGTGCAGTGAGTTGATTGACTGATTTGCTAAGATGTGAACCCAGACAAGGGTCTTAGTCCTAAGAGGATCTCGAAGGAGATGTCTTTGAGAATCTGACGCTGATAGCTTCGACGTCTTTACCTGTGCAGTAGATGTCAATCTAATTCAGCTGATCTGTGGCCGTTATCAGGGTCTGCGTTCCACTGCAAAACATTTTAATTACTACAGTGAGCTGGGGCCATCAGGCCCCCTCATAATTGTCTCAGGGCACTATGTTGGGTGGTCGGGTAAGTGTGCAGTGAGTAGCACAGACTGTGAGGAGTAAACAAGGAAAGGGGCTCCGCTAGTGCTCAGGTAATAAGGCACGAAGCCCTGTCGTGATATAAAACAATGTGTTAAATTGATGGAGAGCCTATGTAACAGTGAATGGTTTATAAACTTTGTAAATGTAATCTGCTTCATGACACGTGTTTAAAGACTGGAGAGCGTCAGCTGATCACGTTTATCATGGAAAATTTCCGTACTGACTTTGTGAAATTTATTTTTAAGAGCACTTACTCTCCCCAACAATGGAATGAAGTTTCCCAACAATCATAAATACAGGCTAAGGTCAATTATGGCCGTATCTAGTAAAGAATTTCACTGGTTTGCTCGCAATAAGAGCTAAGGAGTAAGGTTAAGGACACTGTGGTTCTGGCAAGGACTGAGACGTGAGCACTCTGAAGATAATAATGAACAGGATGAGGATAAACTGTTTGAAGGAAAACTCAGTACCCAGTTAAGAGATAAGCAGATAAAAGAAGAGGAGCAAATTTATGTTACTGCTAAAGTTACATAATTTTTCACCGAGAAGAATCCTAACAAGTCTAGAAGCAAGAATCTGAGGATGGTTTTGGAGCAAGCGATGACACCTTATTGCCAGCTGTATGAATAACCCGGAATAACTTGAATACTTGAGTACTCCAGGACAACCACCAACTACTAGCACCTCTGCTTCCACCTCAACCCAGCAAGGGCACATCAGCCCTCTCCACACACTCCCATATCAACAGCAACTAGAATGTTAGGTAAGCTAAACTGACTTAACTGGAAACTAGAAGAAGTCAAAACAATAAATTTTGTAAATATGAAGAACTCTGGAACGTTACCCCTATTTTCCCCTAAGTTGTTCACTCCACATTACACTATTTTTTTCACAAGAACATATCCCACGAATTCTGAGAATTTACATCAAAACAGGTAGGTTACTTATGGCAAGTGTATTGCTGATGTTAGTAACATGAGTGGTGTCACTAACACCACTGACTGCAGTAACATAAGTGGTAGTTTTTAACACCACTGGTGGTGATAATAACACTGGTTGTGGTAACACCACTGGTGGTGGTAACACCACTGGTGGTGGCAGTATCACCAATGGTGGTGGCAGTAACACCAGTGGTGGTGTTGGTAACACCAATGGTGGCAGCAAAACACCAGAGACGAGGCGGGGAAAATGGTGGGTTTCCACCTGAAGTTTCCTGGAGAGAGAGAATTTACATAACAAACTTGGCACTAGACACCAGCTGCTGCCTCCGTTTTATTTACTAAGGCATTAAAGATGGCCGGCAAAACCAGACACTCAAAACCAGCAGGACCACAAAACACCAACATGACCAGACACTCAGGACCACCTAACACCAAGATCACACACTCAGGACCACACATCAACATGACCAGACACTCAGGACCACACAAAACCAACATGACCAGACACTTAGGACCACCCAACACCAAGATCACACACTCAGGACCACGCAACACCAACATGACCAGACACTCAGGACCACACAACACCAACATGACCAGACACTCAGGACCAATCAAAACCAAGATCAGACACTCAGGACCACACAACATCAACATGACCAGACACTCAGGACCACACAACACCAACATGACCAGACACTCAGGACCAATCAAAACCAAGATCAGACACTCAGGACCACACAACACCAACATGACCAGATACTCAGGACCACAAAACACCAACAAGACTACATAATGAGGAGAACAAGACCACATACTGAAGCCAACAAGAACACATACTGACGTGCAAGGTGAGTACGCTCAGACATAGCAACTGAGGTCACGCTTCAGCGTCACAATGAGTACTGCTCAAAGCAAGGTGAGAGTACATGCTTCAGACAGTAGCAACTGAGAGACTGCTAGACATACAAGGTGAGAGATGCTTCAGACAGTAGCAACTGAGTACTGCTTCAGACAGTACAATGAGGTACTCTTCAGACATACAAGGTGAGAGTGCTGCTCAGACAGTACAGGTGAGAGTACTGCTCACACATAACAAGTGAGCAGTACGCTTCAGACAGTACAAGCTGAGAGTACAGCTTCAGGACAGTAACAGCTGGGTAACTGCTTCAGACAGTAGCAAGTGAGGAGTACTGCTCAGACAGAACAGTGGAGTACAGCTCAGGACAGTAGCAACTGAAGTACGCTTCAGACAGAGCAAGTGAGAGTACGCTTCAGACAGTAGCAGTGAGATGAGCTTCAGACATGCAGGTGAGAGTCCTTCAAACAGAGCAAGGTGAGAGTACTGCTCAGGACCAGTATGCAAGGTAGAGTACTGCTTCAGACAGTAGCAGGTGAGAGTACTGACTTCAGACAGTGCAAGCGAGAGTACTGCTTCAGACACAAGACTGAGCAAGTATCTTCAGACAGTAGCAAGGTAGAGTACGCTTCAGACAGTACAGGTGAGAGTACTGCTTCAACAGTAGCAAGGTGAGATGCTGCTCAGACAGTAGCAAGGTGAGAGTACTGCTTCAGCCAGTAACAAGTTAAGAGTACTGCTTCAGACAGTAGCAAGCTGAGAGTACTGCTTCAGACAGTAGCAAGGTGAGAGTACTGCTTCAGACAGTAGCAAGCTGAGAGTACTGCTTCAGACAGTAGCAAGGTGAGAGTACTGCTTCAGACAGTAGCAAGCTGAGAGTACTGCTTCAGACAGTAGCAAGGTGAGAGTACTGCTTCAGACAGTAGCAAGGTGAGAGTGCTGCTTCAGACAGTAGCAAGGTGAGAGTACTGCTTCAGACAGTAGCAAGCTGAGAGTACTGCTTCAGACAGTAGCAAGCTGGGAGTACTGCTTCAGACAGTAACAAGTGGAGAGTACTGCTTCAGACAGTACAAGCTGAGGAGTACTGCTTCAGACAGTAGCAAGCTGAGAGTACTGCTTCAGACAGTAGCAAGGTGAGAGTACTGCTTCAGACAGTAGCAAGGTGAGAGTACTGCTTCAGACAGTTGCAAGGTGAGAGTACTGCTTCAGACAGTAGCAAGGTGAGAGTACTGCTTCAGACAGTAGCAAGGAGAGTACTGCTTCAGACAGTAGCAAGGTGAGAGTACTGCTTCAGACAGTAGCAAGCTGAGAGTACTGCTTCAGACAGTAGCAAGCTGAGAGCACTGCTTCAGACAGTAGCAAGCTGAGAGTACTACTTCAGACAGTAGCAAGCTGAGAGTACTACTTCAGACAGTAGCAAGCTGAGAGTACTGCTTCAGACAGTAGCAAGGTGAGAGTACTGCTTCAGACAGTAGCAAGGTGAGAGTACTGCTTCAGACAGTAGCAAGGTGAGAGTACTGCTTCAGACAGTAGCAAGCTGAGAGTACTGCTTCAGACTGTAGCAAGCTGAGAGTACTGCTTCAGACAGTAGCAAGCTGAGAGTACTGCTTCAGACAGTAGCAAGCTGAGAGTACTAATTCAGACAGTAGCAAGCTGAGAGTACTACTTCAGACAGTAGCAAGGTGAGAGTACTGCTTCAGACAGTAGCAAGCTGAGAGTACTGCTTCAGACAGTAGCAAGGTGAGAGTACTGCTTCAGACAGTAGCAAGTGAGAGTACTACTTCAGACGTAGCAAGGTGAGAGTACTACTTCAGACAGTAGCAAGGTGAGAGTACTGCTTCAGACAGTAGCAAGGTGAGAGTACTGGTTCAGACAGTAGCAAGGTGAGAGTACTGCTTCAGACAGTAGCAAGGTGAGAGTACTGCTTCAGAGTAGCAAGGTGAGAGTACTGCTTCAGACAGTAGCAAGGTGAGAGTACTGCTTCAGACAGTAGCAAGCTGAGAGTACTGCTTCAGACAGTAGCAAGCTGAGAGTACTACTTCAGACAGTAGCAAGCTGAGAGTACTACTTCAGACAGTAGCAAGCTGAGAGTACTGCTTCAGACAGTAGCAAGGTGAGAGTACTGCTTCAGCCAGTAACAAGCTGAGAGTACTGCTTCAGACAGTAGCAAGGTGAGAGTACTGCTTCAGACAGTAGCAAGGTGAGAGTACTGCTTCAGGTGGTAGCAAGGTGAGAGTACTGCTTCAGACAGTAGCAAGGTGAGAGTACTGCTTCAGATGGTAGCAAGGTGAGAGTACTGCTTCAGACAGTAGCAAGGTGAGAGTACTGCTTCAGACAGTAGCAAGCTGAGAGTACTGCTTCAGACACTAGCAAGGTGAGAGTACTGCTTCAGACAGTAGCAAGGTGAGAGTACTGCTTCAGACAGTAGCAAGGTGAGAGTACTGCTTCAGACAGTAGCAAGCTGAGAGTACTACTTCAGATGGTAGCAAGGTGAGAGTACTGCTTCAGACAGTAGCAAGGTGAGAGTACTGCTTCAGACAGTAGCAAGCTGAGAGTACTGCTTCAGACAGTAGCAAGCTGAGAGTACTGCTTCAGACAGTAGCAAGGTGAGAGTACTGCTTCAGACAGTAGCAAGCTGAGAGTACTGCTTCAGACAGTAGCAAGGTGAGAGTACTGCTTCAGACAGTAGCAAGGTGAGAGTACTGCTTCAGACAGTAGCAAGCTGAGAGTACTGCTTCAGACAGTAGCAAGGTGAGAGTACTGCTTCAGACAGTAGCAAGGTGAGAGTACTGCTTCAGACAGTAGCAAGTGAGAGTACTGCTTCAGACAGTAGCAAGGTGATAGTACTGCTTCAGACAGTAGCAAGCTGAGAGTACTGCTTCAGACAGTAACATGCTGAGAGTACTGCTTCAGACAGTAGCAAGCTGAGAGTACTGCTTCAGACAGTAACAAGCTGGGAGTACTGCTTCAGACAGTAGCAAGCTGAGAGTACTGCTTCAGACAGTAGCAAGGTGAGAGTACTGCTTCAGACAGTAGCAAGCTGAGAGTACTCTTCAGACAGTAGCAAGGTGAGAGTACTGCTTCAGACAGTAGCAAGCGTGAGAGTACTGCTTCAGACAGTAGCAAGCTGAGAGTACTGCTTCAGACAGTAGCAAGGTGAGAGTACTGCTTCAGACAGTAGCAAGGTGAGAGTACTGCTTCAGACAGTAGCAAGGTGAGAGTACTGCTTCAGACAGTAGCAAGGTGAGAGTACTGCTTCAGACAGTAGCAAGTGAGAGTACTGCTTCAGACAGTAAGCAAGGTGAGAGTGCTGCTTCAGACAGTAGCAAGGTGAGAGTACTGCTTCAGACAGTAGCAAGGTGAGAGTACTGCTTCAGACAGTAGCAAGGTGAGAGTACTGCTTCAGACAGTAGCAAGGTGAGAGTACTGCTTCAGACAGTAGCAAGTGAGAGTACTGCTTCAGACAGTAGAACATGTGAGAGTACTGCTTCAGACAGTAGCAAGGTGAGAGTACTGCTTCAGACAGTAGCAAGGTGAGAGTACTGCTTCAGACAGTAGCAAGCTGAGAGTACTGCTTCAGACAGTAGCAAGGTGAGAGTACTGCTTCAGACAGTAGCAAGGTGAGAGTACTGCTTCAGACAGTAGCAAGGTGAGAGTACTGCTTCAGACAGTAGCAAGGTGAGAGTACTGCTTCAGACAGTAGCAAGTGAGAGTACTGCTTCAGACAGTAGCAAGGTGAGAGTACTGCTTCAGACAGTAGCAAGGTGAGAGTACTGCTTCAGACAGTAGCAAGGTGAGAGTACTGCTTCAGACAGTAGCAAGGTGAGAGTACTGCTTCAGAGTTAGCAAGTGAGAGTACTGCTTCAGACAGTAGCAAGGTGAGAGTACTGCTTCAGACAGTAGCAAGCTGAGAGTACTGCTTCAGACAGTAGCAAGCTGAGAGTACTGCTTCAGACAGTAGCAAGGTGAGAGTACTGCTTCAGACAGTAGCAAGCTGAGAGTACTGCTTCAGACAGTAGCAAGTAGAGTACTGCTTCAGACAGTAGCAAGTGAGAGTACTGCTTCAGACAGTAGCAAGTGAGAGTACTGCTTCAGACAGTAGCAAGGTGAGAGTACTGCTTCAGACAGTAGCAAGGTTAGAGTACTGCTTCAGACAGTAGTCAGATAGTGTGGCAGGATCATCTTTGATGGACCAGCTCAGGCAACCAGGAATTTCACGCGGGAGGGAGGGAACTTTTCTTTTTATGGTGGGAAACTTTTTTTTATGATGGGGGAAGTTTTTTTAATGGCGGGGAAAGTTTTTTTTTATGGTGAGGAAGTTTTTTAAAGTGGGAAATTACTGATGAGGGATTTTTTTTTATAGTGGGGAAGTTGTTTATGAGGTGGAAGCTTTTTTAATGGTAGGGAAATTTATTGTTTTTAAGGCGGGAAAGTATTTATGGCGGGGAGAGAATTCTTTCTAGAGGGGTTGGAAGTTTTTTTTCTTTTACAGCGGGAGGGGGGGGGGGAGGGAATTTTTATATTGTGGAGAGAAATTTTTTATGGCGGGGGAGATTTGGTGGATGGGGAGGGAAATTTTCTTATATTGGATGAAAATTTATGGCAAGGAGAGAAGCCTTGTTTAGCTGGGGAAGTATAACTTGTATGGGGGGAAGAATGGATTTTTTGAGCGGGTAGGGGGAGCTTGTGGGTGGGGGAGGGAGGGATTCAGGGCTGGGGAGCGGGATCTTGTGGGTGGGGAGGGAGGGACTCAGGGCTAGGGAGGGGGATCTTGTGGGTGGGGGAGGAAGGCTCTGTTGACAGGGAAGTGATTGTTTTTGCGAAAGAGTTGGTGGAACTTGTGAACGGTGGAAGTAAGGCTTTGAAAGAAAGGGTATGGCTTTGAAAGAAAGGGTAAGGCTTTGAAAGAAAGGGTAAGGCTTTGAAAGAAAGGGTAAGGCTTTGAAAGAAAGGGTAAGACTTTGAAAGGAAGGGTAAGGCTTTGAAAGTTGAAAGAGGATAGGTTTGAGAAGAGCAAGCTTTGAAAGAAAGGATAGGTAAGGCTTTGAAAGAAAGGATAAGGCTTTAAGGCTTTGAAAGAAAGGATAAGGCTTTGAAAAAAGGGGTGGCTTTGGAAGAAGGCTTTGGGAGAAGGGGTAAGGCTTTGGAAGAAGTGAAGAGGGAGGAAGGAGAGATGGAGAAGAGGTTGAAGATAATAGATTATAGAAAATGAAAGATGAGGAGTGTGATGATGGTGATGATGGTGATGATTGGTGATGATGGTGATGATGATGATGTGATGATGGTGATGATGATGATGTTGATGATGTGTTTTGAGATGATGATGTTTGGAGATGATGTGTGATTGTGAATGAGATGATGATGATGATGTTTGATGATGATGATGATGATGAGGGGATGATGATGAGGGTGATGATGGTGATGATGTGATGTGAGATGATGATGATGATGATGATGATGATGATGTGTATGATGAGATGATGTTTGTGATAAATTGATATGATGATGATGTGATGATGATGGTGATGATGTGATGTTTGGGATGAGGGTGTGATGATGATGATGTGTGATGTTTGATAAAATTGAGGTTGGGGGGGATGATGATTGATGATGATGTTTGTGATGATGATGATGATGATGATGGTGATGATGATAAAGGATGATGATGATGTGATGATGAGGGGATGATGTGATGATGTGATGATGATGATGATTGGATGTGATGTGTGATGTGGTGATTGATGGATGATGATGTTTGGGGTGAGATGTGGTTTGATGATGTGATGATGTGATGATGATGATGTGATGAGATGGGGTGTGATGTGTGATGATAGATGATGATGATGATGATGATGATGGATGATGATGATATGATGATGAGATGATGATGATGATGATGAGGAAAAGATGATGATATGTGATGTTGAGGGGATGATGATGATGATGATGATGTGATGATGATGGGGGGGTTGGGGTGATGATGATGATGTGATGATGATGATGGTGAGATGATGGAGGGGTTTTTGTGGTGTGATGTGAAATGAGGGGATGGATTGATGGATGATATGATGGTGATGATGGTTTGATGATGATGATGATGTTGAGATTTGATGATGTGGATGTGATGATGTTTGGGTGTGTGATGATGATGATGATGAGTGTGTGATGATGATGGTGATATGATGATGATGATGTGATGTGATGATATGAGAGATGGGGTGATGAGGGATGTGATGGTATGATGATGGTTTTATGATGGGGTATGATGTGATGGTGTGATGATGATGATGATGATGTTGATGATGATGATGATGATGTTATGGTGATGATGATGATGATGATGATGATGATGTGTTGTGTTGTTTGATGATGGATGATGTGTGGTTGATGTTGATGTGATGTTGTGTGAGATGTGATGATTTTGATATGATAATGTATGAGATATTGATGTATGATGTGTTGTTTGATGTGATGATGTTGATTTTTGATGATGATGATGTGAGGGGATGATGTGATGTGTGTTGTGATGATGTGTGATGATGATGGATGATGATGATGATGTGATGATGAGATGATGATGTGATTTTTGAGGGTGTGATGATGTGATGTGATATTGATATTGTGATGATGTGATGTGATGAGATGTTGATAAAGGGTGATGATGATGATGATGATGATGATGAGATGGTGATGATGTATTGATGTGATGATGATGATGTGAGGGATGATGATGATGATATGATGATAAAGATGATGTGATGATTGAGGGTGTGATGTTGGTGATGTGATGTGATGATGGTGATGATGATGATGATGATGGTGTTATGATGATGGTGATGATGATGATGATGAGATGATGATTTTTGATGGTTATGATGGTGTGATGATGGTGATGTGAGGGTTTTGAGATGATGATGTGATGGTGATGTGATGGTGATAATGATGATGGTGATGATGATGATGAATGATGATGTGTGTGATGATTGATTGATGATGTTGATGATGATGATGATGATGATGATGATGATGATGATTTGGATGTGTTGTACCCAGGAAAGTTATATTGTGCCGGAAGCAGGGGCTCGGTGATTAAAAAATTTTATACAAATTTTATTACCCCAGAAAGTTTAGTGAGCTAAAATAGTAATTTTTTAAGAATATTTTTTACCGTATAGTATTTTGTTTTTAAAGGCTGGTTAACAGTGATACCACAAGAAAAATCCTTAAAATTGGGCCTCTGGGGATTAATGAATTAAAAGTGTTTATAATTACGGATATCCACCACCATGATGTTCTCACTGTACGTAGCAAGGGGGTGCCCAAAGTTATATTTTTTAAAAAGTATCCTTTGCAGAACTAAAATTTATTTTCCAGGGGAGTGTGAACCCGATCATTAGTGGAAGATTACGACGATTAAAAGCGCTGGGGATAAACCCAAATTAAGTGTGTCGGAGTTTATATTCTCTGGTTTGAACCCCAAATTGGTGAGCGTTAGAATTTTGCGAGGGAATGGCGCTGGATTTGAAATACTGAATGAATTATATTACAGTTCATATTTTTATCCCTTAGAGTTCGAGGTGTAGGATGATCTTTGGATTTTATATTTTCATGGTCTCGGGTTCGAAACACGGTAAAACTACATGTGATTTCATACTTTTGTATATTTTCTAAGTTTCGAAGAGGATACACAAATTTTTATATATAAGATTCCATACTACTTTTATGTCTCATTGTCCATCGTATCGGTACTTTGTAATATTTATGTTACAATATTCATCTCCATTTTAGTTAGAAGCTACAATTGGGTACACCTTCGTAAGTTTGCTGCAGATGTGGGCTCATTCAGGGCACAGACGGGAAATATTATTTTCAGTGTATCACTTTGATGCAGGATGCCTTAATGCTTTCAAGGGGCTCTTGATCCAAGGATAGGAGAGGTCCTACCCTTCCTCAAATCATATTGAAACCCGTTCGAGTGGCGCTCTTTCTTTTCCACGAGTTAAGCACTTTCCCTTGTGTATATATGAAACTAATTCAGGTATATTCAGATAACACTGATATTCACGCATTTCCCCTGATTGATAAAGAAATTTCCCCACCATTGTTCATTCAGATATTGCCCACGTGAAGGAGGTGAATCCCAATTCCTTAAATCTTTCTCAGTACCAACAAAAAACTAGGAATGTCAATGATATGCTCGTCATATCAAAGAGAAACATTTGCTGTAAGAACGAGATATGCATCTTATTAGCGAGACTCGTCAAATCAACAATAGGCTCACCACATTAATGGATAGCTGACTACACTAATGAGGAACTCACCACACCAACGACAAATTCATGACAACATTGAGAAACTCACCACAACAATGAGAAACTCACCCCTATCAACGACAAACTCACCACAACAATGAAAAACTCACCCCTATCAACGACAAACTCACCACAACAATGAAAAACTCACCCCTATCAACGACAAACTCACCACAACAATGAGAAACTCACCCCTATCAACGACAAACTCACCACAACAATGAGAAACTCACCCCTATCAACGACAAACTCAACACAACAATGAGAAACTCACCCCTATCAACGACAAACTCACCACATCAATGAGAAACTCACCACATCAACGACAAACTCACTACATCAATGAGAAACTCACCACACCAACGACAAACTCACCACAACAATGAGAAACTCACCCCTGTCAACGACAAACTCACTACATCAATGAGAAACTCACCACACCAACGACAAACTCACCAAAACAATGAGAAACTCACCACATCAACGACAAACTCACCACATCAATGAGAAAACTCACCACATCAACGACTCCTCATCTTTCTTTCCCTTCCCGCAACTCGGTGGGTGTCTAGTATACAAGAATTTGGGCGAGACAGAACGTGAGACAGGGCCCTGATTGCATGCTTCAGGACAAACCGTAAATTGTATCTGGTATAAGGGAGCGGGGGAGTATATAGATACACTGGAAAATGCAAAATTCTGTGTAATGGGCGAATTTGCGTCTCTTATTTCAAGATAGGATAGGTATAGTAATGGAAGTGAGGGAGGCACCGTACTTTCCGGCATATAAGGCGCACAAATATATGTGACATGTAAGGCAATGTTGAAAAGTAGTTGTAACATAACAACAGTAAGCAAATGCTAAAATGTAACCCATGAGCATGTGGGGGTGCGTCTTATATTCCGGAAAATACGGTATGTCATGTAAAGTCTCGGACGAGAGGAAGTTACCTCAGGCAACACCGCTGTAGTTACGTCAACATAAACGGAAAATAAAATTGCATCCGGAACATACACTTGTAAATATAATAAACAAGGCAGGCAATGGTGCTTTAATATGTGAAGGAAAATCTTGACATGTGTAGATACAATCTTAACTTACGTAGAAAGAAAAAAAAATCTCATGGAAAAGTATAGAACATGCATTTTATTACTAGACATATTAGAAAAGTTATTGTTTGACAGGTAAATTTATATAAACACCGAATACAGAATAGATATGGAAACAGATGCCATAAAAAATACGAGAAAGTTTCGAAATAAATTTGAAAAACAGAAACATGAATAAATGAGAGAGACTTACAAGTAAAAAATCTAGTTCACAACAAAGAAAGGAGAAGAAGAAAAATAGTGTTGAGGAAGTTAGAGCTCCGGACACAAATGTTGTAGAACAGAGTTTAAAAGCATAACGAAAAATAAACTCAAAAATAGAGATGAATAAATAATCACAAAAAATGAACAGATAAAATCCAAATATTGAGAGACACGAATATAAATCATGAATAATAAAACGGACAGAAAACAAACATTTAAAACGAAAATATAGAGAACCCGAGTACATGTTGCAGAATGTTAATTAACACGAATATCAACACGCGAGTGTTTCATTAGTATATTTATTTGTCTGTCGCGATTCTTGATTTACTGGTAGGCCTCTCACATAAAAGGTATATACACTGAGAGATGTATATCCTTCAGCGAATGAATGCTGAAATATGTATATTATTAAGGGCAAAGTAACTGTGAGATTTATATCTGTCAGGGAATTTCAGAATATAACATTTTAAAAGAGAGGATTCTGCGTTAACTAAGGGTTTTAATAACTGACTTCACTTACGCACCGAAGGTGCACGTTGTTTGTGCATATAAAAAGTTAATTTAATCCTCTCTTGGATTTAAATATTTTGGTGGGGTAGGTTAGAATTTTATCCTTAATGACGTCGTGCAGTTAATAGGATCAAAACCAAAATCTGAGGGGTAAAAACAACAATCATGAAACAATAGGGAAACTTTACCTACTTATCTTTCGCCTTGGCCGTTTTGGCCCAACAAAAGCAGGTAAAAAAAAGGACAATAGTTTAATATCGTGGTTTTTCGGGAATGAACGAAAGCTCAGCAGAATATAGGTGGCATTGTAACGGCCCCCAAAAGGCATTGTGCTTTTAAAAGAATTTGGACGACCCAAAAAATGGCTTGCGGTTCAAGAAACAAAAAGGAGAAAAAAATTTTAAATAACCCACGATTACAACAGTTGATAAGAAGGCATTTTGAAGCACACCAGAGTCCACAAATTCCACGCCTGACGTTAAAAAACGGGAGGTACGTACACACAAGAACCAAAGCAGTACTGCTAAAGTTTAGAAAAAACGTCGCCTGGTAAAGGCCCAAAATTTTTGGCCGTAAGCTCTGGGATGTGGTGGACGGGGATTCACGCATGAACGTGCAACCGACAAATCTGCAGCAACTGCGTAATCCTATCATATCCACGTGGAGCAGAACCGCTAAGGAAAGTTTCCAGCACTTTGTTGAATCCAGGCCAAGAAAAGTTCAGGGTGTTCTTTGGGCAAAGTTGGGGTGGCAACCCAGTACTAAAAGAGTGCACGCAAAGTAGCCAATGAGTGTATACACACACGCGCACGAACACACACACATACATACTTACATACATATCTCTTTCTCTCTCTTTGTATATATTATATATATATTATATATATATATTATATATATATATATTTATATATATATATTATATATATATATATATACATTTATATATATATATATATTATATATTATATATATATATTATATATATATATATATATATATATATATATATATATATATATATATATATTTTCAACAAGTCGGCCGTTCTCCCACGAGGCAGGGTGACCCAAAAAAGAAAGGAAAATCCCCCAAAAGAAAATACTTTCATCATCATTCAACACTTTCACCACACTCACACATTATCACTCTTTTTGCAGAGGTGCTCAGAATACAACAGCTTAGAAGCATATACATATAAAGATACACAACATTATCCCTCCAAACTGCCAATATCCCAAACCCCTCCTTTAAAGTGCAGGCATTGTACTTCCTATTTCCAGGACTCAAGTCCGACTATATGAAAATAACCGGTTTCCCTGAATCCCTTCACTAAATATTACCCTGCTCACACTCCAACAGATCCTCAGGTTCAAGTACCATTCGTCTCCATTCACTCCTATCTACACGCTCACGCACGCTTGCTGGAAGTTTAAGCCCCTCGCCACAAAACCTCCTTTACCCCCTCTCTCAACCCTTTCGAGGACGACCCTTACCCCGTCTTCCTTTCCCTATAGATTTATATGCTTTCCATGTCATTCTACTTTGATTCATTCTCTCTAAATGACCAAACCACCTCAACAACCCTCTTCTGCCCTCTGACTAATACTTTTATTAACTCCACACCTTTTCCTAATTTCCACATCGAATTTTCTGCATAATATTTACACCACACATTGCCCTTAGACAGGACATTCTCCACTGCCTCCAACCGTCTCCTCGCTGCTGCATTTACCACCAAGCTTCACATCCACATAAGAGTGTTGGTACTACTATACTTTCATACATTCCCTTCTTTGCCTCCATAGATAACGTTTTTTGACTCACATATACCTCAACGCACCACTCACCTTTTTTCCTTCATCAATTCTTTGATTATCCTCATTCTTCATAAATCCATCGCTGACATGTCAATCCTAGTATCTGAAAACATTCACTTCATCCATAATCATCCTCCCAATTTGATATCCATTTTTCTTTATTCTAAAATCATTTCGTAACCTATCACCTTACTCTTTCTATGTTCACTTTCAAACTTTCTTACCTTTACACACTTTCAAAAACTCATTCACTAACCTTTGCAATTTTCTTTATGAATCTCCCATAAGCACTGTATCATCAGCAAAATGTATCCTGTTCAATTACCCATTTTGAATTTGATTCCCCTAATTTAATCCCACCCCTCTCCGAACAACATAGCATTTACTTCTTTTACAACCCCCATCTATAAATATATTAAACAACACATGGTGACATTACACATCCCCTGTCTAACTTATATTATATATATATATATATATATATATATATATATAACAAACATATTTTTATATATTTACTTTATATTTATATTCATATTTATATATATATATATATATATTTATGTCGTGCCGAATAGGACAGAACTTGCGATCTTGGCTTAATTAGCAAACGCTCATCTTGCAATTAGGATAAGTGGAAATTTGTGTATTCAAATAACTTTGCCTTAAATCTCTGAATCTAACGAAAAAAATATATTTGTTTGTGTTTGTTTAGTATAAATTATAGTAAACGTATTTTAAAAATATATTTAGTTGGAGTTAGGCCAAAATAAATTGTCTTGTTATATAAGGTTAGGTAAGTTTTCTAAGATTCTTTGGTGCAAAATTAAAATTTTTTTACACTTACATTAATGCAATATAATTTCTTTAGACGTTTTAGAGAAAAATCTTCAGAAAAAGACTTAATTTTAAATGAATTCTTGACTAATTGACCAGTTTTACATATTCGGACACGAATATATCATATATATTATATCCAGATATATATTTATATATATATATCTTATTATATATCATATATATATATTATATATATATATATATATATTTTTTATATATATACTATATACATACTATATATATATATTTCAATACAAAAGGCGTATCCCACCAAGTCAGGGGTGGCCCCACCCCAAAAGAAAAAACGAGTTTTTTCTTTTTAATTTGTAATTTGTACAAGAGAAGGGGGTTACTAGCCCCCTTCCTCCCGGCATTTTAGCGCCTCTTACAAACACGCATCGGCTTACGGAGGAAGAATTCTGTTCCACTTCCCCATGGGAGATAAGAAGAAATAAACAAGAACAAGTCACTAGTAAGAACATACAGAGGGGCGTGCATATATATGTGCTTGTATAGTGTATGTGTAGTGTGATTTAAGTGTAAGAAGTAGTAGCAAGAGTACCTGAATCTTGCTGTTTATGAGACAGAAAAAATACTCCAGCAATCCTACCATCATGTAAAATAATTTACAGGTTTCTGTTTTACACTCCTTGGCAGGACCGTTAAGTACTCCCCTGGGCGGTTGCATTCTACCAATTTACTACCTATATATATATATATATATATATATATATATATTATATTTCTATAGATATATATATTATATATATATATATATATATATAAATATATATATATATATAAAATGTAATGACCTTTTATCTTATTTCTACCTTCCATCCCCTACTCTGTTCACTATCCACTATCTCGCCCTTCTCGCTCACCTCTCACCACCCTTGCGCTGTCAGTCTATCCGACAATATTGCGACTTTCATTTTGGAAGCCACAATGCGCGATCGGTGTGTGGGGAGAAGGGGAAGGAAGGGGTAGGGAAGGGGAAGGGAAGGGGTGAAGGATGGGGAAAGGGAGGAGATGGAATGAAGGAAAACGGGTAGATGTGAGATTTTGAAAAGAGTAAATAAGGGATTAAGGAAGGGATAGAGTTTATAACAATATTACACGATATTGCTAACTCATCGAGATAATGCCTGGTCTTTATTATATTTCATCTTGTCGGGGGTTTTTTTATAGGGCTCACTGACGGTTTAGCCGTATCGAAGCCGACCTCCGAGAGTAGTGAAACACGAAACTCTTCAAAGGTATGAACTGATATGAAGTTTCTACTTGAGGGAAAGTTGTCACAACGACGGATTACGTTGTTTAATGGCAGCATAGGACAGTCAGCATGATTGACGTGTGTGGGTGGGGACTTGGAGAAAGGAAAAGCGTATGGGAATTCAGAAACGGGATGGGGCGGCTGGATGTGGGAAGAAAGGAGGAACTTCACCAGAGAACAGTGGAATAGGAGGTGTAGAATGGAGGAGATTGATAGACACAAGAAAATGCTAAATTCATTCCCACCAAGTTAAAATCTACCACTATCATTAGTCATCATTTAATATTAACCAGGTCAGTAGCCTTGAATTATCTCCATTATTAGCCCTACTGTGGAACCCCACCAACTTCTACCTTTTGGCTCCATTATCAACCTCTAGTTAATCTGCTCTTTCAGCCACCACCATCAGCCCGTACCATCAACCTCAAATCATCTAGCTCACAAACAGAGCGAATAGTTGCCCTATAGAAGCTTTTTCTGCATGCTATGGCTTTTCTTAATTTCCTCACTCCCGACTGGGTTGCATGATGAAAGAGTTTGTTTTTGTGTTCTCAGTATAATCTGCACTTGTTTGTGCCATCTACCAGAATATCCATCATCTGCCCCTATTGTTATGAACACTCTGTCCAGCAGTCCCCCCAACCCCTACCACCCCCCCCCCACACCAGAATCGTAGCATTAATTTTTGCCATTCTTACAACTGTCCACCTTTCTGCAACACCACAATCCATATTATCCACCTTCCCCTCGTTCACCACCTTCCACCACCCCTCCACAATCAATCTCAACCACAACCACCTTATCACCGATCTCCAATTTGCCATGCAGTACACAATCCACATTACCATACACGACCAACCAAACATCAACCTTTCCATCACAACCGTCGCCAGCACCACCAACATCACTCCATCACCACCGGTCGTCAGCACAAAAACATCACTCCATCACCACCGTCGCCAGCAACCACTACTCTGAACTTTTACACGTACCACCAGCCACCATTGCAATCAGCAACCACACAATACCCCCCTCACCCTTTCCTTCGCACTTCACAAGTCAAGGAGTTTAGAAAGCACATACACCCAGCTGGAGTCAGGGCAACCCCCTCCCCCAAAACAGTAACTTTCAGCGTAATATCCAGTGGGGCGAATGCTTGAATGCATGCCAAATGTATTTGAGGTCATGATAATGGTTGACGAGTGTTGACTGTGTGTGTGTGTGTGTGTGTGTGTGTGTGTGTGTGTGTTGTGTGTGGGTGTGTGTTGTGTGTGTTGTGTGGTGTGTAGTGTGTGTGTGTGTGTGTGTGCGTTGTGGGTGTGTGATTCTGTGTGTGTGTGTGTGTGTGTGTGGTGTGGGTGTGTGTGTGTGTGTGTGTGTGTGTGTGTGTGTGTGTGTGTGCGTGTGTGTGTGTGTGTGTATGTGTGTGTGTTTTGTGTTTGCGTGTGTGTGTGTTTGTGTGTTGTGTACTCACCTATTTGTACTCACCTATTTGTGGTTGCAGGGGTCGAGTCCTAGCTCCTGGCCCCGCCTCTTCACCGGTTGCTACTAGGCCCTCTCTCTCCCCGCTCCATGAGCTTTATCAAACCTCGTCTTAAAACTGTGTATGGTTCCTGCCTCCACTACGTCATTTTCTAGGCTATTCCA
This sequence comes from Cherax quadricarinatus, assembly GCF_026875155.1. Taxonomy (NCBI): domain Eukaryota; kingdom Metazoa; phylum Arthropoda; class Malacostraca; order Decapoda; family Parastacidae; genus Cherax; species Cherax quadricarinatus. The sequence continues at coordinate 26,555,201 of NC_069418.1, read as the reverse complement.
CTGCCTTACAACTCTATGACTGAAGAAATACTTCCTACTATCTCTCTGACTCATTTGTGTCTTCAACTTCCAATTGTGGCCTCTTGTTTCTGTGTCCCCTCCCTGGAACATCCTGTCTTTGTCCACCTTGTCTATTCCACGCAGTATTTTATATGTCGTTATCATGTCTCCCTGACCCTCCTGTCCTCCAGTGTGGTCAGGCCCGATTTCCCCTTAATCTTTCTTCATAGGACTTCCCCTTAGCTCTGGAACTAACTTGTCGCAAACCTTTGTACTTTCTCTAGTTTCTTGACGTGCTTTATCAAGTGCGGGTTCCAAACAGGTGCTGCATACTCCAGTATGGGACTGACATACACGGTGTACGTGTCTTGAATGATTCCTTACTAAGGTATCGGAATGCTGTTCTCAGGTTTGCCAGGCGCCCATATGCTGCAGCAGTTATCTGATTGATGTGTGCTTCCGGAGACATGCTCGGTGTTATACTCACCCCAAGATCTTTCTCCTTGAGTGAGGTTTGCAGTCTTTGGCCACCTAGCCTATACTCTGTCTGTGGTCTTCTGTGCCCCTCCCCCATCTTCATGACTTTGCATTTGGCAGGATTAAATTCGGAAGCCATTTGCTGGACCAGGTGTCCAGTCTGTCCAGGGTCTCTTTGAAGTCCTGCCTGGTCCTCATCAGATTTAATTCTCCTCATTAACTTCACATCATCTGCAAACAGGGACACTTCTGAGTCTACACCCTTCCGTCATGTCGTTCACATATACCAAAAATAGCACTGGTCCTAGGACCGACCCCTGTGGAACCCCGCTCGTCACAGGTGCCCACTGTGATACATCATTACGTTACCATGACTCGTTGTTGCTCCCTGTCAGGTATTCTCTGATCCATTGCAGTGCCCTTCCTGTTATATGCGCCTGATGCTCTAGCTTCTGCACTAATCTCTGTGAGGAACTGTGTCAAAGGCCTTCTTGCAGTCCAAGAAGATGCAATCAACCACCCCCTCTCTCTTGTCTTATTCTGTTATTTTATCATAAAACTCCAGAAGGTTTGTGACACAGGATTTGCCTTCCGTGAATCCGTGCTGGTTGGCATTT
>NC_069418.1:26541607-26549107 GCF_026875155.1 Cherax quadricarinatus | reverse complement strand
ATTTGTCTTTGAGTTACTGAATGTATATATATTGAGCTACGTCGATCTACAACCATTTCTTTTAAACACCGACGGTTCCATTAATGTCCTCGAGTTATTGACTGAAGGTACAAACTGAGAGTACATTTAGATACTTAGCACATCCTTTAAAAAATAGTGCCATAATGCAAGTGTGGTATACCACACTGCGAGGCCTGAGAAGTTTATTGTCAAGATAAATGTTTGAATTCTCAGGAGGCAAGTACACACAGTTACAGTGGTTCACATGCAGCTCTACTCTGAAGCCCGTTATAAAATATTTATTCGTTATCAAAGTGTATATAGACTTTTTTGAGAGCATGGGATATTTGACTAGGGTGTCCTGTAAGTCTGCAACCGAATGGGTAAAGCATGCAGTATTAAAATTTTCTCTCATAGAACGTGTTCACTATTATTATTACTATTATTATTGATACACGAATGCAGACGAGACGCCCAGTCAACAGTTACATGGCGAACTTATTTGGAGTGACGGTGTTAGATGCGTCGATGCTGTTTTCCCATTCGTGACACCTCCTGTTCGAGTTAGTTAAACACGGGTTGCAGAATCCGTAGAGTTTATTACAGTTTTTCGCTAGTTACTCCAGGAGGTGAGAGATTTACTGCTGAATCCTGTATGCAGGATGATGCAATTAAGATTTCCTGTTGTTCCTGATCTCTCAGATTTATTACAGGTTAATAAATCTCATATCCTCTTATTGAACAGGTTTCCATATTTTTATAATTACAGGTGCTAGTTTTGCAACAAGTGTAAATTATTTATCTTTGGAGAACATGAAATTTCCCGGCGTTCTTTCCCAACAAATTGATTGTTTTCTACAAAGTTTAATTAATTATTTGGTCAAAGTATTAAACTCTGTGTATTTATAATATTTCTTCCATACTGCTTCTCACGGAGCTTAATGTAACGATGTCGTGCTCTCACTGTTGTATATATATTTTTTCCTTCTCCTGTTTTCCATTTTTCCATTAGATCTAATTCGATTATTTTGTATATCATAATAATATTTTTCCTGTTTTTTTTTCTCTTCTCGTGTCAATTCCTGTTCAAGTCTTGTTCCAGACCTCATCACTTTTAGTTTTCGTGTGAGTTTTAATCAGCTATGGACGCTATGTCGCATATTCCAATGTCGCAAATGTCGTATAACTTGGGAAGTGAGCCCTAATTAGGGTTTCTGAAAGCTCTTGCGTATACGTCTAATTGCCGAGCACTTAATACTGATCGTATTACGCACCATATCCTGAGCCGCTGACTGGAGCATCACGCTCTGTTTTGTCTCCCATAACTTTGAAACGACCTGTTAAACCATGATTACTGCCTCTTAACTTCTTCCAGAACTTCCCTCCACTCCCAGCTCAAGAACTGATGATGTTGCTTTACTTACGCCTTACTTGCTTCCAGAAACACATGCAGTCCAGTTTGTCTGGTCTTTCTGGCCGGGGTCAATGATATCCATATCTACTCGACGTGTTCAGTGTCATGAATTAGGTCAAAATCTGATTCGCATTCACCTTGGACTTTTCCCCACCGATCAAATGGCTCTGACGCTTCACAGCCTCCAGAATGGATCACGGCCACAACTCACAACTCTTGGCAACTGTAATTTGTCGCTTCTCAACTTCCAAAGCTGGTCTTTCATTAGAACACCCTCAAATTGATGCTGCTGCAAATGCTTCTGCTGTTGCTGCTGCTGAAAATCTTACTGCTAACGCTTCAAAGAATCCTGTGGCTGCTGATGCTGCTAGTCCTTTTGCTGCTAATGCTCATTCTGCTATTACTGCCAATTCTGAGGTTACTAGACTGGTGTTAGTGCTGTTGTCAATGCTGCTGTGTGCTAGTATTGCCGTTGCTTTTATTTCTAGTGTTGATGTACCGCTGCCATTCTGCTTCTACTATTGACGTTGATGCTGCTTCAGTGCTAATGCAGCTGTTGTTAGTGTTGCTGTTAGTAGTGCTTCTTCTGCATCTAATGTTGCTTGTAATGTCGTTGTTGCTAACTGTGCTTTTGCGTCAAATGCTCTTGTTGCTGCTAACATTGTTGCTGCTGTTGACGATGCTGTTATTCCGTGATCCTATCTAATCCTTGTCGCTTATTGGTACAGTTTTAGGTGTTTGATAAAATCGTCTGTGCGTATGTGGCAGGATATGAATAAGTGGGCTTGTGTGTGTATGTACGCATTAATGTATGTGTGTATGTATTGTATGAATGTAATGCATGTATATTTTTATACAAGTTGAAAGTTAACGCAGAAAGAAGAAAAGTGATAGGAGTTAACAGGAAAGTAAGGAATAATTGAAGGTCTGATGGTAAGGTAGAAGTAAGTTGGAAGTGAATGTATTTAGATACTTGGGAGTGGATGTGTCAGCAGAACGTGCTATGAAGGAAGAGGGGAATCTAGGATTATTATTATTATTATTATTATTATTATTATTATTATTATTATTATTATTATTATTATTATTATTATTATTATTATTATTATTATTATTATTATTATTATTACTCTTATTATTATTATTATTATTATTATTATTATTATATTATTATTATTATTATTATTATTATTATAATTAGGGGGAAGTGGTAAACTCATAGGGGTCAAACAGTTCTTGAATAATGGAAAAGTAATCAGGCTCGATGCAATTAAATTGAGAAGTCTAATTCATTTTAATACGAGAATATCCAAAAAACACTAAGGAAGCCTTCTCTAAGGGGTAAAAAAAAGGACTAGATGAGATAAAGAAAGCCACAGAAATGTTGAAGAGGTCTGTGGATAAAAATAAAAGTGTACAGAAGTAAAAGCGTCGATAAGCGTAAGAAGGGAAATTTTTCAGAGGATAATGGATAGTGTGAAGGCGTGTGCAGACACTGGAGTTGTCGTGTTTGAGATCAATGTCTGGTATGATTACTAATCAGAGAAACGAAGAAAAAAGCTAATCTTTTTATTTTGGGTTATTTTAATGCTGAGTAGAATGGTGGTTAGCGTGTGTCTTACCTCGTGTCTGGTGTGTGGATGGTCCGGTCTCTCACGCTTCCCTCCTCTTAACACACGCCAAGTTAGACTTCGCAAAACAAAAAACCCCTTGACTATTATGAGATCCTGCCTATCTTTATAAAAGGCAGCAGACACCTGGATTCAATAATGATCCATACTCTACTTGTAAAGTACAAGTTCCGTACTTCCCACCTTCAAAGCTTTTCCGATTTGGAAAGAGTAGTGTTAAAATCTAAGTACTTTCCACCAGATCGGGTTATTTTTCCAAAGAGTGAAGGCAGGCAATGATTTTAGTTTATTTTTCAAGAAAGAAACCCTGGTATGGGCGTTTCTCATAAGATGACTTGTTCAATAGTTCCAGCTTTAGTACAAGAGCGAGGTAAAGCAGTGTCTGAAAACAAATGCGAAAGTGACTTGGCTGACAGCCTTATGGCTGACCAAGGTATCAACGACCGCTGTCTACTCTGTGATGGTCTCTAGTAAAGAAAGCAAGCATAGAGAGAGTTTTAATATATAAGAGAGGAAAAGAGGCAAGTAGGATGGTCTTTGATGATACATTCTGGCTGATGTAACCTGACATGGTCAATGTTCTTGATATCAATAATGTTTTGGAGATGAGAGAGAAAGACAGAGAGAGAGAGAGAGAGAGAGAGAGAGAGATCGTTTCTCAGGACGCAATTCATAGCTTCGTTACCATTCTTTCCAAACAGATGAGTTCTTCTCACACTATCCAAGATTTGATACAGAGATTAAACTTAGTTTCCTCTACAAATATTGCAAGTGTACAGTACACTACAAACCACACCGTCACTAACAATATATACACACCCAAATTTTAGACCAGCTAGCATACACAAAGATCCAGCACATTCCTATTAAAACTCTCTTAAAGTTGCTATCGAGACCACTCGAGACCACTCTTGTTTACGATGGCAGGGACGACCCAGAGGAAATTTAATCTCTTAATTGTTTTGCCGTAGCTATTATCTAAGCCTGGCCAAGAGCTTTTGGTTCATGGACTATTTCTCTTGGCGGAGGTAATTATATATATATATATATATATAAAATATAAATATAAATATATATATATATATATATATTTATATATACATACATATAATATATATATAATATTATATATATATATATATATATATATATATATATATATATATATAATATAATATATTTATATATATATATATATATATATATAATATATATGTCGTTTCCGAATAGGGAGAACTTCGCGATCTTGGCTTAAATAGCAACGCTCATCCTGCCATATAGACAAGTGAAAATTTGTGTATGCAAATAATCCGCCAAAAACATTCTGAACCTAACGAAAAAATATATTTCACTCTGTTTGTTTAGTATTAAATTATTGTAAACAAATCTAAAATATATTTAGTTGGGTTAGGCTAAAATAAATTGTTCTTGTTATAATAAGGTTAGGTAAGTTTTCTAAGTTCCTTTTGGTGCAAAATTATAAATTTTTTACATCAACATTTAATGAAAAAAATATATCTTTAAACGTATAAGAGAAAATTTTAGAAAGGACTTAATTTTAAATGAGTTCTTGCTAATTGACCAGTTTTACATATTCGGCACGACATATATATATATTATATATTATATATATATATTATATATATATATATTATATATATATATATATATATATATATATATAATAATATATAATAATTATATATAAGTTAATTAGTCAAAGAAATATCAATTGTCTTTAGAAAGGACAATTTGTCTAAAAATATTCCACAATCTATTGAAGAGAATGATTGAAGGATAAATCCTTCATTTATGACTTGTTCACTCACCATCACCGACTTGTTCACTCACCATCACCGACTTGTTCACTCACCATCACCGACTTGTTCACTCACCATCACCGACTTGTTTACTCACCAACATCGACTTGTTCACTCATCATCACCGACTTGTTCACTCACCATCACCGACTTGTTCACTCACCATCATCGACTTGTTTACTCACCAACACGACTTGTTCACTCACCATCACCGACTTGTTCACTCACCATCACCGACTTGTTCACTCACCATCACCAACTTGTTCACTCACCAACACCGACTTGTTCACTCACCATCACCGACTTGTTCACTCACCAACACCGACTTGTTCACTCACCAACACCGACTTGTTCACTCACCATCACCGACTTGTTCACTCACCATCACCGACTTGTTCACTCACCATCACCGACTTGTTCACTCACCATCACCGACTTGTTCACATCATCACCAACACCGACTTGTTCACTCACCATCACCGACTTGTTCACTCACCATCACCGACTTGTTCACTCTCCATCACCGACTTGTTCACTCACCATCACCGACTTGTTCACTCTCCACACCGACTTGTTCACTCACCATCACCGACTTGTTCACTCACCATCACCGACTTGTTCACTCACCAACACCGACTTGTTCACTCACCATCACCGACTTGTTCACTCTCCATCACCGACTTGTTCACTCATCATCACCAACTTGTTCACTCACCATCACCGACTTGTTTACTCACCATCACCGACTTGTTCACTCACCATCACCGACTTGTTCACTCACCATCACCAACTTGTTCACTCACCATCACCGACTTGTTCACTCACCATCACCAACTTGTTCACTCACCATCACCAACTTGTTTACCCACGAGCACCGCCTTGTCCATATTAAAACAGGAACAAAACATGTTCGTTCTCAGAAGTGTGACGAAGTTCCTTAACGACTCTGTCGCACGACCTGACGTGGTGATCGTGCGTGCTAACGAGCGAATTAATGCCTATCACTTACTAATTTATTGACCGGCTAATTTGCCTGAAACGAAGTAGAAAGGGGCTTGGTAGGTGTAAAAAAAAGGGTCTATATATGTTTATATTATATATATATATATATATATATATAATATTATATATATATATATATATATTATATATAATATATATATATAAATATATATATATATATATATAATATATATATATATATATATATATATATATATAATATATATATATATATATATATATATATATATATATAATATAATATATATATATATATATATATATATATATATATATATATATATATATATATATATATATATATATATAAAGAATTAAGCCTTTCTATGTCATTTAGTATCAGGAGTAACGTAGCCTCGATATTCTGTTCAATCCTAAATTATCTACCCAACATGGATTTTAACTGTATCTCGGTGTCTGGTATTCCTTGGTCCTTGGTTATATCCTGGTGCTTGGTTATAATTTGGTGCCTGGTTATATCCTGGTGCCTGGTTATATATTGGTGCTGGTTATATCTTGGTGCCTGATTATTTCTTGGTGCCTGATTATTTCTTGGTGCCTGGTTGTATCTTGGTGCCTGGTTGTATCTTGGTGCCTGGTTGTATCTTGGTGCCTGGTTATATTTCATAAGGTTTCATAATTCAACTACTTTCATAAAAGTAATTCCGCTAACCCCAAACAACAAAAGAAAACGCTATTATTATTATTATTATTTTATTATTATTATTATTATTATTATTAGTAGTAGTAGTAGTAGTAGTAGTAGTAGTAGTAGTAGTAGTAGTAGTATTCAAATAACTTTAACGTCTACCCTCCAGTGTTAATTCATATTCCTTTAATTTCCACCGACTCGTGTTAAATTCCACCCTTTTGTTATTCGTGTGAGAACAAAGCAGTTAGATATGAAATGTTGTTAATGAAGTCTTGTAATGGCTTGTGTTGCCCAAGGTAGACCTGATTGGATACTGGAGGTCGTCATGTGTATGTTACAGAAACACTGGCGTTGTGTAGAAGTTGATGTCTGAAGCATACTGTAACACCTGGTCTGGTTTAGCGGTCGATATCTGAAGCATACTGTAACAATGGCCTGACTTAGGCTTCGATGTCTACACCATACAGAAAAACTAGCCTGGTTTAGAGGTCAATGTCAGTAACATACAGCAACACTTTCCTGCCATGGGAAATTTCTGTCCAAGCTGAGTAAAAAAAAACTAATTTTATTACCATAGGTGTAGACTAAAACAGTCATATCACAGGATCAGAATGAAGCTCTCATAAACTACCAGTCAACCCTTAATTACAAAGACGTCAACAACAAATCAACATGTTTACTCTTTTAGGGTATTACGAAGATGTCTCCCGTTGATTCATCTGGCTAGTGGATTAGCAATCTCTCTACTTGACAAGTATGTTTGGCACAAACATGTCCTCTGATAATCTGCATTGTCCATGTGGACGAGGTGATGTATGATCCTTATTTAATTGGCTCTTGAACCAGCGTATTTAATATTTTTACACATAAGAGCCAAGATAACGTAAATGATAATGATTTTCATCATTATGATTATAAGATACTAGACGCTAGTTTTTTCCTAATCATACTAGTCTTCCC
>NC_069418.1:26504107-26536607 GCF_026875155.1 Cherax quadricarinatus | reverse complement strand
GACATAAATGGTCAGTTAGCAAGAACTCATTTAAAATTAAGTCCTTTCTAAAATTTTCTCCTATACGCTTAAAGATATATCTTTTCATTTATGTTAATGTAACAATTAATAATTTTGTACCAAAAGAACGTTAGAAAAGTTACCTAACCTTATTATAACAAGCGCAATTTAATTTAGCCTAATAATTTAATAATAAACAAACAATGAAATATGTTTTTTTTCGTTAGGTTCAGAACGATTTTTGCGAAATTATTGCATACACAAATTTTAGCTTGCCTTATTCGGCAAGAAGAGCGTTGCTATTTAAGCCAAAATCGCAAGTTTTACCTATATGTCGTGCCGAATACGTACAGAATTATTAATTTTTAAACTAACATAAGTGAAAAAAACGTACGTATAAGAGAAAATATTAGAAAGGACTTATATATATATATATATATATATATATATATATATATATATATATATATATATATATATATATATATATATATATATATATATATATATATGCAGAAATGTAATTTGGAGTACATGTTGATAGTAGGCGAGAGAGGACACAACCACAACAACAATTAAAACAACGCTAGTTTAGTTAATTCAACACTCAACTTGCATTCACTAGTTAATGTTAAGCGTTGGAAGACTGGTTAGTTAGGTTTAATGACAATCAACTGCACGAAGGTCATCAAGGCTGACTTTGACCTGTAAGTCTGTCAGAAATGATTTAATACCTAAAGCTGCTTAAGAGGGTCTCAGCTGGAGGCGAATTTACAGTCAATATTTAATGTTTCCGGTTTTGACTACTTAGTTTTTTTTTAAAAGATCGGCCATTTATCAATGAGATAGTGAGACCCGGAAAAGGAAGCACAGTTAAGATCACTCATTCAAAAATGTGTAAATATTACACATCGAATGACTCTCTTATCACCTCTCATTCAAAGAGATTACACATTACTGTGCTTCCCACCCGCAGGACCCAAGTCTTGTTAACTGGTTTTCATGAATCACTTCAGAAATGTTACCTTGATCGCACTCCTTCAGCACGCCAGGCCATAAAACCATACGTACATTCAGTCCGCTCTAACGCACTCACACAAGCCTATATTATATATATATATATATATATATTAATATATAATTTTATAATATATATATATATTATATATATATATTATATATATATATATATATATATATATATATATATGCCTAATATGTTCAATATTTTACCTTACCTGCTAATATTTAATATTTCTTGATTTTTCCATAAATATTTCATCAAAGATTTTTTTTTTTTTTTAGAAAATGTACAGCAGTTATTTTCAGTACGACGATCACCGGGCACATGTACATAATTTCTACTGTTACTCTTACATTCTTAAGAGTTTTTCATTGTGCATTCTGTTTTCAAATTGTTTTTTTAAGACCAATTGTTTTTTTTAAGGCCACCTCACTCAAGTTTAACTTTTGGAAAACTTTCTAACAGTTTTATGTGTCCCTCTATTATGGAAACTTAATGCAACTCTTGCGCACTTTTCTCTTAAAATGCGTAGAAGTTAGTAAACAGTTTGACAATGTTATATAATACCAGAAGACTTGGAAAGGGTCTTCTCCATCCAATTTCTTTTTCACTCAAAAGTTCGGCGGAAGCGTTTAAGAGCTGAAGAATGGTGGATGTTCTCTGAACGAAGGCTGGTGCCAGACTGCCGGTGCACACTGCCACGCTAACACAGTCCAGTGCCACCACCACTACTACCACCACCACCACTACCACTACCACCACCACTACCATTTTTCGGCACCTGAAGTAAACCACTGAAATGTGATGGAGAATGAGAAAGAAGGAGAGAGAGAGAGAGAGAGAGAGAGAGAGAAGAGAGAGAGAGAGAGAGAGAGAAAGAGGTCATGTTCTAAATACATAGATACATATGAATGATAATGCCCGCAGTTTGTAACTCATTCCATTACTGGGTCGTAGCCACAGTCTTGCTCTTGAGATGTGTACTGTTACGAACCTGTGCAGTTACGGCAACACTGAAGCGGTTATGGCCAGAGAGACTGCTCAACCACCTTCCACTATATGTATGCCCAAGTACCTGCTCACTCCACAACTCACACACACACACACCACAACACACACACACACAACACCACACACATAACACACACACACACACACAACACAAACACACATCACAATACCACACAACACACACACACCACAACACACACACACACATCACACACACACTACACAACACACACACACACACAAACACACACACACTACACATATACACATACACACACAACACACACACACCACACACCACACACAAACACACACACACACACACCACACACAACACACACACCACACACACACACACACATACACACACATACACACACACACACACAACACACACACACACATACACATATACACAATACACAACACACACACACACACACACACACACACATACACACACACACACAACACACACACACACATACACACATACACAATACACAACAACACACACACATACACACACACATAACACACACACACAACACACATACACAACACACCACACACACAAATACACACACACACACCACACACACACATACCACACACACACATACACACACACACACACATACACACACACCCCAAACCACATACACACACACAATACACACACACACACACACACAACACTACACACATACACACACACAAACACACACACACACACAAAACACACCACACACAACACACACACAACACACACACACACACACACACACACACACACACAATACACATAAGGAGGGAGGCCCAGCGACAGTATGAAAATGACATAGCATCGAGAATCAAGACTGACCCGAAACTGTTGTATAGCCACATCAGGAGGAAGAGAACAGTCAAAGACCAGGTGATCAGATTAAGGACAGAAGGTGGAGAACTCACAAGAAATGATCAGGAGGTATGTGAGGAGCTGAACAGGAGATTTAAGGAAGTTTTTACAGTAGAGACAGGAAGGGCTGTGGGAAGACAGCACAGAAGGGAACATCAAGGGGGAATGTACCAACAAGTGTTGGATGACATACGAACAACTGAGGAGGAGGTGAAGAAGCTCTTAAGTGACCTTGACACCTCAAAGGCGATGGGACAGGACAACATCTCCCCATGGGTCCTTAGAGAAAGAGCAGAGATGCTGTGCGTGCCTCTAACCACAATCTTCAACACATCCCTTGAAACTGGGCAACTACCTGAGAAATGGAAGACAGCTAATGTAGTCCCCATATTTAAGAAAGGAAACAGAAACGAGGCACTAAACTACAGACCTGTCTCTCTGACATGTATTGTGTGCGAAGTCATGGAGAAGATTATCAGGAGGAGAGTGGTCGAACACCTGGAAAGGAACAATATTATAAATGAAAACCAGCATGGGTTCATGGAAGACAAATTTTGTATCACAAACCTCCTGGAGTTTTATGACAAGGTAACAGAAGTAAGACACAAGAGAGACGGGTGGGTAGATTGCGTTTTCCTAGATTGCAGGAAGGCCTTTGACACAGTTCCCCACAAGAGATTAGTGCAGAAGCTGAAGGATCAGGCGCATGTAAAAGGGAGGGCACTGCAATGGATAAGGGAATACCTGACAGGGAGGCAGCAACGAGTCATGGTACGTGAAGAGGTATCACAGTGGGCGCCTGTTACGAGCGGGGTCCCACAGGGGTCAGTTCTAGGACCAGTGCTATTTTTGATATATGTGAACGACATGATGGAAGGAATAGACTCTGAAGTGTCCCTGTTCGCAGATGACGTGAAGTTGATGAGAAGAATTAAATCGGACGAGGATGAGGCAGGACTGCAAAGAGACCTGGACAGGCTGGACATGTGGTCCAGTAACTGGCTTCTCGAATTCAATCCAGCCAAATGCAAAGATTGGGGAGGGGCAAAGAAGACCGCAGACAGAGTATAGGCTAGGTGGACTACAGACTACAGACCTCACTCAGGGAGAAAGACCTTGGGGTGACCATAACACCTAGCACATCACAGGAGGCACACATCAACCAAATAACCGCTGCAGCATACGGGCGCCTGGCAAACCTGAGAATAGCGATCCGATACCTTAATAAGGAATCGTTCAAGACACTGTACACTGTGTATGTTAGGCCCATACTGGAGTATGCAGCACCAGTCTGGAACCCACACCTGGTCAAGCACGTCAGGAAATTAGAGAAAGTACAAAGGTTTGCAACAAGGCTAGTCCCAGAGCTCAAGGGAATGTCGTACAAGGAAAAGTTAAGGGAAATCGAACTAACGACACTGGAGGACAGAAGGGTCAGGGGAGACATGATAACGACATACAAGATACTGCGCGGAATAGACAGGGTGGACAGAGATAGGATGTTCCTGAGAGGGGACACAGGGACAAGGGGTCACAACTGGAAGCTGAAGACTCAGACGAGTCACAGGGACGTTAGGAAGTATTTCTTCAGTCATAGAGTTGTCAGCAAGTGGAATAGCCTAGCAAGTGAAGTAGTGGAGGCAGGAACCATACATAGTTTTAAGAAGAGGTATGACAAAGCTCAGGAAGCAGAGAGAGAGAGGACCTAGTAGCGATCAGTGAAGAGGAGGGGCCAGGAGCTGAGTTTCGACCCCTGCAACCACAATTAGGTGAGTACACACACACACATACACACACACATACACACACACACACACACACACACACACACAACACACACACACACACACACACACACACACACACACACACAACAACACACACACACATACACACACACACACCACATACACACACACACAGTGAGACAGGAAGGGCTGTGGGAAGACAGAACAGAAGGGAACATCAAGAGGGAATATACCAACAAGTGTTGGATGACATACGAACAACGGAGGAGGAGGTGAAGAAGCTCTTAAGTGACCTTGACACCTCAAAGGCGATGGGACCGGACAACATCTCCCCATGGGTCCTTAGAGAAGGAGCAGAGATGCTGTGTGTGCCTCTAACCACAATCTTCAACACATCCCTTGAAACTGGGCAACTACCTGAGAAATGGAAGACAGCTAATGTAGTCCCCATATTTAAGAAAGGAAACAGAAACGAGGCACTAAACTACAGACCTGTGTCTCTGACATGTATTGTGTGCAAAGTCATGGAGAAGATTATCAGGAGGAGAGTGGTCGAACACCTGGAAAGGAACAAGATTTTAAATGAAAACCAGCATGGGTTCATGGAAGGCAAATCTTGTATCACAAACCTCCTGGAGTTTTATGACAAGGTAACAGAAGTAAGACATGAGAGAGAGGGTTGGGTAGATTGCGTTTTCCTAGACTGCAGGAAGGCCTTTGACACAGTTCCCCACAAGAGATTAGTGCAGAAGCTGGAGGATCAGGCACACGTAAAAGGAAGGGCACTGCAATGGATAAGGGAATACCTGACAGGGAGGCAGCAACGAGTCATGGTACGTGAAGAGGTATCACAGTGGGCGCCTGTTACGAGCGGGGTCCCACAGGGTCAGTTCTAGGACCAGTGCTATTTTTGATATATGTGAACGACATGATGGAAGGAATAGACTCTGAAGTGTCCCTGTTCGCAGATGACGTGAAGTTGATGAGAAGAATTAAATCGGACGAGGATGAGGCAGGACTGCAAAGAGACCTGGACAGGCTGGACATGTGGTCCAGTAACTGGCTTCTCGAATTCAATCCAGCCAAATGCAAAGTCATGAAGATTGGGGAGGGGCAAAGAAGACCGCAGACAGAGTATAGGCTAGGTGGACAAAGACTACAGACCTCACTCAGGGAGAAAGACCTTGGGGTGACCGTAACACCGAGCACATCACCGGAGGCACACATCAACCAAATAACCGCTGCAGCATACGGGCGCCTGGCAAACCTGAGAATAGCGTTCCGATACCTTAATAAGGAATCGTTCAAGACACTGTACACTGTGTATGTTAGGCCCATACTGGAGTATGCAGCACCAGTCTGGAACCCACACCTGGTCAAGCACGTCAAGAAGTTAGAGAAAGTACAAAGGTTTGCAACAAGGCTAGTCCCAGAGCTCAAGGGAATGTCGTACGAGGAAAGGTTAAGGGAAATCGGACTGACGACACTGGAGGACAGAAGGGTCAGGGGAGACATGATAACGACATACAAGATACTGCGGGGAATAGACAAGGTGGACAGAGATAGGATGTTCCAGAGAGGGGACACAGGGACAAGGGGTCACAACTTGAAGCTGAAGACTCAGACGAGTCACAGGGACGTTAGGAAGTATTTCTTCAGTCATAGAGTTGTCAGCAAGTGGAATAGCCTAGCAAGTGAAGTAGTGGAGGCAGGAACCATACATAGTTTCAAGAAGAGGTATGACAAAGCTCAGGAAGCAGAGAGAGAGAGGATCCAGTAGCGATCAGTGAAGAGGCGGGGCCAGGAGCTGAGTCTCGACCCCTGCAACCACAATTAGGTGAGTACAATTAGGTGAGTACACACATACACACACACACACATACACACACACATCTCTTTATACTTGCTTTTTTTTCAATTTACCTGCGTGTTAGTTGGCAGATGTCTGCCACATTTTTACAAAATATTTTAAGTGCAGATAATAACAGTAATAATAATAATGCAGATAATAATAATGCAGATAACAATAATAATAATAATAATAATAATAATAATAATAATAATAATAATAATAATAATAATAATAATAATAATAATAATTATAATAATAATAATTAGTAAGAGGGTATAACGTAAGTATTGCTCTTCTTGTGTATAAAGCAGGAAATAAGAGAAGTTATAGAGAGGGTCGACGAGTGTGTGATGATCAGGTGTCAAACATTGTGATCTTGACCCAGTAAGACACTGATCTTCCTTCCAATAAACTCTGGCTCTGACGGACGTACGGGAAATAATAACCAGCTTCAGTTCCCCGGGGATCTGCCAGCGTTGCCATATTCAAGAACGTTGATTACCACCAGGGCACGCAACGATTTATTTATTTTGTAAATACGGGATTTTTGTTTATTTTGAGTGTGTAGTGTGTTTGTAGCGATCGGGAGTGTTGGGAGTCGTTGATTGGCTCTGGTCGCGTTGTTAACTCTAGAGCTAAAGTTAACAACACTCTAGGTTGTGTGTTTTCGTCTAATGTTAAATGTTTAATGTCATTGGCTCTATTTTAACTTTTCTTTAGAAATATATAGCTGATTCTAGGTTACATCAGCTACAGCCACAAGCGCTAGCAAACTTGCCATCGTCCTGTAGCTGCTGTCAAAGTTAAAAAGAGAGGGCTTAATTGTCTCTGTATGTGCATTTAACTATAACACTAGAAACATTTAATTGGCGTTGGGGCGCACCCAGTTAATTATGGCGCCGGGGATACCGAACTATCCTTTTGGCAGGTGTTTGTCCTCAGAGGTGAGGGCACCGCTGCAGCCAAGCTGTCATCTGCTCATTACAGCAATATCCGTTCCACTGCTCACTGCAGCTGCATCATATTCCTCATTATACGAGCGACCTGCCGTGCCGTCCGCGTGTTTATGTTCGTTCATGGTTGGACGTGCGTAGCTGTTGCATGCGAGGCATCACCCAGTCAGTGGCGTAGGCAGCTATTTGCGCATACTGGCAAGTATGTATATGTGCTTACGTCTGTATGTTGTCTACTGTGCATGCTGTCATTTACATAAGAACATAAGAAAGACGGAACACTGCAGCAGGCCTACTGGTCCATGCGAGGCAAGTCTAGTTCTCCTACCGGCTTGAGCCAACGCCCTAACCTAGTCAGGTCATGTCACATTCACTTAAGGACGGAGCACGGCATCTGACCTAGTAGCAGAAGCTAGTCAGGTCCTACTCACACCCACCCACACCCACTAATGTATTCATCTAACCTGTTTTTAAAACTACCCAAAGTCTTAGCTTCTAAGACGGTACGTAGGAGTTTGTTCCACTCATCCACGACTTTATTACCAAACTAGTGCTTTCCTATATCCTTCCTGAATCTGAATTTTTCCAACTTAAACCCAGTGCTGCGAGTCCTGTCAAGGCTAGATATTTTTAGCATGCTATTTACATCCCCTTTATTTATTCCTGTTTTCCATTTATACACATCAATCATATCCCCCCTAATTCTACGCCTTTCTAGAGAGTGCAGATTCAGGGCCCTAAGTCTATCCTCTCACATAAAATGCTACGCGCACACCTTGGTACCTATGTACTCAGTCATAAATAATAAAACAAAATAAGGGAATTCTTCTTCATTATGCCCTCTTCTCCCCCTTAATACAAACGTAGATGGTTTAGGTTGTTAGTTATGTATCTGTTGAAAGTCTTGAGTAACAGTCCATTAACAGTTTATCAGTCTGCTCATGTGCACCTCTTTCCGCCTCGCTTTTTCAACAGAGCATGTAGTACCATATTACAAAATAATGTGATCTATAGAGTGCTATCCAATACTGAGCTCAGTATTCAATTGAGTACAGATCAATAGGTTTATAGAGCACAACACATCATAGACCACAGTACTCTATACTGAAACATAATCCATATACGACAGTTCTATAAACCACATTACTCTAACATGGTAGAGCGGAATACTCTATAAATCAGAGTGCTCTGCTGAACTAAATTAGATTATTTTAGCATTCATCTCGTTCACTAAAGAAAAATAAATAGAGCTTCATTCATGAAATAAAAAGAGCTTCATTCATGAAATAAAAAAGAGCTTCATTCATGAAATAAAAAAGAGCTTCATTCATGAAATAAAAAAGAGCTTCATTCATGAAATAAAAAAGAGCTTCATTCATGAAATAAAAAAGAGCTTCATTCATGAAATAAAAAAGAGCTTCATTCATGAAATAAAAAAGAGCTTCATTCATGAAATAAAAAAGAGCTTCATTCATGAAATAAAAAAGAGCTTCATTCATGAAATAAAAAAGAGCTTCATTCATGAAATAAAAAAGAGCTTCATTCATGAAATAAAAGCTTCATTCATGAAATAAAAAAGAGCTTCATTCATGAAATAAAAAAAGAGCTTCATTCATGAAATAAAAAAGAGCTTCATTCATGAAATAAAAAAAGAGCTTCATTCATGAAATAAAAAAGAGCTTCATTCATGAAATAAAAAAAGAGCTTCATTCATGAAATAAAAAAGAGCTTCATTCATGAAATAAAAAAGAGCTTCATTCATGAAATAAAAAAAGAGCTTCATTCATGAAATAAAAAAGAGCTTCATTCATGAAATAAAAAAGAGCTTCATTCATGAAATAAAAAAGAGCTTCATTCATGAAATAAAAAAAGAGCTTCATTCATGAAATAAAAAAGAGCTTCATTCATGAAATAAAAAAGAGCTTCATTCATGAAATAAAAAGAGAAAATGGGTAAAAGCCTTTTTTTTCACGATAATAAACGAAAGGTTATATTTAGCAATTGTTCGCGAGATAAAATCCAAAACTGTATAAATATTCGAAATGGTGCAGTCATCAAAAAAAAAAAAAAGCTCACACAAAAATAGACCTAATTGAATCCCAATTAGAGAAAATTTAAATTTCAAATCAGATGAAATTGATTTTCGTTCGTGGCAAAGAAAATATTGGATCGTCAGTTTACGTTAAAAAAATGAAAGGTTTCTAATATAATAATAGAAAAGATTTATTTTGATTGAAAAAAAAGGTCATTATAACACGAAAATTTTATATAAAAATCAGACACAGAATAACATTAACGATAAATGCTGGATTCATCAACTTTCTGTCGACAGTAATCAGAAAACATAGGCGTGGAACAAGCTTTCACTCTGAGAACGTTTCGCTCTTTGTAAAGCTCTATATGGAGGGAAACGTCGTTATAGCAATAGCTTGGCTCGGCTACTGTGTCGCATCAAGTATTGTTAAGTGTATCGGTTAATTTGACTTGTTAATAATTACGGATGTTGGGTTCGAGTAACACAAACTGGATTCTCTAACCTGTTGAAGTTTTGTGTGGTGGTGATGTCATGTCAGTCTTAGCAGGTTGTCGAGATATATATACTTACGTCCTGAAGTCTGATTCCTCAGGTTACTGATTCCAGCTTAATCCAGCCTTCAAGTTGCAGGTCTCCTGCAAGTGTGTGGTAGTCAACGAGTCGCACTGACATTCTGAGTCATGTCCCTGGCACAGGTGTCTCTTGCGTTCGCTATAACAGAGAACATAAGCACATAGAAGAGGTTACCAGAAGACAATTCTGCTCAACCTGCGAAATAATACCTGGAACAAACTAGTGTCTTTGCAAGTGTCTTTGCAAAAAAAAAAATCAGTCAGTGCAGTTTTCGGAGACAACGATGTTTATCAAGATTCGTCAAAATTAGTTAAAATGATAACTTTTGAGATTATAAACAGACAACTTTAAAAGATAAACATGTAAGGGAGATTTTTGAGATTTATTATTATTTTTAATATGGGGAACCAACAAAACTCGTAGAGGTAACAGAGCGCCTGGTAAACGGGAAATCATTAATATTTATCCAAGGACTAAGCAGATAGCTGCAATTCCTTGAATAAAGTGACTTTCACGAGTATCAAGACAAATCCCTTTGTAGGGAAACGGACTAGATACACGAAGGACGTAACATCCCAGGATCTTCCACTCAGTTTCCGAAAGTTTTTCCACAGGTTCACTTCTCCGTGGAATAAAGGAAATAGCGTCTTGCCGAAGAATATGAAGACAAGGACAGGTCGCAATACTGGCTTGTACTATTTTAAAATTGTGTAAAGCTTTACCTAGTCATGACTCGATAAAGCTTTTAATAAGGGCAGAAAAGCTGTCCCAGTAAGAGCTTGCTTTGCGAGCTGTGTCCGCTGGAATGTGTAATCAGCAAAGTTAATGATCGAATTTACCTAGTGAAAGGTGGGTAGGTGGAGCTGTGGATGTGTCTTGCTGCCCCGCTGTGTCGTGTGTAGTAGAGTCAGGGTGGGGGAAAATAATCTTTATTGTGAGAAGATATCAGGTTAGAGAACATGCACACGTAATCTTGATGGTGATGGCTCATGCGCACGCACACACGTGGCTCCAATCGCGAGACGCATGACTATACGCATAAATATTATCATGCTTTCAGATGTTAAAACCAGCACGCATGCCAAACATGCAAGCTCTCAAACACACACACACACACACACACACACACACACACACACACACACACACACACACACACACACACACAAGGTGTCCATATACACCTTGTTTGTGTGGTGTTACAAATGGTAACTAACACAGTCTTTGCTTAATATAACCAAACAATAATTTCATCTCAAAATTTGAATACCAGGTATTAATTCCTGGTTCAGTATTAGCCCTAAGTAGTTGTACCTGAGTGGTGGCTGCTCAAGTTATCAGCAAACTTCCGAGGCTTCCATTATAGGTAGCGCCAGCTTCCAGGCTTCACCAGTGCATTATTAATAATGCCAGAACCTTCAATAGCGGTATGCGTTCACATGTTGCGCTGAATGAACACACTAGTTCAGCGTTTCATTCAATTTAATAATAATAATAATAATAATATTAATAATAATAATAATAATAATAATAATAATAATAATAATAATAATAATAATAATAATAATAATAATAATAATAATGAATATTAATAAAAATATTTGAATTTATTTGCAGAGTGTGTCGTGGTCCTGAAAGGCAGAAATAGTTAGACAACATCAAACAGTCAAAAAGAATTTCCAAAATAAATGGTAAATACCGTGGTTTTGTTACGTAAAACATCATTAACAACTAAGTAAGAAATTGGATGTAAATCTTTAGTCTTAGCCTGATCTGTCTTTCAGGTTACTTTCCCTTACTTGATTGTGGCAAAACGCCGCGTACGGCATTAATTTGGGGTGAATCCCAGGTAAGCACAATCCTGCGTATCATACATAAAAAAGCTTAGAGCACTGTAGCTTATTGCTGGCGAGAATGAGTGTCATTTTCACATACGGGGTAACTACCATTTGTGCTGCAAGTCGGCCAGAGTGAAAAGAGAGGTACGAAGGTAAACTTCCTTGTAACTAAGATACACCCTGGAGCTTAAGTTCCTCACACACTTTCAGCTAATTAACATACAGTGTATGTGAGTTCTTTCCTCTGTATGGGTCCCTATACTGTAGCCCGTGAGTTTATTCGTTCTTATGTTTTATACTCTCTCCCTCCCTCTCTCTCTCTCTCTCTCTCTCTCTCTCTCTCTCTCTCTCTCTCTCTCTCTCTCTCTCTCCCTTCTCTCTCTCCTCCTCTCTCTCTCTCTCTCTCTCTCTCTCTCTCTCTCTCTCTCTCTCTCTCTTTCTCTCTCTCTCTCTCTCTTTCTCTCTCTCTCCCTCGTGAAAATAATCATATTATAATATCAGTTAAACCTATTGTAAATATTGCATCTGTTAGTGGAGGGAATATACCGGTATTCGGTAACAAACATTTAGCATATTTCTTATTATTCAAATTCTTGGTTGCTCCTTTGATTACACCTACCGTGGTATTCTTTCGTTAAGGCCAGTAACTATAGGCATTCTAAAAGCACCCGTGTTCGTAACAGTGATCACGACCCTCTAAGTGACTTCTGGCTTAGTTTCCCTTCCCCTGTTCATGACCATCTTAAGTTTTCACATGATCTGACCTATAGTTTACTCACCAGGTCCTGAATTTGTGGGTTAGCTACGAGTGGTTCCAATTACAGTATTGTGACGATTATTCTCAACAAAATCTTAATACTGTTGTCTCTAGTAACTTATACCTTTCGGCGAACACCAGGCAGACTGCGTAACAGTAGGTCTTCACACTACCAAGATCTGGGCACTATATTTCAAGCTATTCAGCCTATTACCAGCGTTTATAAGATTGTGTGGAATTATGGGGCTTGATTTATTTCTGGTAAAATAGATGTTAGACTGTTCTAAACCAAGTAATTTTTGTGCAGATACCTAGTCCAAAGCTAAATACATAAATCTAAGCGGCTACTCATCTAAATTGCGCATATGAATTAGCACACTTTACTTGCTCAGTTCAAGAGGATTTGTAGTCAAGGAAAGGAGGCAGCGGCATGAGCATACGCTTATCAAAATGCGTAAACTACAAAGTTGGGATCAGTCGCTTGCAAAGTTTGCGAGTAAGGTCGAGTAATTATTGTATGAGGCAGAAAGAGCAGCTGCCAGCGCTTGTGCTAGAGTTTCCGCAGTGGGGCTGCCAAACAGCATGTTTTGTAGGGCTGACTCTCTCTCTCTCTCTCTCTCTTTCTCTCTCTCTCTCCCTCTCTATTCCCACTTGCGCGAACCCCGACGCCTGGTCCCAGCAAAAACATGTCTTCCTTGTAAGAGTTGCGGATCCATCATGGTATTGGAAACGACTTAGGCCCTCGCCGACGTGTGAGCAGATGCTTCTCTCCTAAAGCAATGCTTGTCCTGGAATCCATGGCTGGGAAGACGCAGAAATTACCGGATTTTTTGAATCGTTAAACCCATCCTCTTCGTTGATCCTCGGACACTCGGGAAACACAGGAACTCGTGAAAATCATAAGACACGCTTGCCCGGATGCTACATAACTAGTCCAATCCAAAAGACCCACAGATTCCGTTCATTCCGCAGACCTACAGACTCCGTTCATTTCGCAGACCCACAGATTCCGTTCATTCCGCAGACCTACAGACGTCGTTCATTCCGCAGAACGCAGAACCCACCCAATCTGTAGAACTACAGACTCCGCCAATTCCACAAAAAAACACAACCTACCCATTCCGTAGTACGCTCCCATTTCCCGAATTCACATGATCACTTAACCCATTCCTCAGAGTCTCAGGACCCTCTTGTTTCTTGAAACAGTGGGTTTAAACCCGTGTCTTGCAAATGCAAAAAAAAATGTCTGCAAATCGTAAAGAGTTCCCTCCTGAAATTGCAGGATCCGCTTCTCCATTGGAACCACAAGCATGAGCCCACCCAGCTTTAATTCTCTAAACCTCTTTCCTTTAACAACTCACCGTCTCTCCATCCTCCTCCCTGGAATCCAACACTTCGTCTCATTACCTGAAACAGCATCTGAGGACTGGAATCCCTCAGCACCACTCCCGTCGTCTTCTCCCTGAGCAGGGCCTCGATCCAGGGTTTTCGTAATCCAGTTAGTGAGCTTGGTGGGCGGAGTCAGGTCTGATGGATTGGCTGACTGGAGGTGTATTTCCATTGGTTAGTAGCAAGACAGATACATCATGGCTGGCTAGCAGGCATGTGGATTTTTGTTCGACAACGATGCGATTTTGCTACTTAATTAACATAATAGAAGTGAAAATTCGACGACGCTGGTAATGTTTCAGGGCCAAAATAAAAGTGCTCCAGTGTGGGCTTAAAATTTATGAGTTATATACGAATTGTTGAAGCCATCGTATTTTTAAGTAATTATGTGTGCTTTTTGCGGAATATGATAATAAAAAAATAAAATTATTGAAATGATTTGAGATGATGTAAAATATATTTTTATTGGTGACTGAATTTCTATTTCAGGTATATTCTTATTGGTTACTGAGTTTATATTTCCATTATTATGTTTTCACTTACCAAGTAAATGTGAGCCAGCAATTTTAGACGAGGAACTTAAAAATAAAAGAATATAAATAGTTGAAGAATGAGACACCTCTCCAACATTTTGGAATCTTTATTGAGGAAACGTTTCGGCACACAATGGCTTGATCAGTTCAATATAAGGAAGACCGAATATGATAATGGTATAAAACACCGACAAGTTGATAAGTAAGACACACGTGCAACAGTTAAGTATTCCCACTAGAAGTGGCAGATGCCCCACGTTGAACAAGTGTCTCATTCTCCAAATTGTCGGTATTCTATACAATTTATCGCACAACGCGACGCAGACAACACGTGTCTGCTTCACTGATGAAGTGTATAATGGCTCACAGTGTAAGATTTTTCCCTCTGGACTTATTTCCTGAGCAATTACGTTGTTTGACTCTCTCCGGGGGTCAATATTCTTTTTTTTCCTCTTCCAGAGATACTCATCGTTTACGAGCAATTTGAGATTCATCCTCTTGAATACACGTGTTGTGTCTCTTCTGTGTGTGTGTGTGTGTGTGTGTGTGTGTGTGTGTGTGTGTGTGTGTGTGTGTGTGTGTGTGTGTGTGTGTGTGTGTATTCACCTATTTGTGGGTGCAAGCGTCGAGTCATAGATCCTGCCCCTGCCTCTTCACTGGTTGCTACTAGGTCCTCTCTCTCTTTATGCTCCATGAGCTTTATCATACCTCATCTTAAAGCTATGTATGGTTCCTGCCTCCACTACGTCACTTTCCAGACTATTAAATTTCTATGACTGAAGAAATATTTCCTAACATCCCTTTGACTCATCTGAGTCCTCAACTTCTAATTGTGACTCCTTGTTTCTGTGTCCCCTCTCTGGAACATCCTGTCTCTGTCCACCTTGTCAATGCCTTGCAGTATTTTATATGTCGTTATTATGTGTCCCCTAACCCTCCTGTCCTCCCCTCCCCTGGTTCCAGGGGTCGAGTCATAGCTCCTGGCTATGAGTGTGTGTATGTGTGCGTGTATATGTGCGTGTGTATGTTTGTGTGTGTGTGTACACACACACACACACACACACAGGTATGGTAGGTATGGTACACAAACGCTGATGGAATAACAAATAAGTGGGAGGAGTGGCACGAAAGAGTCAAAGAAGCATCACCGGACATCATAGCTCTTACAGAAACCAAGCTTACAGGTATGATAACAGATGCCATCTTTCCAACGGGATACCAAATCCTGAGGAAAGACAGAGGGAACAGGGGGGGTGGAGGAGTGGCGTTGCTGATCAAAAATCGCTGGAATTTTGATGAGCTGGAGAGAGGAGATAGCGGAGAAGAAAGTGATTACATAGTGGGAACACTTCACTCTGGAGGTCCCAAGGTGGTAATAGCAGTGATGTATAACCCACCAAAAGAACAGCAGGAGGCCAAGGCAAGAGTACGACGAGAGCAATAGAGCGATGGTTGACACACTGGCTAGAGTGGCCAGAAGAGCTCATGCATGCAGGGCAAAGCTCCTGATCATGGTGACTTTAACCACAAGGAGATTCGATTGGGAGAACTTGGACCCACATGGGGGCCAAGATACATGGAGGGCTAAGATGATGGAGGTGGTACTGGAGAACTTCATGTACCAACACGAAAGGGGGACACTACAAGAGAGAGAGGAGAGGATGAACCAGCAAGGCTGGACTTAGTATTCACCTTCAGTAGTGCAGATATCGAGGACATCACATATGAAAGACCCCTTGAGGCCAGTGACCATGTGGTTTTAAGCTTCGAATACACAGTAGAGCTACAAGTGGAGGAGAAGCAGGAAGGCCAGGACGAATGAAGCCAAACTACAAGAAAGGGGACTACACAGGAATGAGGAACTACCTGAACGGGGTTCAGTGGGACAGAGAACTGGCAGGGAAGCCAGTTAATGAGATGATGGAATATATAGCAACAAAATGCAAGGAGGCTGAGGAGAGGTTTGTACCCAAGGGTAACAGGAGTAATAAAAAAAGCCAGGATGAGCCCATGGTTTACCCAAAGGTGCAGGGAGGCAAAAACCAAGTGTGCTAGGGAATGGAAGAAATATAGAAGGCAAAGGGGACCCAGGAGAATAAGGAGAACAGTCGTAGAGCCAGAAACGAATATGCACAGATAAGAAGGGAGGCCCAAAGACAATATGAAAATGACATAGCAGCGAAAGCCAAATCTGACCCGAAACTGTTGTACAGCCACATCAGGAGGAAAACAACAGTCAAGGACCAGGTAATCAGGCTAAGGAAGGAAGGAGGAGAGACAACAGGAAATGACCGTGAAGTATGTGAAGAACTCCAACAAGAGATTCAAAGAAGTGTTCACAGAGGAGACAGAAGGACTCCAGAAAGACGGAGAGGTGGGGCACACCACCAAGTGCTGGACACAGTGCACACAACCGAGGAAGAAGTGAAGAGGCTTCTGAGTGAGCTAGATACCTCAAAGGCAATGGGGCCAGATAACATCTCCCCATGGGTATTGAGAGAGGGAGCAGAGGCACTATGTGTACCCCTAACAACAATATTCAATACATCTATCGAAACAGGAAAATTGCCTGAGGCATGGAAGACAGCAAATTTTAGTCCCAATCTTTAAAATCTTAAAAAAGGAGACAGACATGAAGCATTAAACTACAGACCAGTGTCACTGACATGTATAGTATGCAAAATCATGGAGAAGATTATCAGGAGAAGAGTGGTGGAACACCTAGAAAGGAATGATCTCATCAACAGCAGCCAGCATGGTTTCAGGGACGGGAAATCCTGTGTCACAAACCTACTGGAGTTCTATGACATGGTGACAGCAGTAAGACAAGAGAGAGAGGGGTGGGTGGATTGCATTTTCTTGGACTGCAAGAAGGCGTTTGACACAGTTCCACACAAAAGATTGGTGCAAAAACTGGAGGACCAAGCAGGGATAACAGGGAAGGCACTACAATGGATCAGGGAATACTTGTCAGGAAGACAGCAGCGAGTCATGGTACGTGGCGAGGTGTCAGAGTGGGCACCTGTGACCAGCGGGGTCCCGCAGGGGTCAGTCCTAGGACCAGTGCTGTTTCTGGTATTTGTGAACGACATGACGGAAGGAATAGACTCTGAGGTGTTCCCTGTTTGCAGATGACGTGAAGTTGATGAGAAGAATACACTCGATCGAAGACCAGGCAGAACTACAAAGGGATCTGGACAGGCTGCAGACCTGGTCCAGCAATTGGCTCCTGGAGTTCAATCCCACCAAGTGCAAAGTCATGAAGATTGGGGAAGGGCAAAGAAGGCCGCAGACGGAGTACAGTCTAGGGGGTCAGAGACTACAAACCTCACTCAAGGAAAAAGATCTTGGGGTGAGTATAACACCAGGCACATCTCCTGAAGCGCACATCAACCAAATAACTGCTGCAGCATATGGGCGCCTAGCAAACCTCAGAACAGCATTCCGACATCTTAATAAGGAATCGTTCAGGACCCTGTACACCGTATACGTTAGGCCCATATTGGAGTATGCGGCACCAGTTTTTGGAACCCACACCTAGCCAAGCACGTAAAGAAACTAGAGAAAGTGCAAAGGTTTGCAACAAGACTAGTCCCAGAGCTAAGAGGGATGTCCTACGAGGAGAGGTTAAGGGAAATCAACCTGACGACACTGGAGGACAGGAGAGATAGGGGGGACATGGTAACGACATACAAAATACTGAGGGGAATTGACAAGGTGGACAAAGACAGGATGTTCCAGAGATTGGACACAGTAACAAGGGGACACAGTTGGAAGCTGAAGACACAGATGAATCACAGGGATGTTAGGAAGTATTTCTTCAGCCACAGAGTAGTCAGTAAGTGGAATAGTTTGGGAAGCGATGTAGTGGAGGCAGGATCCATACATAGCTTTAAGCAGAGGTATGATAAAGCTCACGGCTCAGGGAGAGTGACCTAGTAGCGATCAGTGAAGAGGCGGGGCCAGGAGCTCGGACTCGACCCCCGCAACCTCAACTAGGTGAGTACAACTAGGTGAGTACACACACACACACACACACACACACGCACACACACGCAGTGTAGTGGGTCACAAGCGCCAGGCTCCGAGAATCTTAGTGCCTTTAGGGCGTGTTTTAGCAGCTAGAAGCAACCAGTGTTAGTGACAACGTCAGTGAACAACCCTACAAGTGATAACCAAAGTATTAGCAAAAATAAATAAAGTAAAGGCGAGAGAAAGCCTGAAATTATACAACAAAATTTCAAAGTGCCAGTTCGTTGAGGCCTAGTTGGCACTTGTTGCCACATTGTTACACATATACAAAGTACAAAGCGAGTGACTAAAGAGAAAAGATCAAATAGAATTAAGAGAGGTTGGCTAACGACAAACTGTGATGTAGCACACAGCGTGAACAAGCTAGCCAGAAAGGGGATATATATATATATATATATATATATATATATATATATATATATATATATATATATATATATATATATGCAATAAGATCACAGTAAACAGGTGATTTCAGAATATGCAAAACAACCACTCTGAAAGAATAGAGAAATTCCAAGCGCTTTCGTGACTACTCACATTATCAAGGAACTATGAAAGAAAAGCATCCAAGGAAGCTATATAAGGGGTCTGGTCGGCACCTCACTATCAGATCCCACAACGTTTAAACACGTGACGCGCGGCGAGCCAACTTGGAAAGGTCCTTGGCACAACTCACCCCACAAACTATTCTACCCAAGAAATAAGAAATTTTAAAGATTATTTGTCCAGTGTATTATTAAATTCTTCCCAAATTCTATTAATTATAAATGGATCTAATTTATATAAACCAAAGGAAATATTCATATTATTGTCAAAACTGCTTTTTATGAAACAAGATTCAATTATATTCCTGTCGACCATGGACTTGCTTGATACTACTTTCTCAGCTTTTTGAAAATCAATTGGATGGTTAAAATCTCTTACATGAATAAATAGAGCATTGGAATCTTGTCCAGTTCTAATGCTATATTTATGTTGTTTTAATCTTAGTTCGAGATTTTTACCAGTTTGACCGTAATAAACTTTATCGCAAATTTTACAAGGAATCTTATAGACACATCCATCAGCATTTTGGGGGAATTCTTTATCAAAAGTTTTTTTACTGTATCGAGATTTTTGAATACAACTTTAATATTAAAGTCTTAAGAAGAGAAGGCATATAAACCAAGTTTTCATGGTAAGGGAGAACCAACATATTTTTATTTGAATAAGGCTGGTTGTCCCTTTTTGGATTGTAAAAAGTATTTCTGGCAACTTTAAAAGATTTATCAATTACATTTCTTGGGTATTTTAAATCATTACCTATTTCATAAATTTTGGATATTTCCTCATCTATGAACTCAGGACTACAAATTCGTAAAGCTCTCAGAAACATTGATGAGAAAACAGACAGTTTGACTCTATCTTGATGCGAGGAATAATAGTGGACATAGGAACAGTTATTAGTAGGTTTTCTGTAAATTTTAAATTTGAATTCATTATTAACCTTAATAATTAAAACATCTAGAAAAGGCAATGAGTTACTTTCTTCAAACTCAACAGTAAAGTTTATTGAATGGGCTAAGCTATTTAATTTTCCAAGGAAATGGTGTATATCTACATTTTTGGGCATAAGACACAAAATATCATCAACATATCTGAACCATTTAGCTCTATTAGGGAGGATTGTGTTAAGTAACCTTGTTTCAAAAAATTCCATGTATAGGTTACTAAGAACAGGTGAAAGAGGATTTCCCATTGCCATACCAAATTTCTGAGTGTAAAATTTATCATTAAATACAAATTTTGCATCAACAATGCAAAGTTTAATAAGTTTAATGATAGTAGGAACTGGCAATGGTAAATCGTAGTTAACGAGTTCTTCAGATAAGAAACTTAATAAATCATCAACAGGAACTTTCGTAAACAAGGAAGTAACATCAAAACTAACCATGTTAAAATCATTTAGAGTCAGTCAAAGAGCTTAATTTATCAACCAAGTCTATGTTGTTTTTAACATTAAAGTTAGAAATTTTGCCAACAATAGGGCTCAAAATATCAACAAGCCATTTGGATAATTTATATGAAACTGACCCTATGGAGCTAATAATTGGTCTGACTGGATTCCCTGGTTTGTGGTTTTTTATAGTCCATACATGTAAGGCAAAGATGGATTAGTGGAAGTAAATTGTTTGACTAATTCATCTTTGCCTTTCATTAGAAGTTTTATTGTTTTATTGAAATTGCTGTTAACGGTTTCTAGGGGATTTTTCCTAAGTTTAGAATAGGTTTCAGTATCATCTAAGAGATTATTCATTTTTTTTTGGTAATCATTTCTTTCATAATTACTATTGCATTTATTTTGTCTGCTTTAGTAAGGCGCAAATTTTTATTGTTATTAAGTGTATCATAAGACTTAAAGAATCTTTGAGGGCAATTGGGAATGTTTGGTTTTAAACATAGAGCTATATACCATTCCTTTACTAATATTAATTTCATCAGAGGATAAATCAGAAAATTTTTCAAAGTTACAAAAGGCTGGAATTTCTCTATTCTTTCAGAGTGGTTTGTTTTGTATATATATATATAATATATATATATATATATATATATATATATATATATATATATATATTATATATATATATATAATATATATATTATATACATATACATATAATAAAATAAATAAGCAGAGGTGGTGGCAACAGTAGGCCTGAGGGAGTAGCGCCGCCATAACGGGTTGGGTGTCATCACAAATAAGAAGTGTACTTACCAAAGTGAAGTGTAAATTATAAAAGTAGCAGTATACAAGTGATAAGTGTGGTAAATGAGGACTCAAAAGGGCAACGAGAGAAGAATAGCTGAAGAAGTCAGTGGCGGAAGGGCGAGGTGCACGAGTCATCGTACAGCGAGCATCGTACAGCGAGCATCGTACATCAGGCATTTGGATGGACGTCCCCTCATGAGGAGTAACATACAAATCACCTGTTTGTGGTTGGTGGGAAGTTTTGAGTGGTAGAGCCGGCCCTACGATCACTGGTAGCTGGCTATCACAAACCCTGCTCCAGAGCGATTATCATACACACAACACCTAGTAGTAGTAGGAAGATAAAATTTGTAGGAGCAAGGAATAGGCAGGAGGATTAAGTCGGGGCTAATGGGACTACAGCCCTGACAACAGTTTCGAGAGATAATGTTTTAGGACACAAAGACAGTACAATCTGAGAAGCAAGTATTGGGTACACGTGTAGTAAAAGGTAGTACATAACTGGGTGAAAGAATGACTTGTTAACACACGCTAGTATTATAATTATTAGAATTACTCTCAGTGTTAATGGTATCGTATTAGTATTACGGATACACAGGGGTGAATTGTATTTCTGGGACATATAAACAACTGACGTGCTCACACACACACGCGCGCACACACATACACTCGGGGCCAGGAGCTGAGTCTCGACCCCTGAAACCACAACTAGGTGAGTACACACAGCTGATCCTTGGAATTTGACCGCGTCCCCTCACCCCCCCACACACCTTTCCCTCCCCCACAGACCTTTCCCCTCCCCGCTCTTGCCTTCACTCCCTCCTCCCTCCTATCTTTCCTTCCCTCGCGTTTCTCTCTCTCATAGCCTTTTTCCCTCCCCTTCCCCCTACTCTTTCTCTCTCTCTCTCTCTCTCTCTCTCTCTCTCTCTCTCTCTCTCTCTCTCTCTCTCTCTCTCTCTCTCTCTCTCTCTCTCTCTCTCTCTCTCTCCTCTCCCTCTCTCCCTCCTCTCTCCTCTCCCTCTCTCTCTCTCTCTCTCTCTCTCTCTCTCTCTCTCTCTCCCTCACTCCCATAACCCTATCTCTCACCCTCCTCTCTCTCTATAGGCTTCTCTCTCCATCTCTCCATTTCTCTCTCTCATAGCCATTTCCCTCGCCCTCCTTTCTCCCTCTCTCTCTCTCCCTCTCCCTCTCCCTCTCTTTCTCCCTCTCTCTACCCTTTCTCTCCCCCCTCACATTTCTCTCTCTCCCCCTTGGTCTTATCCCTCACCCCCATACTCTCTCCATCCAATCTTTCATCACCTAATCTTTTTGTTATCCCCATAACCTTACTCTTTCCTGTATTCACTTTTAATTTTCTTCTTTTGCACACCCTACCAAATTCATCCACCAATCTCTGCAACTTCTCTTCAGAATCTCCCAAGAGCACAGTGTCATCAGCAAAAAGCAACTGTGACAACTCCCACTTATTGTGTGAGTCTTTATCTTTTAACTCCACGCCTCTTGCCAAGACCCTCGCATTTACTTCTCTTACAACCCCATCTATAAATATATTAAACAACCACGGTGACATCACACATCCTTGTCTAAGGCCTACTTTTACTGGGAAATAATTTCCCTCTTTCCTACATACTCTAACTTGAGCCTCACTATCCTCGTAAAAGTCTTCACTACTTTCAGTAACCTACCTCCTACACCATACACCTGTTTAGGTAAGACACATATGCAACAGTTAGGTATCTTTATTTCGAAACGTTTCGCCTACACAGTAGGCTTCTTCAGTCGAGTACAGCAAAGTTGATAGAAGCAGAAGAGACTTGAAGATGATGTAATCAGTCCATCACCCTTAAAGTTTTGAGGTGGTCAGTCCCTCAGTCTAGAGAAGAGTATTATTCCATTGTCTGGAATAATATGGAGTTGAAGTGATAGGATGGAGCCTTATATAGCGCCAGGAGGTGAGACGTAGGTCACTAGTAGAGTAAGAATGTAGACATTGAGAGGTCATGTCCCTCTCAAATCCAGCCTTTCTCTACTAGTGAGAAAGGCTGGATTTTAGAGGGACCTGACCTCTCAATGTCTACATTCTTACTCTATGTTGTTTTTAACATTAAAGTTAGAAATTTTGCCAACAATAGGGCTCAAAATATCAACAAGTCATTTGGATAATTTATATGAAACTGACCCTATGGAGCTAATAATTGGTCTGACTGGATTCCCTTGTTTGTGTGTTTTTATTAGTCCATACATGTAAGGTAAAGATGGATTAGTGGAAGTAAATTGTTTGACTAATTCATCTTTGCCTTTCAGTAGAAGTTTTATTGTTTTATTGAAATTGCTGTTAACGGTTTCTAGGGGAAAATTTTTCCTAAGTTTAGAATAGGTTTCAGTATCATCTAAGAGATTATTCATTTTTTCTTGGTAATCATTTTCTTTCATAATTACTATTGCATTTATTTTGTCTATTCTTTCACAGTGGTTGTTTTGCATATTCTGAAATCACCTGTTTACTGTGATCTTATTGCATTAATGGATACCACACGACTCTTCAGAATGTTCTCGATAAGCTTTCCTAATCATATATCTTTTGTTTCCCAGTTTTCTTCTGCACTGATCAAGTCCCACAAGTTAAAAATTCGACTTAATTTGTTAAAATTTTTTTAAATGAACAAGTTCTGCCCAAGTCTCTTTTACCCAATAGACTCCTTGACATGAGAGATCGTCCTTTTGATGATTTTATGAGAATTATTCTTCAGAAACGTATTGAAATAACTAAAATACAGGAGAAGGAAGCATTCAAAATATTGAGAAACAAAAAATACTCTTTTAATCAGGCCATTGCATCAGAATGGAAACACGGTATGTTGGATCATTGCTATAATAACCTCAGAAGAATTTATAATGAACTCAAAAACAAACTACAAAGAAAATTAGACATTTTAATTGAAAATAGTGATTGGACAAAGCATGCTAATAACAATTTTGTAATTAACTTATCAGATGAAATTTTAGACAAAAATACAACTGCTGCTCTAGGTTTTGGCCTAAGTTTTGCAACTTCAAAAAAACTTAATAATGTTGAAATTGCAAAAGCCTTTTGTAACTTTGAAAAATTTTCTGATTTATCCTCTGATGAAATTAATATTAGTAAAGGAATGGTATATAGCTCTATGTTAAAACCAAACATTCCCAATTGCCCTCAAAGATTCTTTAAGTCTTATGATACACTTAATAATAATAAAAATTTGCGCCTTACTAAAGCAGACAAAATAAATGCAACAGTAATTATGAAAGAAAATGATTACCAAGAAAAAATGAATAATCTCTTCGATGATACTGAAACCTATTCTAAACTTAGGAAAAATCCCCTAGAAACCGTTAACAGCAATTTCAATAAAACAATAAAACTTCTAATGAAAGGCAAAGATGAATTAGTCAAACAATTTACTTCCACTAATCCATCTTTGCCTTACATGTATGGACTAATAAAAACACACAAACCAGGGAATCCAGTCAGACCAATTATTAGCTCCATAGGGTCAGTTTCATATAAATTATCCAAATGGCTTGTTGATATTTTGAGCCCTATTGTTGGCAAAATTTCTAACTTTAATGTTAAAAACAACATAGACGTAGTTGATAAAATAAGCTCTTTGACTGACTTAAATGATTTAAACATGGTTAGTTTTGATGTTACTTCCTTGTTTACGAAAGTTCCTATTGATGATTTATTAAGTTTCTTATCTGAAGAACTCGTTAACTATGATTTACCATTGCCAGTTCCTACTATCATTAAACTTATTAAACTTTGCATTGTTGATGCAAAATTTGTATTATGATAAGTTTTACACTCAGAAGTTTGGTATGGCAATGGGAAATTCTCTTTCACCTGTTCTTAGTAACCTATACATGGAATTTTTTGAAACAAGGTTGCTTAACACAACCCTCCCTAATAGAGCTAAATGGTTCAGATATGTTGATGATTTTTTGTGTCTTATGCCCAAAAATGTAGATATACACCATTTCCTTGGAAAATTAAATAGCTTAGCCCATTCTATAAACTTTACTGTTGAATTTGAAGAAAATAACTCATTGCCTTTTCTAGATGTTTTAATTATTAAGGGTAATAATGAATTCAATTTTAAAATTTACAGTAAACCTACAAATAACTGTTCCTATGTCTACTATTATTCTTCGCATCAAGATAGAGTCAAACTGTGTGTTTTCTCATCAGTGTTTTTGAGAGCTTTACGAATTTGTAGTCCTGAGTTCATAGATGAGGAAATATCCAAAATTTATGAAATAGGTAATGATTTAAAATACCCAAGAAATGTAATTGATAAATCTTTTAAAGTTGCTACAAATACTTTTTACAATCCAAGAAGGGACAACCAGCCTTATTCAACTAAAAATATGTTGGTTCTCCCTTACCATGAAAACTTGGTTGATATGCCTTCTCTTCTTAAGACTTTTAATATTAAAGTTGTATTCAAAAATCTTGATACAGTAAAAAAGCTTTTGATAAAGAATTCCCCCCAAAATGCTGATGAATGTGTCTATAAGATTCCTTGTAAAATTTGCGATAAAGTTTATTACGGTCAAACTGGTAAAAATCTCGAACTAAGATTAAAACAACATAAATATAGCATTAGAACTGGACAAGATTCCAATGCTCTATTTATTCATGTAAGAGATTTTAACCATCCAATTGGTTTTCAAAAAGTTGAGAAAGTAGTATCAAGCAAGTCCATGGTCGACAGGAATATAATTGAATCTTGTTTCATAATAAGCAGTTTTGACAATAATATGAATATTTCCTTTGGTTTATATAAATTAGATCCATTTATAATTAATAGAATTTGGGAAGAATTTAATAATACACTGGACAAATAATAATTTTTAAAAATTTTCTTGGGTAGAATAGTTTGTTGGTGGGTTGTGCGAAGGACCTGTCCAGTTGGGCCGGCGCGCGTCAGGTGTTTAACTGTTGTGGGATCTGATATTGAGGTGTTGGCCAGACCCCTTATATACCTTCCTTGGATGCTTTACTTTCATAGTTCTTTGATAATGTGAGTAGTCACGAAAGCGCTTGGAATTCTCTTATTCTTTCACAGTGGTTATTTTGCATATATATATATATATATATATATATATATATAATATATATATATATATATATATATATATATATATATATATATTATATATGTAATATATGTAGTATATATATGTACATTTATATATATATATATATATATATATATATAATATATATTATATATATATAATATATTATATATATATATATTAATGACAGCACTGCACTAGCCAAGGAGTCGAACCCAGGCTGTTTTGGCCCGCCTCATGATGAGAGAAAACGCATGACGCTTTAGACCACTAGACCACACAACGATTGTGTGGTCTAGTGGTCTAAAGTCTCATGATTTTTTTTCTCCATGAGGCTAGTGCAGTGTTTTTTATTGATCACTACCACTTGTTCCGCGGGTTCAAAATATATATATATATAAATATATATATATATAATATATATATTTATATAAATATAAAAATATATATATATATATATACATACATATGTGTGTGTGTGGGGTGTGTGTGTGTGTGTGTGTGTGTGTGTGTTGTGTGTGTGTGTGTGTGTGTGTGTGTGTGTGTGTGTGTGTGTGTTTGTTGTGTGTGTGTGTGCGTTTGTGGTGTGTGTTTGTTTGTGTGTGTGTGTGTGTGTGTGTGTGTGTGTGTGTGTGTGTGTGTGTGTGTGTCTCGTGCCGTATAGCTAAAACTGGTCAATTAGCAAGAACTCATTTAAAATTAAGCCCTTTCTAAAAATTTTCTCTCGCTTCACATGGCAAGGGTCCGGGTACGATTCCCGGCGAGGGTAGAAACATTGGGCGTCTTTCTTTACACTGGTTTTCTATGTTCACCCATGTAAAATAGATACCTGAGTGTTAGTCGACTGGTGTTGGACAAAACTATGTAGTAGTATGTTACTGATGTCAGCTAGGACTGTATACCCTGTACATGTACTAGTAAATATTATTATTATTATTATTATTATTATTATTATTATTATTATTATTATTATTATTATTATTATTATTATTATTATTATATTTTTTTCATTTATGTTAAATCGTAATGACCACTGTCGTTCTTTACGACCTAAAACTAAATTCATAGACTGTGATTTTGAAGAAGGTTTGGACAGATTTTCTATAAAACTACTGTGGCTGTTGGAAGGCCAGTTGGGTTACTGGCACAGACACCACACAACTGTGCCGCCTTGGAAATTTTCCTATTTTCCTATTAGAAACAAGTCACTTAACGTCAATGTAAAAATAAATAGAAGAAATAAGGTAAGAATAGATACAAAAATTACAGAACATTAAGAATTTTCACTGAAAGTGACCGAGAAACAATTATAGAAAATATTCTGGTAAATTTCTAAAAAGAAAAAAACAAACAAAAAAAAAAAAAACACTTGGTCCATTTTTTTTTTTAGCTCTGAAGGTTTAAATGCAATAAAAAACTATCTTTTCTTTTACCAAATTAGCAGTTTGAGGCATTGAAAATCCTGTTGTGGTTCAGTTATTATATTTTGGTGTAATTATAAAATTTGTTAGGGGTGGTTCTGACAACGGGAAACAGTTGCGACAGCTGAGGGTGTGTCTGTCTCGCGTCTGTTAACGGACGTTAGTGTCCGATACTTAAATCAAAATGCGCTAAAAAGTGAGTATAATTGTGAGTGCAGGTGTCGTTGTAACTGACGTTCTAACTGGCGATGCAACAGCTCTATTGTGATGAGAATTACACATATTTACTAGTACATCCGAGTACCGATACCTCCTCATCGGTGAGCCGGTGAGGCCAGTCACCCGCCTGGACAGCGAGGTCAACAAACTCCAGAAATTCATCACATTCGATCGACAGCGAATTAACTGTGAATGGGAAAAGTTGGCTCTGGAATCTATGCCGTAGAACTCGGCTCGGAGAGGTGATTAATGCCCGTAAATGCCCAGGAAACGAGGAGCTCAGTTCGGGAGTAGGCGGAGGATGTAGCGACGAATGTGAGTCAGTTTATGTGATGCGGGAGATGGTTTCTGATCGATCATCGGGATTCAGGGAAGAGGGAGGGAAGGCAGAGGGATGAGAGTACTCTTGCAGGCGAGTGTGCATTACCTCGATGAGTTTGTCGGTGTTGAGATTCAGCTCTTAAGCCTTCCTTAGTTGAGATACTGCTTCTGAGCCTGCCAATGTTGATATTCAGCTCTTTGGGCCTACCTCTGTAAAGATCTTACTGTTACAGACTTATTCTGTTGAGATCCAGGTGGACAGGCCTGCCTTTCTTGGGATCCAGCTTTTTTTGGCCTACCTTTTTTGAGACCCAACTCTTGAGACCTCTGTTTAGATCCAGCTCTTAGACTTACCACTGTTGAGATGCCACTCTGAGTCTGCCTCTTCCGAGATCCATCTCCTGGGCCTGTCTCATCTTCTTTTAACTGGCGTGATCAATCTCCGTCGAGTTTACTTTCAACGCCTGAATGACCTTAACTTCAACTGTCTTTCTCTTAACGCCATTTCTTTACTTCCCTGATGATGAATGATATTTTTTAACATCATAGTGAGTCATCTGGGCGCTTAGTTTCCATCTGTCTCTGCGTCCTGGGTCATCCTATGCTATATTCTCTATCACTATCTTGTTTTTGTTCCCCAGGATTTTGTATAAGAAGACTTAAGTGCTCGTAGAAGGAACGGACAATTTTTCCTTGTGAGTGTAATCACCGAGCTGTTGTGTTTGTGGGGGTCGAGTCTCAGCCCCTGGCTCCGCCTCCTAGGCTGTTATGGTCAGCAGCTTTTTCTTCTTGAGCTTTATCATATCTATTCTTGCAGCTGTGTACTTGTTTTTTCTTTTGCTTCCACCACCGCCTCATTCAAGTCATTCCACTTTTCTCCTATCTTGAGACTTTGCGTGTTTGTATGTATGTGTGTGTGTGTGTGTGTGTGTGTGTGTGTGTGTGTGTGTGTGTGTGTGTGGTGTGTGTGTGTGTGTGTGTGTGTGTGTGTGTGTGTGTGTGTGTGTGTGTGTGTGTGTGTGTGTGTGTGTGTGTGTGTGTGTGTGTGTGTGTGTGTGTGTGTGTGTGTGTGTACTCACCTACTTGTACTCACCTATTTGTGGTTGCAGGGGCCGAGTCATAGCTGCTGGCCCCGCCTCTTCACTGATTGCTACTAGGTCCTCTCTCTCCCTGCTCTATGAGCTTATCATACCTCGTCTTAAAACTATGTATGGTTCCCGCCTCCACTACGTCACTTTCTAGGCTATTCCACGGCCTGACTACTCTATGACTGAAGAAATACTTCCTAACATCCCTTTGATTCATCTGAGTCTTCAACTTCCAATTGTGACATCTTGTTTCTGTGTCCCATCTCTGGAACATCCCGTCTTTGTCCATCTTGTCTATTCCGCGCAGTATTTTATATGTCGTTATCATGTCTCCCCTGACCCTCCTGTCCTCCAATGTCGTCAGGCCGATTTCCCTCAACCTTTCTTCGTAGGACAATCCCCTTAGTACTGGGACTAGTCTTGTTGCAAAAGTTTGCACTTTCTCTAATTTCTTGACGTGCTTGACTAGGTGTGAATTCCAAACTGGTGCTGCATACTCCAGTATGGGCCTGACGTACATGGTATACAGAGTATTGAGCGATTCCTTACTGAGGTATCGGAATGCTATCCGTAGGTTTGCCAGGCGCCCGTATGCTGCAGCAGTTATCTGATTGATGTGCGCCTCAGGAGATATGCTCGGTGTTATACTCACCCCCAGATCTTTTTCCTTGAGTGAGGTTTGCAGTCTTTGGCCATCTAGACTATATTGTGTCTGCGGTCTTCTTTGCCCTTACCCAATCTTCATGACTTTGCATTTGGCAGGGTTAAACTCAAGGAGCCAGTTGCTGGACCAGGCTTGTAGCGTGTCCAGGTCTCTTTGAGAGACCTGCGTGTTTGTATGTATGTGTATGTGTGTGTGTGTGCGTGTGTGTGTGTGTGTGTGTGTGTGTGTGTGTGTGTGTGTGTGTTGTGTGTGTGTGTGTGTGTGTGTGTGTGTGTGTGTGTGTGTGTGTGTGTGTGTGTGTGGTGTGTGTGTGTGTGTGTGTGTGTGTGTGTGTCGGGAAGGGGGAAGAAGCGTGGAGGTGCTAGAGTAGTGGAAAAACGAAAGTGTTGTCGTATACAGGAGTGTGGGTATAAGTGTTGAACAGGTAACACCCAGACATACCCATCATGTTAACGTCCTTGGGAAAAATTCCTCAGTAACCCACTGACTTGCAAGACTCGGATGACTATAATGTGTAAGCTGCGACTACTTGGTTGCAAAAACGAAAAAGCAAAAGTGGGATGTAAGGACAAGAGAAGCTAGGCAGGAGAGGCTCCGAGTATTCCTGGGAACAATATAAGTGACATCATTAAGATTAAGTGTCAGCTTTAGCAAGCACCAGTCGAGTGGAATCTCATGACAACTAGATGTTTCTCGGTCTTTAGGCGATCCGAGAAAGGTTTTTCCCTATCTCATAAACTCAGCTCCATCTTCTTAATGTACGTACAAGTAATAGTACAAGGTCCAATGCTACTGAATGCCAGCATTGAAGATTTGAAATCAGTTAGAATAGACATTCACAATTTATTGCATGGAAACTGTTATCACGATTTATTTAATAAAACTGGATAAGTAACACACAAATAAAAACAATTCAGGTCTTCTACAGG
The DNA here is from genome assembly GCF_026875155.1 of Cherax quadricarinatus. Classification (NCBI taxonomy): domain Eukaryota; kingdom Metazoa; phylum Arthropoda; class Malacostraca; order Decapoda; family Parastacidae; genus Cherax; species Cherax quadricarinatus. The sequence continues at coordinate 26,505,449 of NC_069418.1, read as the reverse complement.
AAACGGGAGTTTTGTAAGATTTAAGGAAATCAGAACAGCCATTCTTTAATTATCGCAAAAAGACAGCACTAGTTTTGAATTCACTCAGAATATGCATTCTCTAGCCATCGACATTCATGGACGAGAGCCGATCTGAAAGGCATTCGCAAAGTTTAGCATGAAAACTATTGCCGCTTAGGTTTTACCCATTTCTTTGAAAAAATGATCGAATTGGCACTCACACAGCCCAAAATGAAGAGGCATTCTACAGGTTTAAATCTTATTAGTAGCAAGTAACCCAATCTCTCTACGTTTTACCTAGTTCATGAATGACTGGAAAGAGACCTATCCACGACTTACTGACGGAGGATCAATTATCCATCAATCCTTGCAACGAATGATAAACATAGGTTTAGTAATCTAATATCTAATCCTTAAACATAATGGGATTATAATCTCCAGACAGATATACATTTCTGTGCATACACACCTATGCATGCACACCACAATGAGTATATATATATATATATATATATATATATATATATATATATATATATATATATATATATATATATTTTATATATATATATATATATATATATATATATATATATATATGTCGTGCCGAATAGGCAGAACTTGCGATCTTGGCTTAAATAGCAACGCTCATCTTGCCATATAGGACAAGTGAAAATTTGTGTATGCAATAATTTCACCAAAATCATTCTTAACCTAACGAAAAAAATATATTTCACTGTGTTTGTTTAGTATTAAATTATTGTAAACAAATCTAAAATATATTTAGTTGGGTTAGGCTAAAATAAATTGTTCTTGTTATAATAAGGTTAGGTAAGTTTTCTAAGTTCTTTTTGGTGCAAAATTATAAATTTTTACATCATCATTAATGAAAAAAATATATCTTTAAACGTGTAAGAGAAAATTTTAGAAAGGACTTAATTTTAAATGAGTTCTTGCTAATTGACCAGTTTTACATATTCGGCACGACATATATATATATTATATATATATATATATATATATATATTATATATATATATATATATATATATATATATATATATATATATATATATATATGTGTGTGTGTGTGTGTGTTTTGTGGGAAGCTCAAGAGACAAACACAGAGAGTAAATTCATGAAAAGCTTGAAAGTTAAGTTCACTGTTTCACAATCGGTTGTGAATGAACTTTTCCAGTAGAAATACAAATGAAACAATGACAGCTTCTCGGCAGATTTCTCAGTACGCTCCACTGAATTTGAAGAGGCATATAAATCACAGAGGAGAAAAGGCTTATTGTTATCAACATAACGCAGATATGCCTCAGAAAAACATTCAGGC
>NC_069418.1:26491607-26499107 GCF_026875155.1 Cherax quadricarinatus | reverse complement strand
CACACACACACAACCCTGCAACCACAAATAGGTGAGTACAAATAGGTGAGTACACACACACACACACACACACACACACACACCGCCCAGGGAGGTGCTACCGTCCTGCTAAGTGAGTGTAAAACGAAAGCCTGTAATTGTTTTACATGATGGTAGGATTGCTGGTGTCCTTTTTTCTGTCTCATGACCATGCAATATTTCAGGTATGTCTTGCTACTTCTACTTACACTTAGGTCACACTACACATACATGTACAAGCACATATATACTTCCCCCTCTGGGTTTTCTTCTATTTTCTTTCTAGTTCTTATTCTTGTTTATTTCCTCTTATCTCCATGGGGAAGTGGAACAGAATTCTTCCTCCGTAAGCCATGCGTGTTGTAAATGGCAACTAAATGCCGGGAGCAAGGGGCTAGTAGCCCCTTCTCCTGTATATATTATTAAATGTAAAAGGAGAAACTTTCGTTTTTTCTTTTGGGCCACCCCGCCTTGGTGGGATACGGCCGGTGTGTTGAAAGAAGAATATATATATATATATATATATATATATATATATATATATATATAATATATATATATATATATATATATATATATATATATATATATATATATCATGGAAAAAATCGCCAACACAGTGCTCTCCAACGCTTCAGGAAAGGACAAAGCTCGTCTCCTGGCAGTGAAGGCACCACACTCAGGAGATTTCCTGTTTGCTGTTCCCAATTCCTCCTTGGGCACTCGACTAGACCCACAGGCCATTCGGATTGGTGTTGCTCTTCGCCTAGCCGCCCCATCCTCACCGAACATAGGTGTATTTGCGGCAGGGCGACAGCTGATCAATTCGGACTTCATGGTCTCGTGTGTCACACAGGAGAAGGGAAGTATGCCAGGCATGAGGAGGTCAATGATATCATAAAGAGAAGCCTCGCCACAGCCCGTTGCCCAGCTCAACGGGAACCCCAAGTGCAGAGGTCTGACGGAAGTCTAAAGCGTCCTGATGGAGCCACTATGCTACCTTGGAAGGATGGAAAGCAGATTGCCTGGGACTACACATGTGCCGCCACATTGGCAGACACCTATTTGCCATACTCCGTAGTGGAAGAGGGTGGAGCTGCCAGCCACAGGGAGACTCAGAAGATCCGCAAATATGAAGACCTTCCCCCTTGCTATAACTTCATCCCAATAGGGTCAGAGACCCTTGGAGCATGGGGCAAGTGTGCTCTAAAGTTCCTAATAGAGCTGGGTGAAAAGCTCATCATAGAAACAAAGGACCACAGGGCGACCAGCTTCCTCTTCCAGAGACTCAGTGTTGCGATCCAGAGAGGAAATGCCTGCAGCATTCTGGGCACGCGGCCCACCGCCGGAGAGCTGGACGAAGTATTCGAAATGTAGCTCTGAGTTACCTATGTTGTTTTACTTTGTATCGTAGTTTTGTGAATGTTCTGTCAATGTATTTTGTCTTTAAATAAAATATATATATATGTATAATATAAGGGGTGGTAGGAGAAAATTCTCAAACAGCTTCAGGGAGAATATTGAGTTTTCCCTGAAGCAAGTTTATTCTTTTCTCTGAGGATGAGGGTCCCTATAATAGTTCTAGAGGTGGTACCTTTCCTCTATATATATATATATATATATATATATATATATATATATATATATATATATATATATATATATGCAATAAGATCACAGTAAACAGGTGATTTCAGAATATGCAAAGCAACCACTGTGAAGGAATAGAGAAGTTCCAAGCGCTTTCGTGACTACTCACATTATCAAGGAACAATGAAAGTAAAGCATCAAAGGAAGGTATATAAAGGGGTAGCCCACACCTCACTATCAGATCCCACAACAACGAAACACCTGACGCGAGACAGCAGGCCCGACGGCCGAACTAGACAGGTCCTTCATACAACCCACCAACAAACTATTCTACCCAAGAAATAAGAAATTTAAAAAATTATTATTTGTCCAATGTATTATTAAATTCTTCCCAAATTCTATTAATTATAAATGGATCTAATTTATATAAATCAAAGGAAATATTCATATTATTGTCAAAACTGCTTTTTATGAAACAAGATTCAATTATATTCCTGTCGACCATGGACTTGCTTGATACTGTTTTCTCAACTTTTTGAAAATCAATTGGATGGTTAAAATCTCTTACATGAATAAATAGAGCATTGGAATCTTGTCCAGTTCTAATGCTATATTTATGTTGTTTTAATCTTAGTTAGAGATTTTGATCAGTTTGACCGTAATAAACTTTATCGCAAATTTTACAAGGAATCTTATAGACACATCCGTCAGCATTTTGGGAGGAATTCTTTATCAAAAGTTTTTTTTACTGCATCAAGACTTTTGAATACAACTTTAATATTTAGTCTTAAGAAGAGAAGGCATATCAACCAAGTTTTCATGGTAAGGGAGAACCAACATATTTTTAGTTGAATAAGGCTGGTTGTCCCTTTTTGGATTGTGAAAAGTATTTCTAGCAACTTTAAAAGATTTATCAATTATATTTCTTGGGTATTTCAAAACATTACCTATTTCATAAATTTTGGATATTTCCTCATCTATGAACCCAGGACTACAAATTCGTAAAGCTCTCAAAAACATTGATGAGAAAACAGACAGTTTAACTCTATCTTGATGGAAAGAATAATAGTGGATATAGGAACAGTTATTTGTAGGTTTTCCTTAAATTTTAAATTTGAATTCATTATTACCCTTAATAATTAAAATATCTAGGAAAGGCAATGAGTTATTTTCTTCAAATTCAACAGTAAAATTTATAGAATGGGCTAAGCTATTTAATTTGCCAAGGAAATGGTGCAGATCTACATTTTTGGGCATAAGACACAAAATATCATCAACATATCTGAACCATTTAGCTCTATTAGGGAGGAGTGTGTTAAGCAACCTTGTTTCAAAAAATTCCATGTATAGGTTACTAAGAACAGGTGAAAGAGGATTTCCCATTGCCATACCAAACTTCTGAGTGTAAAACTTATCGTTAAATACAAATTTTGCATCAACAATGCAAAGTTTAATAAGTTTAATGATAGTAGGAACTGGCAATGGTAAATCATAATTAGCTCCATAGGATCAGTTTCATATAAATTATCCAAATGGCTTGTTGATATTTTGAGCCCTATTGTTGGCAAAATTTCTAACTTTAATGTTAAAAACAACATAGATTTAGTTGATAAATTAAGCTCCTTGACTGACTTAAATGATTTTAACATGGTTAGTTTTGATGTTACTTCCTTGTTTACGAAAGTTCCTGTTGATGATTTATAAAGTTTCTTATCTGAAGAACTCGTTAATTATGATTTACCATTGCCAGTTCCCACTATCATTAAACTTATTAAACTTTACATTGTTGATGCAAAATTTGTATTTAATGGTAAGTTTTACACTCAAAAGATCCATTTATAATTAATAGAATTTGGGAAGAGTTTAATAATACATTGGACAAATAATAATTTTTTAAATTTCTTATTTCTTGGGTAGAATTGTTTGTTGGTGGGTTGTATGAAGGACCTGTCTAGTTCGGCCAGCGGGCCTGCTGTCTCTCGTCAGGTGTTTCGTTGTTGTGGGATCTGATAGTGAGGTGTGGGCTACCCCTTTACATACCTTCCTTTGATGCTTTACTTTCATTGTTCCTTGATAATGTGAGTAGTCACGAAAGCGCTTGGAACTTCTCTATTCTTTCACAGTGGTTGCTTTGCATATATATATATATATATATATATATATATATATATATATATATATATAATATATATATATATATATATAAATATATATATATATATATATATATATATATATTTTATATATATAAATATATATATATAAAGTATATATATATATATATATATATATATATATATATATATATATATATATATATATATATATATATATATATATTTATATATATATATATATATATATATATATATAATATATATATTATATATATATATATATATTATATATATATATATATATATTATATATATATATAATATATATATATATATATATATGCAAAGCAACGCACGGAAAGTTATATGCAAATACGACTGATTTCAAATCAAATTAAATTATTCCTTGCCCACTTTACTGCGATACATCACATTTAGAAAATAATAAAGAGAAGAACTGCAAATCTGCGGAATTTGCAGAAATAGTGGCGTCTCGGGTGAGTCTTCTTCGTACAGTGGGAAATTTCCCATGATATGAGATTCAATGATTCCATAAAATTTCCTCAGGTCCTCAGTGGAAGGAAGAGATGCTGCGGCACGACATGTGAAGTAATGCTAGTTAACACAGAATGTAATTATCTCTCTTTAACATTGCGCTTCTATGTACAGTCCATTGTCGTGGCTTGTGAACCGGTGTTTCATATCCACCAGACGAGCTAACAACACTCTCAACAACATATATTCTTCCCAGCCACACGCTGTAAGAGTGGAAGCAGGAAAAAAATGCCTTTCAAAACTGATTTATCAACATTTCGGCGTCTCACTGTCCATTTTCAGGATTGTGAAAATGCATTACACACAATATCAAATTTGTTATTATGTTTGAATTGAAAGGCATAGTTGTAACTATCAGGGTTATTAAAACCTTCCAAGGAGAGTTAGGCAAGCAGTGTATACCTCTACCCACATTTCACAGCACAAAGATCTTACTCAGAACAGCACCTCCCCTCTAATACATCCATGCTTCAAGTTCCCCCGCACCACTTTACTTTCCACACACTCACGGTATATTTTTGTGGAGCTTGTTAAAGATGTACATAATCTTCATCCATCAGACAACATTGTAACCCTAGATGGATCCATCAGTGTAAATTTGAGGCCAATGATTAATATTCTTCACTAATGCTGATGGGAAATACTAACCTCTACCTCCCTCCTTTCATCTCTCCCTTCTAACTCCCTACCTCCCTCCCTCCACAGCATTCTTTTCTTTCTTGCCTCATCCTTTAACTTTTTCTTCTTTCCCTGTTTATCTATCTTCCTCCTACTTTTCTCCTTCCCATCTAATTATCATTGCTCTCATTTCTTGCATTTTTCTCACCCCACCGTTCCTCTGCTCTCTCTCTTTCCTTCTCTTCTGCTCAGTTTCTCTATGGCCCTCTGTCCATTTTATTATTTTCTTTCCTCTTCTTGCCCCTTTCTCCCCCTCCTCTCTCTTTCTATTTTCTTTATTTTTTTCACTTTTTACTTTTTTTTACTCTGTTTAGCTTTTCCTCTATCTGTCCTCAGTTATTTCCATCCCATCTTATTTTCCTTTTACCTTTTTCTTTATTTTCCTCTTTATCTTCCCTGCACTATTTCTCCTTCTCTTCTCTCGCATGTTCTTCTGCCTCACTGACAGTTACATGCCATCTGTGTATGTGTGTGTGTGTGTGTGTGTGTGTGTGTGTGTGTGTGTGTGTGTGTGTGTGTGTGTGTGTGTGTGTGTGTGTGTGTGTGTGTGTGTGTGTGGTGTGTGTGTGTGTGTGCGCGCGCGCGTGTGTGTGCATGCGTCTGCGCGACGCTTGTGCATTTGTTATTTCGCCTGTAAACGTCTGCTGTGGCGAACAAAAATGCTAAGTAACGAGTTTCGTTGGCAGATAATAATCCTGGCTGCTGGTGTTAGCGCACGTGTACTGTCTTATACTGTGTACGAGGATCTTGACGGTAACCAGACACCCTGTAATTAATGCATACTTCATTTCATTGTCTTTCTTTGTTTTTGTTTCAGAAGGGAAAGATTTTTCGCGCCCCAGGTAGAAACGTAATACGTGTGTATAGCCGGAGAAGCTGTTACATTCTGTAGAGATGTGACGTATCTAGAAGGCGCACTACTGTCAAGAACGACACAGTTAGTACCGTTGGTTGGCAATATTTATTACCGACAAGTATGGCACAAAGACAGATACTTATTGTACAGTCTATCTATTAAAAAATGGAATTTCTATATACCATGTGGCCTTTCACTATACAGCACTCCTACCGCCACAACTCACACCATCTACACTATTTACTATTATACTTTTAACTACCACCACTCTCACCATCGTCACACCCGACACACAGCAGCGTTCAGTGGTCATTGCCACTTGAAGACCGTTCCCGAGCGCCCCTGTAAACACATAAGAAAAGTGTCCTCTGTTCCTCTTTGGATGTCCCTTCAAGGAGCGACGCAGTCTTGGGAATACACCACAAGTGTCAAATACACACACTCGTGGGTGTGACCGCCTTGGGGACTACTCACATATTGGATTATATATTTTTTTCTTTAAGACCACAGACTAGTTTCTTCTTAGTTTGTGCTTATCCTACTCTTTCTATTTCTTGGTCTGTTCTGTTCCCTTCTCTCTTGTGTTCCTTGCTTCCTTCCTCCCTAACTCCACCACCTTGCCTAAGGCTCCTAAACCTTGATAGGGAACGAAGTAAACGTCTCTGGGACGAAATCACTAAGGCATTTTATACGAAAAAGTTGTTAATGGGAGATTTTAACTTTAGAGAAATTGATTAGAACAATTTGACAGGAAATCCTGAGTCCAGCAACTTTCTTGATACGATCCAAGATTGTGTTTTTTAATGCAGTTTGTAACAGAACCAACCTCAGGAAATACTCTGAGTGACTTGGTTCTTGCCAACAAGGAATCACTAATAAATAATCTCGAGGTAATTACGTGCTTGGGGAAAGAGATCACAAATCACTAAGTGTCAATACATTGTGGAATTATCTTAATAGTAACTACAACCAAGTCAATGACCCTGATTTTTTACTTAGCCGTTTTCGGGGTTGAAGAATTATCTGGGTGGGGTGAACTGATGTGACCCGACTGGATGTTATCCTGTAGGTCATGTAGGCGCTGATGGTTGCTAATATGACATTTTTCAAAGCCTAATTCAAGCTGCCCATGATACTTATGTTCCAAAAAGAGGAAATTAGGTCGAATAAAAAGACCCTAAATGTATAAACAATAGACTAAAACATTTCACAGGTCAAAAAAGAGGCATTTACAGGCGAATCAGAAGGGAAGAGTGGGACTTAAGAAATAAATATAGTCAGTTAAAGAGAGAACTAAAGGAATATAAAAGGCCAAAAGAGATTATTAAGTTAAAATCACAAGAGAATCAAAGATCAACCCAAAAGGTTACTTTCGGGCATACAGGAGTAAGATTAGAGACAGGACAGGCCCACATAAAAGTTGCTCAGGTAAGTTTACTGTCTGTGACAAGGAAAAGTGTACTGTCTTTAAGACTGCTTCTCAATTTTCATGAAGAAAGACACAAGAGAAATTCCAGAAATCAAAAATTATAAAAGTCAGGACAAACATAAGTTATGCACGATCAAAGTCACTAATAAATCCCCGGACCCTGATGAGCTGTTCTCAAGGTTTATATAGGAATGTAAGGAGGAACTTAGCACACCAAAAATGGTTAGTCTTTTCAACTTATCACTACAATTTGGTAT
>NC_069418.1:26476607-26489107 GCF_026875155.1 Cherax quadricarinatus | reverse complement strand
AGGGGTCACAATTGGAAGTTGAAGACTAATATGAGTCAAAAGGATGTTAGGAAACATTTCTTTAGTCATAGAGTTGTCAGGAAGTGGAATAGTCTGGCAAGTGATGTAGTGGAGGCAGGAACCACACAGTTTAAAGACGAGGCTTGAGAAAGCTCGTGGAGCAGGGAGAGAGAGGACCTAGTAGGGGTCAGTGAAGAGGCGGAACCAGGAGCTATGACTCGACTCCTGCAACCTCAAATAGGTGAGTACAAATAGGTAAGTACACACCTGTACGTCAAATCCATATCGGAGTATGCAGCAACAGTTTGGAACCCCCACCTGGCTAAGCACATCAAGAAATTAGAGAAAGCGCAAAGGTTTGCAACGAGACTAGTCCCGGAGCTAAGGGGCATGTATGAGAATAGGATAGAGATTGAGGATATGATAACGACATATAAAATACCGAGAGGAAACGACAAGGTGGACAGAGAGAGACAGGATGTTTCAGAGATGGGACACAGAAACAAGGGGTCACAATTGGAAATTGAAGACTCTGTGAGGGAAAATTTCAACAGATAGGAGTAGCGAGCGAGTATATGGTGACGATAGTTTGACTGCCAGTCTGCTTGTTAAGGTAGGGTCAGTGTCTAGCTCCCGCTATCCCCCCCTTTTTCTCCACCATGAAAGGTGACGTGTGGGGCTCCGACGAAATGGATAATCACTTGACTCACAGCTCCCAACACAACTCTTGGAATGTCAGCTTGGGTCATCTGGCAACTAAAGAAACAGTGCTGAAGGAGACGAACTTCACATGAGTACTGGGACGTCACTTTTTATCTACATACCTGAGTGTAGCCAACCCCAGGCAACTACCCCTCATCTTTGCAGTGCTGAAGGACCTGCGTTCCTATCATCTTGACGGATTATTCAAGGCTAGAGACACTGTGACGAACTAGTCGCTGGGTTGTCACTCAACAGCTGTGACCCCCCCTCCACATCCTCAGCAACGGCTACAATTTCTACAAGGCGCGGTGTCAACAATATCAACCAGACACCAAAGTCTAAATGTACATATTAGCGATGAATTCAAATATCATTTTTATATTTTTATAATCTTTTTCTATTCACTAATTTTCCTAAGGAGAAGCCAGCCTTGGTAAGACCTACTTAAGATGTTACAGAGCTGAGTAAGCCTTCACAGACTCATATGAGTGAAAGGGTTGTTATGAAGTATTTCACTAGTCAGAGAGTTGTCAGAAAGTGGAATAATCTAGAAAGTGATGTAGTGGAGGCAGGATTCATACATAGCATTAAGAAGAGGTATGATAAAGCCCATGTTGCCGTTTTATAACTGTAGTGAAAGCACGCCTCTGGCAAGACAGTGATGGAGTGAATGATAATGAATGTTTTTCTTTTTCTGGCCACCCTGCCTTTTAAGGAAGCTGCCGTTGTGTTAATGATATATATATATATATATATATATATATATATATATATATAATATATATATATATATATATATATATATATATATATATATATATAAATATATATATATATATAATATATATATATATGTCGTGTCAAATATGTAAAACTGGTCAATTAGCAAGAACTCATTTGAAATTAAGTCTTTTGTAAAATTTTCTCTTGTAAGTATAAAGATATATTTTTTTGATTAATGTTAATGTAAAAAATTTTAATTTTGCACCCAAAAACAACCTAGAAAACTTACCTAACCTTATTATAACAAGAGCAATTTATTTTAGCCTAACCCAAAGAAATATATTTGAGATTTGTTTACAATAATTTAATACTAAACAAACACAGTGAAATATATTTATTTCGTTAGGTTCAGAATGATTTTGGCGAAATTATTGCATACACAAATTTTCACTTGACCTATATGGCAAGATGAGCATTGCTATTTAAGCCAAGATCGCATGTTCTGCCTATTCACACGACATATATATATATTATATATATATATAAATATATATATATATATATATATATATATATATATATATATATATATATATATATAATATATATATATATATATGTTGTGTGTGTGTGTGTGTGTGTGTTGTGTGTGTGTGGTGTGTGTGTGTGTGTGTGTGTGTGTGTGTGTGTGTGTGTGTGTGTGTGTGTGCAATAAGATCACAGTAAACAGGTGATTCATAATATGCAAAACAACCACTGTGAAAGAATAGAGAAATTCCAAGCGCTTCGCGACTACTGTTCCTTGATAATGCGAGTAGTCACGAAAGCGGTTGGAATTTCTCTATTCCTCCACAGTGGCTGTTTTGGGTATATATATATATATATATATATATATATATATATTATATATATATAATATATATATATATATATATATATTATATATATATATATATGTACTAGCAAGGGGTTAGTAATCCCTTCTCCTGTATATATTACTAAATGAAAAAGGAGAAACTTTCGTTTTTCCTTTTGGGCCACCCCGCCTCGGTGGGATACAGCCAGTGTGTTGAAAGAAAGAAGAAATATATATATATATATATGTCGTGCCGAATAGGCAGAACTTGCGATCTTGGCTTAAATAGCAACGCTCATCTTGCCATATAGGACAAGTGAAAATTTGTGTATGCAATAATTTCGCCAAAATCATTCTGAACCTAACGAAAAAAAAATATTTCACTGTGTTTGTTTAGCATTAAATTATTGTAAACAAATCTAAAATATATTTAGTTGGGTTAGGCTAAAATAAATTGTTCTTGTTATAATAAGGTTAGGTAAGTTTTCTAAGATTATTTTGTAGCAAAATTAAAAATTTTTACATTAACATTAACCAAAAAAAAAATATCTTTAAACGTATAAGAGAAAATTTTAGAATGGACTTAATTTTAAATGAGTTCTTGCTAACTGACCAGTTTTACATATTCGGCACGACATAATATATATATATATATATATATATATATATATATAATATATATATATATATAAATATATATATATATATATATATATATATATATATATATATATATAGTATATATATATTATATATATTATATATATATATATATATAATATATATATATATATAATATATATATATATATATGTATATAATAATATATATATATATATATATATATATATATATATAATATATATATATATATATATATATATATATATATATATATATATATATATATATATATGCAAAACAACCACTCTGAAAGAATAGAGAAATTCCAAGTGCTTTCGTGACTACTCACATTATCAAGGAACTATGAAAGTAAAGCATCCAGGAAGCTATATACGGGTCTGGCCAGCACCTCACTATCAGATACCACAACGGTTAAACACCTGACGCGCGCCGACCCAACTTGGATAGTTCCTTTGCACAACTCACCCACAAACTATTCTACCCAAGAAAATTTAAAAAATTATTATTTGTCCATGTATTATTAAATTCTTCCCAAATTCTATTAATTATAAATGGATTTAATTTATATAAACCAAAGGAAATATTCATATTATTGTCAAAACTGCTTTTTATGAAACAAGATTCAATTACATTCCTGTCGACCATGGACTTGCTTGATACTACTTTCTCAACTTTTTGAAAATCAATTGGATGGTTAAAATCTCTTACATGAATAAACAGAGCATTGGAATCTTGTCCAGTTCTAATGCTATATTTATGTTGTTTTAATCTTAGTTCGAGATTTTTACCAGTTTGACAGTAATAAACTTTATCGCAAATTTTACAAGGAATCTTATAGACACATCCATGGAAATAAATGGTATAAAATACCTACACAATGGAAATATAAACACATATGCAGTATAATGTGATCCTTTATTGACTACGTTTCGTCCACACAGTGGGCTTTTTCAAGTCACAAACAGAACTACCTGGGGTGGAAGGAACGCGAGTATTTATAGTCAGGTTCAGAATGCTGAGGTCAGGTGGAGAATGCTGCATCTGATGATGTACCGAGTGGGGTTATAGAGTCTAAAATCTTGGGTAGCTTGGAAAGGAGATTGGATAAGTTTGTGAGCAGACCTTCTACAGTGTTCTTATGTGGGATAGCGATGAAGAAGTTTCTTGGCAAGTGGTTCAGCTATGTTATAGAAGCCACTATTCTGGTTGAAGTTGTCGGATATAGAAATAAGTGATGATTCCAGGATTCTTCGGTATTAAGTGTTGTCTTCTGTGGCGATAAGTCTTGAGTTTCTGTAGTTTATCAAGTGGTTGTGTGAATTACGGTGTTGTACGCAGGCATTCCTTGTGTCGTCAGACCTGCTTGAGTATTGGTGTTCTGAAATACGTGTTTGGAGGTCCTTTGATGTTTCGCCCACGTATAACTTGTTGCATAACTGAAATATCTACTAGGGCATAAGAAAGGATTTCATAGGCGTATCAAAAGAGGCGAGGGTCATCTTATGAATCAGTATATTGACATTAAGAGGGACATTAAAAAGGGGATAAGAAAAGCTAAAAGGGACTATGAAATTAAAGTTGCTAGGGATTCTAAAACTAACCCAAAAAGTTTTTTCCAGGTCTATAGAACAAAAGTCAGAGATAAGATAGGTCCCCTTAAAAATAACTATGGGCATCTTACTGACAAAGAGAATGAAATGTGCTCGATTTTAAATAATTATTTTCCCTCGGTTTTTACAAGGAGACACTAATAATATTCCGGTAATTAATTTTTATAGTGGATCAGAAAGAAGAAAATTATGTAACATCACAGTCACTAGTGAAATGGTTGTGAAGCAGATAGACCGACTGAAGCAAAATAAGTCACCGGGTCCTGATGAGGTTTTTTCAAGGGTTCTAAAGAATGCAAAATGGAAGTCTGTGAACCATTAACTAATATTTTTAATTTATCTCTTCAAACAGGTGTAAGTGTCTGATATGTGGAAGATGGCTAATGTAATTCCTATTTTTAAAACAGGGGACAAGTCGTCACCGTCAAAATTACCGCCCAATAAGCCTGACCTCAATTGTAGGCAAATTACAGAGTCAATTATAGCTCAGATTATAAGAAGCCATCTCGATAAGCATAGCTTGATTAATGATACTCAGCATGGATTCACAAGAGGCCGTCATGTCTACTAATTTATTAACTTTCTTCAGTAAAGCTTTTGAGGCCGTTGACCCCGATAAAGGGAATTTGTATCATTTACTTAGATTTTAGTAAGGCCTTTGATAGAGTTCCCGCACCAAAGACTGTTGAAGAAAGTAGCAGCTCATGGCATTGGGGAAGGGTGCTCTTTGTGGATCGAATCATGGCTCACAGACAGGAAGCAAAGAGTGTCCATAAATGGGGTTAAATCCGAGTGGGGAATCAGTAACAAGTGGCGTTCCACAGGGATCAGTCTTGGGCCCCTTGTTGTTTATAATATTATCAATGATCTTGATGAAGGAATTACTAGTGTATGAGCAAATTCGCCGATGACACGAAGATAGGTAGGATAATTGATTCAAACATAGATGTTAGGGAACTTCAGGAGGATTTAGACAAACTCTACTCTTGGTCAGAAAAGTGGCAGATGCAGTTCAATGTAGATAAATGCAAGGTTCTGAAGCTCGGGAGTGTCCATAACCCTAGCACTTATAAGTTAAATAATGTAGAACTTAGCCATACAGATTGCGAAAAGGACTTGGGGGTTATGGTAAGCAGCAACCTTAAACCAAGACAGCAATGCCTAAGCGTACGTAATAAGGCAAATAGATTATGGGATTTATATCAAGAAGTGTAAGCAACATAAGTCCAGAGGTCATACTGCAGCTTTATACATCATTAGTAAGGCCTCACCTAGATTATGCAGCTCAATTCTGGTCTCCATATTAAAGAATAGACATAAATTCGTTAGAAAACATTCAGCGTAGGATGACTAAATTAATACATAGCATTAGAATCTTCCTTATGAAGAAAGATTGAAGACTCTTAAGTTACATTCACTTGTTAGACGAAGAATGAGGGGAGACCTGATCGAAGTGTATAAGTGGAAGATAGGTATTATAAAGGGGATATTAACAAGGTCTTGAGGATTATCTCTCCAGAGAGAACTCGCAGTAATGGATTTAAGTTGGATAAGTTTAGATTTAGAAAGGACATAGGAAAGTATTGGTTTGGAAATAGGGTAGTTGATGAGTGGAACAGTCTACTTAGTTGGGTTATTGAGGCTGGGACTTTGGGTAGTTTCAAATTTAGGTTGGATAAGTACATGAGTGGGAGGGATTGGATTTGAGTGGGACTTGCACATCAGAGCTTATTTCTTGGGTAGCATTGAAAATTGGGTTGGTCAAATGCTTGTTAGTGGGATGAATTGTAAAGGACCTGCCTAGTATGGGCCAACAGGCCTGCTGCAGTGTTCCTCCTTTCTTATGTTCTTATGTTCTTATGTTCAGTCATTACAAGGGATTATGTATACCCCTGCAGAGGGTGGAAGCTTGACCTGTCTATCACTGGTAATGTCCTTGATGGTCGTGGTTGTGGATGTAGATACTTGAAATGAGGTATTGGAAAAGATGTTGGAAACGTGTTTGGCAATGGAGTTGGTGGGGAGGACTATGTATCTCTTCTCGGCAGCGTCTTTTCTGGGTGTGTTGAAGATGTTTAATGCTCGTCGTCTGCAGTCTCTGATGAAGTGACGAGGATAGTGGAGCTTAGAAAATACTTGTTCAATCATCGTGCATTCTTCTTCAAGAAACTCATTGCTGCAGATTCTGAGTGCACCCAGGAAGAAGCCTATAATTACACCACGTTTGGTTTTGGTGTCGTGGTGAGAGTAAAAGTGGAGAAGATCGTTTTGGTTGGTGGGTTTTCGATAGACTTTAAAACGAAGTTCGTGGTCAGCTTTGCAAAGCAGAACATCAAGGAAAGGAAGAGTGTTGTCGACTTCTTCAAGTGTGAACTGGATTTAAGGCTCGACCTGGTTGAGCTTGTCTTGGAGAGCTTTAACATTGAAGCGTTTAGGAGTTATGAGGAGAATGTCGTCAACATAACGGAGCCAGGTGACAGACGAAGGAATAATGGTAGAGAAACGTTCGGCTTCTAGATGTTCCATGTATTGGTTCGCCAGGACCGCACTGAGTGGCGAACCCATGGGTAGTCCAAAAGTCTGCTGAAAGAGGTGATTTTCGAAAGAGAAACACGTAAAGCCAACACATAGTTCAACAAGGTCGATGAAATCGCTGGCTGGAATGGGAAGATCAAGTGAATCGTCAATTTTCCTGCGCAAGAGATCGATGGCTTGTGTAGTAGGTACTTTGGTGAATAGGGAAGTCACGTCAAGGCTGGAAAGTTTCTTGTTCCTGATGTTGATGTTGCGAATGCGATTGAGAAGATCACCCGAGTGTTTGAGATGTGCTGGACTGATAGTGCCCAAGAGTTTAGAGAGGTGTTTTGCGAGAATTCGTGAGAGCTGGTGGGGAGCACTGCCTATTCCCGAGGATATGGGCCTCAGCGGGATACCTGGCTTGTGAGTTTTTGGCAGGTCGTACATCCTGGCAGGTCTGGGGTTGCTGGGTATGGTGTGCAGAAGTTTCTTCCCTTGTTCTGAGCCCCTCAGAATGAGGCGAGTCCTTTGAAGAAAAGTTTTAGTAAGGTTGTCCACTTGGTTAGTTGTGAGAGGTTTGTAGGTATCTGGGTCATTAAGTAGATTGAGCATTTTGTTCCTGTAATCGTCAGGGTTCATGATAACAACACCACCTCCTTTGTCAGCGGTGGTGACCCTGATGGTCGTGTCTTCTGCTAAACCTTTGAGTGCATTGATGTAACGTCGAGGTATGACTGGGGAGCTGCGTGTTGATATGGCTGCTGAGATGATGCCTTGAAGATAGCCTTTTTGGATGTCGGAGTCATTGTGTCTGTAGTTTTTGGCGATGAAATTGAGGTCTTGTTTTGGTTTCGTAATTCCTGTTGCGAATTTGAGGCCTAAGCTGAGGGCTTCAGTTTCTGTGGTTGACAGTGGACGAGATGAAAGATTTTGAATAATTTCAGGTCTTCCTAAACTTTTCCAATTACTATTATCGCAGAGTGTTTGTAGTTTCCTAGTAAGTCTGATCTTCTGTTGAACATTCGCTGTGGTAACTCTGCTGCGAATGATTTCGGCGGTGCGTCTGTTCATGCTGCCCCGGAGTGTTGTGCCTAGTGTTCTGGCTTGGAGAAAAGCTTCCTTTGTAGCATTGTTTAAAGTTGCTAGAAATACTTTTTACAATCCAAAAAGGGACAACCAGCCTTATTCAACTAAAAATATGTTGGTTCTCCCTTACCATGAAAACTTGGTTGATATGCCTTCTCTTCTTAAGACTTTTAATATTAAAGTTGTAAAGTAAAAGGACACGAGTGCAACTAATGTGACATTTATTGTTGCATTTATTAGTTGCACTTGTGTCCTTTTACTTTACATATTGTCGGTAATTCTACCAACTTTATTACAATATTAAAGTTGTATTCAAAAATCATGATACAGTAAAAAAACTTTTGATAAAGAATTCCCCCCAAAATGCTGATGGATGTGTCTATAAGATTCCTTGTAAAATTTGCGATAAAGTTTATTACGGTCAAACTGGTAAAAATCTCGATCTAAGATTAAAACAACATAAATATAGCATTAGAACTGGACAAGATTCCAATGCTCTATTTATTCATGTAAGAGATTTTAACCATCCAATTGATTTTGAAAAAGTTGAGAAAGTAGTATCAAGCAAGTCCATGGTCGACAGGAATATAATTGAATCTTGTTTCATAAAAAGCAGTTTTGACAATAATATGAATATTTCCTTTGGTTTATATAAATTAGATCCATTTATAATTAATTGAATTTGGGAAGAATTTAATAATACACTGGACAAATAATAATTTTTAAATTTTCTTGGGTAGAATAGTTTGTGGGTGAGTTGTGCAAAGGACCTATCCAAGTTGGGTCGGCGCGCGTCAGGTGTTTAACCGTTGTGGGATCTGATAGTGAGGTGCTGGCCAGACCCCTTGTATAGCTTCCTTGGATGCTTGGATGCTCGGAATTTCTCTATTCTTTCAGAGTGGTTGTTTTGCATATTCTGAAATCACCTGTTTACTGTGATCTTATTGCATATATATATATATATATAATATATATATATATATATATATATATATATATATATATATATATATATATATATATATATATTATATATAATATATATATATATATATATATATATATATATAATATATATATATATATATATATATATGTCGTGCCGAATAGGCAGAACTTACGATCTTGGCTTAAATAGGAACGTTCATCTTGCCATATAGGACAAGTGAAAATTTGTGTAGGCAACAATTTCGCCAAAATCATTCTGAACCTAACAAAAAAAATATATTTGATTGCGTTTGTTTAGTACTAAATTATTGTAAACGTATTTAAAATATATTTAGTTGGGTTAGGCTAAAATAAATTGCTCTTGTTATAATAAGGTTAGGGAAGTTTTCTAAGATTCTTTTGGTGCAAAATTAAAATTTTTTACATTAACATTAATAAAAAAATATATCTTTAAACGTATAAGAGAAAATTTCAGAAGGACTTAATTTTAAATGAGTTCTTGCTAATTGACCAGTTTTACATATTCGGCACGACATATATATATATATTATATATATATATATATATATATATATATATATATATATATATATATATATATATATATAACAACACTGCACATACATACACACACACAAAACACACACACACGTTTCTTTAAATCCATACCTAAGACATAAGACAAATTCTTAATGCTAGTGTCGGGTAGATCTGTCTAAGGAAGCCTCATGTAATCAAGATGACTTAATTAAAACTAACGATGTAACTCTACGCACTTATCTTGCCGCATTTCACTACCTCGTCTTCCACTGACGCGCAGTCACCACGTTCTTCCCTGGAGTTTACCTGAGAAGTTGGGGGGTCAACGCCCCCGCGGCCCCCGGTCTAGACCGGGCCTCCTGTGGATCAGAGCCTGACAACCAGGCTGTTGCTGCGGGCTCACGCAAACCAAAACATACGAGCCACACCCCGGGCTGACCGGAACTGACTTTTATGTGCTTGCCATGCCACTTGAAGACTGCGGGGGTCTGTTGGTAACCCCCCTTATGTTGCTAGGCAGTGAAATCTGGGGCCCCCTGACACTTATTGTGGCTCTTAACGTGCTTGACACCCCGTTTTCAGGGGGGGATGGTGCAGTCTCCCAAGTCTTTTGCTTTCGTAGGGGGTGTTTTTCGTGTGCAAGTTGGGTACTAGCCCCTCGGGTTTTTCCAGGTGATATAATCATTCTCTCCCTCCTGCTTCCGGAATACGGTTTGGGGAACCTCAAGCGCCCCAATAATTGAGTTTTTACCCCGTTACCGCCTGAAAGTTCTTGTACTTTTTCAAAGGTCGGCAATTTCCCTCCCTTTTAAAGGGTCTGTTATGTGCAGCAATTTTCCACCTAGATAGAAAAAAGGGTGACCTGAAAGAGTGTATCAGGGGGCTTGGCCCCCTAGTTTTGAAGGTTCTCTTTATCCACCCTGTTCATTTTTCTACAGATGCGATTGAACAAATTTTAGGCCCTTGAAGGTGAGATCCTCCGACATGATCCCCCCGGGTCTTTGACGTTGGTGTTTCGCTCTATTTTGTGGCCAAATTTTTTTGTACTCTGATGAAGATTTAATTTCCTCAGTTTACCCCCAAATCTGAGAATTGAAATTTTTTCCCTCGTTGAACTTCATATTGTTTTTGCAGCCCACTGAAAGATTTGGTGATTCTGCCTGGGGCTTTGCAGTGTCTGCATGGAAACATGTCATGCATTCGGGGGTACTGCAAAGAAAAACACGGTGCGTGGGTGACATCCTTGTCTATGTCGGGTATAAGGATGAGGAAAAAATGGGGCGGTACTGTGCTTGTGGAACAGAGCTTTTCACCGTGCTGCCCCGGACTTTTCTTGTTGAGACTACCTCTGTGTTCTGTTTGTGGGAAATTATAGATCCCTCGAACCCACTTTTCCTTTATTCCTTTAGCACGCATTTTGTGCGCTATTACCCATGGGGGCACACTTGCGAAAGGGTTTTGCAAAGTCTGTATATATTACATCTGCATTCTTTTTGTCTTCTAGTGCTTTAGGACCCTTTGTAGTGGCCCTAGTTGAGACAACAGGAGCACCCGTTCTAAACCCATGTTTGCCCTGGGGGTTGTAACTGATGGGGTTTTTAATGCGGGTGATTTGCTTCTTTTGGACCCTTTTAAAAATTTTTTTGATATGGGATGTTAGTGCATTTGGGCGAGTTCTTTTTCTGTTGCTTTTCTGCCCCCTTTGTGGAGTGGGGTATTCTGTTTTTTTTGTACTGTGGGACGACCCCCCTGTCCTGCTCCCTTCCATAGGGTGGAAAAGGGTCGGATGGGGCTTCTTGCGTTCTTATGAACACAGATTCCCTGAGTCTGGCCCTGGGGCAGGTGCATGGGCAGTCATTTATCGCCTGTTTCGAATTTTTTTTCGTCAGGGTACATCGGATGGCTTGTTTAATAAATTTTTTGGGGTCTCTATAAAAAATTCATTTTGACTTTGACTCTCATTGGTTAGCGGGTTGCTAAAAAAGAGTCATATTGGGACTTGATAGCCCCATTTCCTTTTTGTCATCTGTGTAGGGCCCACTTTTTTAAGTAGGGGGCCCCAAAACTGGGCGTTGTTCTCGATTTGATTTGGCATAGGAGAAGAAATACTTTGGGTTTCTTTCGATTTCATTTATGGCTTTTACTTCTTCCCGCGATTCCTGACTCCTAAAGGATTCTTTTAGCTTAAGTTCGATGCTTGCTATTTCTCTGACCAGTGTCTCCTACGCATTTCAGATATATTGACCTCTTTAGCCGCTCTGTTATTCTTTTCCGTCGCCTGTAAAGGAGCGCCTGTCTCTTTCTGTTTTACATCTACTCTCCTTTTTCTTAGAGGAATAAGCCTTGTGCATACATCGAGTGCTACCGAGTTAATCTGTTCTAGGCATAAGTTGGGGTCTGTGTTGCTTAGTATATCTTCCCAGCTTATATCGGTTAGACTTGGTTTACTTGGCCCACTTTATGTTTTTGTTATTGAAGTTGAATTTGGTGAATGCTCCCTCGTGACTAATCTCATTATGTCGGTCTGGGGCTCCGCGCATACATGACTGAACCTCAATTATGTTGTGATCTGAGTATATTGTTTTTGATATGGTGATATTTCTTATCAGATCATCATTGTTAGTGAAGATGAGGTCTAGTGTATTCTCCAGTCTAGTAGGCCTATTATTGCTGGTTTAAATTGAATTTTGTGCAGAGATTTAAAAGCTCGCGTGAGTGTGAGTTTTCATCAGAGCTGCCTCCTGGTGTTATTACTGCAACAATATTATTGCTATATTCCTCCATTTTAGGTGCCTTAAGTTGAAATCCCCCAGGAGCAAGATGTTGGGTGCAGGAGCTGGAAGGTTTTTCCAGACAGTGGTCAATTTTTAACA
>NC_069418.1:26466607-26471607 GCF_026875155.1 Cherax quadricarinatus | reverse complement strand
AATCCCCCACCATCACACACAATCCCCCACCATCACACACAATCATCCACCACCACACACAATCACCCACCACCACCACACACAATCACCCACCCCCAGACACAATCACCCACAACCACACACAGTCATCCACCACCACACAAAATCACCCACCACCACACACAATCATCCACCACAACACACAATCACCCACCACTACACACAGTCACCCACCCCCATATACAATCACCCACCACCACACACAATCATCCACCACCACACACAATCACCCACCACCACACACAATCACCCACCACCACACACAGTCATCCACCACCACACACAATCATCCACCACCACACACAATCACCCACCACCAAACACAATCACCCACCCCCATATACAATCAACCACCACCACACACAATCATCAACCACAACACACAATCACCCACCACTACACACATTCACCCACCACCACACACAATCACCCACCACCAAACACATTCACCCACCCACCACACACAATCACCCACCACTACACACAATCACCCACCCACATATACAATCACCCACCACCACACACAATCATCCACCACCACACACAATCATCCACCACCACACACAATCATCCACCACCACACACAATCATCCACCACCACACACAATCACTCAATTTTTTCCACTGAAAAGGGGAAAAAAGTGTTCATTTATCCAATTATTAAATGCATATATGGAATTCTCAGTTTTTCCTGTAAACTTGAAATGTTGAAATTGTGTGAGAGGCGAACTAGAGGGGGAGGTTACCTTGATGATGGTGATGGCTCTTGATTCACTCTTATGAAGCCATACTTTCCTTCTTGAAGTAAAGTTGACTAACCTACAAGTATTGTTTAAAGCCATCGGATTTATCCCTTTCCCAAGAATATATTAATAATAATAATATATAATATAATAATAATAGTAATAATAATAATAATAATAATAATAAAATACTAATATAAAAATAAAATATTAAAAATAATAAAATAACAGTTTAAAATAATAATAATAATAATAATAATAATAATAATAATAATAATAATAATAATAATAATAATAATAATAATAATAATAACCAAAATCCACGAGCGTCCTAGTATCTCATTGATGAGCTTGTGTTCAGGTGTGTGTACTCGTCCGTCAGTTATGTCATGGTGTTGGTGTTGTGTTTTGCTTCCCCAGCGGTGAGGAAATTCCTCGCCCAGCTTTGTAATTGCTCATAATTAAGAGTGATTGCCTCTGTACCTTCCCTTGTGTGCTGCCTCGGGTCGTTATGAGGGATGCTGTCTCCTCTCCTGTCTTTTGTGTGTGTTTGCGGATGACTTTCCAGGACTACTGTGTAAATTATGAAGGATAAGGGGGGTGGCGTGAGGGGAGTGTGTGGAAGAGAAGGGAAGAGTGTAGAAGAGAGGGGAAGAGTGTAGCCGAGAGGGGAGGAAAGAATGTAAACGATAGGAGAGGAAAGAATGTAGACGAGAGGGGAGGAAGAATGTAGAGGAGAGGAAGGAACGGCAGAAGAATAATCAGAAAAAAGGCGATAAATGAGAATCATGAGATGCAACAGGTAATAAACGTTCATGAGAGAACGTTTTCTGGGCTCACTTATGCACGGCGCAGCCAGACGTACCCTTACCGTTTATTAAAGGGCAAATAAGAATAAATGGTGAGTGACTCTAGTAAAAAGTGAAGGAATACTGGTGAGAAGTGAGGGAATACTGGTGAGAGGTGAGGGAATACTGGTGAGAGGTAAGAAAATACTGGTGATAGGTGAGGGTATAATGGTGAGAGGTGAGGGAATGCTGGTGAGAGGTGAGGGGTGTATTGGTGAGAGGTGAGGGTATAATGGTGAGAGGTAAGGGAATACTGGTGAGAGGTGAGGGTGTAGTGGTGAGAGGTCGAGGGTATAATGGTGAAAGGTAAGGGAATACTGGTGAGAGGTGAGGGTGTAGTGGTGAGAGGTGAGGGTGTAGTGGTGAGTGGTGAGGGTATAATGGTGAGAGGTGAGGGTATAATGGTGGGAGGTGAGGGTGTACTGGTGAGAGGTGAGGGTTACTGGTGAGAGGTGAGGGTGTACTGGTGAGAGGTGAGGTTGTACTGGTGAGAGGTGAGGGTGTACAGGTGAGAGGTGAGGGTGTACTGGTGAGAGGTGAGGGTGTACTGGTGAGAGGTGAGGGTGTACTGGTGAGAGGTGAGGTGTACTGGGTGAGAGGTGAGGGTGTACTGGTGAGAGGTGAGGGTGTACTGGTGAGAGGTGAGGGTGTACTGGTGAGAGGTGAGGGTGTACTGGTGAGAGGTGAGGGTGTACTGGTGAAAGGTGAGGGTGTACTGGTGAGAGGTGAGGGTGTCCTGGTAATCTTGCAGACACTTTCACCTTCTTCTCTTGCCTCTTGTCCTATCTTTCTTCGCTCTCTCTTTTCCTCCTTCGTCTTTCTTGGATAATTTCTTAATCATATCTCTCTCTCTTTTTTTCAAGTTATGAATTACTTCCAGCTTTCATATGTATGACCCCTACGGTTTTAACGCTCCACCTAATGGAAACATTAACAAATGAGTTATTTTATCACCCTGTCTTCTAACATTTTATAGAATTTCTCCTGAAACTCTCTTCTCTATCTCTTTCTCTCTCTCTTCACACAAGGTTTCCCAAGGTTAGGTTAATATTCCTAACTTTATTTACAAGCTAAGAGCTGTTACCTACATCAGCTCATCTGAAAGTCTTTTCATTGTTATGAAACATACAGATATGGAACAGGATGAAGTTGGAGCCATCTGTGTGCCAGTGATTTAATTTATTTCATTGCCTTTATTTCAATTTTATACTTACGCTGCACGAACATGTTCCAGACTCTCTCTCTCTCTCTCTCTCTCTCTCTCTCTCTCTCTCTCTCTCTCTCTCTCTCTCTCTCTCTCTCTCTCTCTCTCTCTCTCTCTCTCTCTTTTCATTCCAGTGACAACCTGTGCCTAGTAATTTCTGCCTCTCACTCTGCACTATAATTCTCATGCCACAACGGGCATCAATAACACGTATGACACTAACAGTTAATGGTGTTGGATTTTTGTTCTGACTTATAGTATAATGACAATAATTGTTTTTCTTGATATATGACAGTCTTTATGTGATAAGTTTACCAGAGTCAGTGCACAGACTCCCCGATACATGCACACACACGTACACACACACAACACACAACACACACACACACACACACACACACCACACACACACACACACACACACAACAACACAACACACACACACACACACACACACACACACACACACCACACACAGAGGAGCACAAAGAACAAACAAGAACAGAGCAAGAAAAACTACAATCGGGTCTGGACAAGCTGCAGGAGTGGTCTGACAAGGGACTTTTAGAATTTAACACTAGCAAATGTATTTTGAATGTTTTTTCCTCTCTGTCTCCCCCTCATATTAATCAGCGGATTCATGATGTTAACAATGAGGCACCCAAATTAATAATAATAATAATAATAATATAATATAAAATAATAATAAATAAATATAATAAAATAATAATAATAATAATAATAGTGATTAAAGTGGAGATTGAGGTAGTAATTATGGTGGTCATGATGCTGGTGTTTTCTCCGAAGCTGCTTAAGATATCCAGTTGTTCTTTTGCACCTGCGCTACAGCATCCAGAAGTAGAATCGCTGCTACACACAGCACCGAGGGTGGCAGTGGAGTAATATGAGTCGCCGCGGTAGTAACAGTACTGAAAGTAGCTATAGTTTGTAGCCCATGTCTTTCATCCACGTCTATCTTTCCTAGAAATTCCATGCAGACTTTTTTGGTTTTACTGTCTGTTTCATGCCGGCAGTATCTGGAGAGAGAAGAGGGTAGGGAGAGAGCCTTCTACTTCAGTATCGTTACCTCAAACATCTACATATGAGGTAATAGTCCATAATTCTGAAAGAAGCAGATTGTCCTTCTTAGGAGATAGCCTTGGAGGGTATTCTTTCTCGTCTTTCATTCATTTATTTACTCTCTCTCTCTCTCTCTCTCTTTGTCGCTCTTTCTTTTTCTCTCTCCCTCCAATCATATTTCCCCTCAGGTAATCAGTGATGAGGCAGCGGCACCCTAAATTCTCACAGCACCGAGAGTACACTAATTTGTGACCGCAGGTAATTACCAAGGCATGAAGAGTGACTCCTGTAAGACCACCACACACCAACTACGGCTATTCTCATTTATCTTACGAGGACGACAGTACACTAGATTTATGCCACCGACCCATTTTTTTTTAATTTCCTACACCTGTGAACGCATGGACGCCTATTTTTGACCACAACACAAACCTCTCAGCCTCTTCTATTTGTCTTTCATGACCAGAGTCTACGCACATGACACACATAAGTTTACTGAATCATAGTTCTTGCCAGAAGCAGCATACCTTTGGATTGGATTTAATATGAAACAAGTTACGATAAAAGCTTGTAAAATTACCTGCATAAATAAAATAATAAAAAAATACACAAATTAAAGAAGTAATGTATAAAATAGTAAGAAACAATTTGCCACAGGTCACACACATATTTTAAAACTAAGTTATTAAGTGGTTATAAAAACTGGACGCCATTTTGGTCTGTCCTAGGACAATATCATATCCAAAACTGACCGAAACGACGTTCAGTTTGTAATTTTTGTAAATATTCTTTTCTTCCTGAAATGGTACAGTAAGTTATATTCTTCCCGCACACAGTTCAGGTGCGCCGCTTGCTCGTAAAACAAGACTTAATGACTACCCAACAAGAGTTATTATCTGACGTTCGGTGAGGTCGCAATTAATTTCAGCAAGATTGATTACTACTTCCAAGTACCAATATGAATTTTCCAATGCCCTGGGCCAGGCGAGGACTTTACATGGTTGGCGACCTGACCCCAGACACAGGCAACCGCTGGACAGAACACAGCGACTTGTTCAAGTCACCAGGACTCACTCTGGATCATAA
>NC_069418.1:26451607-26461607 GCF_026875155.1 Cherax quadricarinatus | reverse complement strand
TAAACTTTTAAACCTGGTTGTCCAGTACCGAGTGGAAAGCGAATTTTACGTTGCAGAAACGTAAGCTCTGACGCAACTCTTGCTTGAAATCTTATATACAAACATTATGAGTCGTGGGTCTCGTGTAGAAAGAGAGAGAGGAGAGAGAGAAGAGAGGGAAGAGAGAGGAGAGAGAGAGAGAGAGAGAGAGAGAGAGAGAGAGAGAGAGAGAGAGAGAGAAGAGAGAGAGAGAGAGAGAGAGGAGAGAGAGAGAGAGAAGAGAGAGAGAGAGAGAGAGAGAGAGAGAGAGAGAGAGAGAGAGAGAGAGAGAGAGAGAGAGAGAGAGAGAGAGAGAGAGAGAGAGAGAGAGAGAGAGAGAGAGAGTACATAGGAAGCAAGTAACATAAGAACCTGATATCAAGAACGAGGTTTGTCTACTTCGAAAAATATACTTTAGTTTAACTAAGGAAGTCGAAGGAAAATTAATTAATACTGACTATAAAATGGCTAGATTTGCTATTAACTTGAATATTATTTGCAGTTTATTTGATGATTTGAAATTACAAAGTCACATTTAAAAAAAAAAGGCCTGAGATCTTATAATCTTTAATGGATCTATCTCTTTTGCAACCACATTTGATGGAAAGTTAAAACAAAGAAAACTAAAGCCAGATGCAATAAATAAATAATAAACGAAATAATTGAGTTAATAAATGAACCAGTAACGTCTAATAACATTTCTTTAATGATGTTTAACACATCATTAAAATAAAACGAATAACCAGACGTCTGAGAGAGACGATAATCTTTGATATAAACATTAGTTCGACGTTAGTTATGAATAAACTATTGGAAAACAATGATAAGGACAGGATAATCAATTTTCTACAAGATTATCAACACATTGTGAAATAAAGTATTTTTTACAGCTATACAAAATTATTTTCAGTAATATACATAATTAGGTTCTCAGAAAATGTAATTCAATCGGATATCAAATTTTTTTGGGTAAGAACAATAAACAATTATCAGGAATAATAAGGTATTGTACAGGAGAGGAATTATGCGAGAGTTGAATACCACCAAGGAAAAGAGTAGTGTTGAATTATCAGCAAGGAAAAGAGAAGTGTTGAATTATCAGCAAGGAAAAGAGTAGTGTTGAATTATCAGCAAGGAAAAGAGTAGTGTTGAATTATCAGCAAAGAAAAGAGTAGTGTTGAATTATCAGCAAGGAAAAGAGTAGTGTTGAATTATCAGCAAGGAAAAAAAGAAGTGTTGAATTATCAGCAAGGAAAAGAGTGGTGTTGAATTATCAGCAAGGAAAAGAGTAGTGTTGAATTATCAGCAAGGAAAAGAGTGGTGTTGAATTATCAGCAAGGAAAAGAGTGGTGTTGAATTATCAGCAAGGAAAAGAGTGGTGTTGAATTATCAGCAAGGAAAAGGGTAGTGTTGAATTATCAGCAAGGAAAAGAGTGGTGTTGAATTATCAGCAAGGAAAAGAGTGGTGTTGAATTATCAGCAAGAAAAGAGTGGTGTTTCGGATTGAATTATCAGCAAGGAAAAGAGTGGTGTTGAATTATCAGCAAGGAAAAGAGTGGTGTTGAATTATCAGCAAGGAAAAGGAAGTGTTGAATTATCAGCAAGGAAAAGAGTGGTGTTGAATTATCAGCAAGGAAAAGAGTAGTGTTGAATTATCAGCAAGGAAAAGAGTAGTGTTGAATTATCAGCAAGGAAAAGAGAAGTGTTGAATTATCAGCAAGGAAAAGAGTGGTGTTGAATTATCAGCAAGGAAAAGGGAGTAGTGTTGAATTATCAGCAAGGAAAAGAGTGGTGTTGAATTATCAGCAAGGAAAAGAGTGGTGTTGAATTATCAGCAAGGAAAAGAGTGGTGTTGAATTATCAGCAAGGAAAAGGGTAGTGTTGAATTATCAGCAAGGAAAAGAGTGGTGTTGAATTTTTCAGCAAGGAAAAGAGTGGTGTTGAATTATCAGCAAGGAAAAGAGTGGTGTTGAATTATCAGCAAGGAAAAGAGTGGTGCTGAATTATCAGCAAGGAAAAGAGTGGTGTTGAATTATCAGCAAGGAAAAGAGAAGTGTTGAATTATCAGCAAGGAAAAGAGTGGTGTTGAATTATCAGCAAGGAAAAGAGAAGTGTTGAATTATCAGCAAGGAAAAGAGAAGTGTTGAATTATCAGCAAGGAAAAGAGTGGTGCTGAATTATCAGCAAGGAAAAGAGTGGTGTTGAATTATCAGCAAGGAAAAGAGTAGTGTTGAATTATCAGCAAGGAAAAGAGTGGTGTTGAATTATCAGCAAGGAAAAGAGAAGTGTTGAATTATCAGCAAGGAAAAGAGTGGAGTTGAATTATCAGCAAGGAAAAGAGTAGTGTTGAATTATCAGCAAGGAAAAGAGTAGTGTTGAATTATCAGCAAGGAAAAGAGTCTTGGATGTGAGGAATTATATTTCACTTTGCTGTCTACCAATATGAAGTGACGGTTCTAACAATGTGTTGCAGAGTGACTGCGCTGCAACACATTGTGAGAAACATCAGTGAGTAACAAAGCTAGCATAAAATACTTGGATTTCAAACTAAAAATAATCAAAATAAAACGAGAGGAAAACTATAGACCTGCCACGAGTCATCGTCCTGGCAGCACCTAGGAGATGCTCCACAGTCCTGGTGTTCTAATTACAAAGGAAATTAAGACAAATTGCAGTAAGATGACATAAAAAATCCTTTAGAGTTGATTTTCTTTTCTCTTCTTACCTGTCTTCTCGTAAACTTGTATTCTGTTAGTCTTTTATATTAAATCAGTTTTTAGTTATAAGACATAAATGGTAGGAATAAATTTTTAGGTTCCTCAGTTTAATCTTCTGTTTATCCTGTGCTGGTTTTCGTGAAGCGCTAAACAGTGTGCGTCATTCTGCGCACAGAGCGGTGAAGGCTCGATCCTATGTCCTATGATTGTAGATTTTTCAGAAAGTTTGTTGCTGTGGTTGCAGGGAAGGATATACATTACACGTAGGGAAGACAGAATAAAAATGTATAGAGAAAGTAGGGGAAGCAGAAACACACGATAAATTGTACCAATAGGAAACAGAACAAGATAAAAAGTGCCAGTGGGGACCAGAACAAAATAGACATTGCCAGAGGAGGGACAGTAGTAAAGGAGGAATAACACACGAGAGGGAGAGTGCTAACATGGGAGTAGGTAAGGGAAGTGCCAAGTGCCAAAGGGAATGTATTGACTCCCTGCCAAGGATAACAGAGTGTTGCACTCACAAACCTGGGAAATAACGGGGCGTTCTTTTTCACCGCACTCCATTAACGATTGTGTCGCACGAGTTCAGCTAATTGTACCCACTCGCCTCCCATGTCCTCTTTTGTGCTGTTGTTATATCTCCCTTTACTTTTATCCCATTCTCACTTAATTTCACTGCTGGTTTTTATGGCATCGTGATGTCTCGTCCCCAAAATTGCTTCCTCACTAATGACTCATAACACACACTCACACACACACCCCACACAACACCACACACAAAACACACACACACACACACAACACAAAAACACACGCACACACATACACACTCACACAAACACACACACATACACTCACACACACACACACACACCCCACACACCACACACACACACACACACACAACACACACACACTCACACACACATACACTCACACACACATACACTCACACACACTCACACACACACCACACACACACACACACACACACACACACACACCACACAACACACACACACACACACACACACAAACACAAACACACATACACACACACACAAACACAAGAACATGTCAATGGAAGGAAATAAAATGCCTCAGAGGAAGCAGATGGAGACTCAGTGGGAGAAGGAAAGGGCGAGGTCAGTTTTTGTGTACGGGCTCCAAGAAGCCAAGGGGGACAACTTTGAAGAAATAAAACAGGAGGAGAAAAAAATGATTGAAGGCATCATGAAAACAATAGGTGAGGGCGATATGACCCAGGTGACAAATTTTCAGAGAATTGGGTGGTTTGCGAGTGGAAGGATACGGCCTGTCAGAGTAACTTTCAAGGAAGAATCAGTTCGAACCAGGATTCTGCAAGAGAAAGCAAGACTGAGGGACAAACAGGGGTACCAGAGAGTATACCTCGACCGCGACAGAACACAAGAAGAAAGGAGTACACTGAAAGAGAGGGTACAGAGACGCAAGGAGGAACGAGAGGCAATGACGAAATGAGCAGGACCAGACACAGGAGGAAGGGAAAACACACCCCACAGAATCTCCACCAAAAGACTCCAACCGCGACATTCCCAACGCAACTGAGCAACCTATACTACAACCCACTCACTGTTCCCTCTGCCCCCAACCCCTTATCAAAAAACCTCACCCAACAGCTGTCCTTATGGGCATTCTGACCCCACCCCCATCATCACAAACCCCACCAACACCACAGCCCCATATAGGCCCCCACCAAGGCTCTCGCTCCCCCAACCCCAATATTCTTGCATGACCACAATGATAGAAAAGAAACTGAAAGTTTGGTACACAAACGCGGATGGAATAATGAATAAACATGAGGAGTGGAACGAAAGAATCAGTGAAAAATCCCCAGACATCATAGCAGTCACAGAAACAAAACTCGCTGAGACAATAACAGACACAATCTTCCCAACGGGATATCAGATCCTGAGGAAAGATAGAAGGAGTAGAGGGGGAGGAGGGTTGCACTGCTCATAAAACACCGATGGGGATTTGAGGAAATGGAAGGCATGGACATGATTGGAGAAAGAGACTACATTGTAGGTACAATTCAGTCCGGAGAACATAAAGTAGTCATTGGAGTGATGTATAACCCACCACAGAACTGCAGGAGGCCAAGAGAGGAGTACGAAGAAAACAAACAGGGTGATGGTGGACACACTGGCTGAGGTGGCAAGAAGAGCTCACTCGAGCAGAGCAAAGTTATGGTAATGGGCGATTTTAACCACAGGGAGATCGACTGGGAAAACCTGGAGCCACATGGGGGTCCCGAAACATAGAGAGCCCAAGATGATGGATGTGGTACTTGAAAACCTCATGCATCAACATGTCAGGGACACAACCAGAGAGAGAGGGGAGGATGAGCCCGCAAGACTGGATCTTGTGTTCACCTGAGCAGTTCAGACATTGAGGACATCACTTACGAGAGGCCCCTTGGAGTAGCGATCACGTGGTTCTGAGTTTTGATTATATAGTATAGTTACAAGTGGAGAAGGTAACAGGAACTGAAGGGGACAGGCAAACTATAAAAGGGGGGACTACACAGGTATGAGAAAACTTCCTGCAGGAGGTTCAGTGGGACAGAGAAATGGTAGGAAAATCAGTAAACGAGATGATGGAATATGTGGCAACAAAGTGCAAGGAGGCAGAGGAAAGTTTTGTTCCCAAGGGAAACAGAAATAATAGGAAGACCAAAACGAGTCCTTGGTTTACCCGAAGGTGTAGGGAGGCAAAAACTAAGTGCAACAGAGAATGGAAAAGGTACAGGAGGCATAGGACCAGGAAACAAGGAGATTAGTAGAAGAGCCAGAAACGAGTATGCACAGATAAGGAGGGAGGCCCAGCGACAGTATGAAAACGACATAGCATCGAAAGCCAAATCTGACCCGGAACTGCTGTATAGCCACATTAGGAGGAAGACAACAGTCAAGGACCAGGTGATAAGGCTGAGGAAAGAAGGTGGAGAACTCACAAGAAACGATCAAGAGGTATGTGAGGAGCTCAACACGAGATTTAAGGAAGTATTTACAGTAGAGACAGGAAGGACTCTGGGGGGACAGACCAGATGGGGACACCAGCAAGGAATACACCAACAGGTGTTGGACGACATACATACAGATGAGGAGGAGGTGAAGAAACTGCTAAGGGACATCGATACCTCAAAGGCAATGGGACCGGACAACATCTCCCCGTGGGTCCTTAGAGAGGGAGCAGTATGTTGTGGTGCCACTTACCACAATCTTCAACACGTCCCTGGAAACTGGGCAACTACCTGAGGTATGGAAGACGGCAAATGTAGTTCCCATTTTTAAAAAAGGAGACAGAAAAGAGGCACTAAACTATAGACCTGTGTCATTGACGTGTATAGTATGCAAAATTTATGGAGAAAATTATCAGGAGGAGAGTGGTGGAGCACCTGGAACTGAACAAGAGTATAAATGCCAACCAGCACGGATTCACGGAAGGCAAATCCTGTGTCACAAACCTTCTGGAGTTTTATGATAAAATAACAGAAGTAAGGACACGAGAGGAGGGGTGGGTTGATTGCATCTTCTTGGACTGCCAGAAGCCTTTGACACAGTTCCTCACAAGAGGATTAGTGCAGAAGCTAGAGCATCAGGCGCATATAACAGGAAGGGCACTGCAATGGATCAGAGAATACCTGACAGGGAGGCAACAACGAGTCATGGTACGTAATGATGTATCACAGTGGGCACCTGTGACGAGCGGGGTCCCACAGGGGTCGGTCCTAGGACCAGTGCTATTTTTGGTATATGTGAACGACATGATGGAAGGGTTAGACTCAGAAGTGTCCCTGTTTGTAGATGATGTGAAGTTAATGAGGAGAATTAAATCTGATGAGGACCAGGCAGGGGCTTCAAAGAGACCTGGACAGACTGGACACCTGGTCCAGCAAATGGCTTCTCGAATTTAATCCTGCCAAATGCAAAGTCATGAAGATAGGGGAAGGGCACAGAAGACCACAGACAGAGTAGAGGCTAGGTGGACAAAGACTGCAAACCTCACTCAAAGAGAAAGATCTTGGGGTGAGTATAACACCGAGCATGTCTCCGGAAGCACACATCAATCAGATAACTGCTGCAGCATATGGGCGCCTGGCAAACCTGAGAACAGCATTTCGATACCTTAGTAAGGAATCGTTCAAGACACTGTAGACCGTGCATGTCAGGCCCATACTGGAGTATGCAGCACCTGTTTGGAACCCGCACTTGATAAAGCATGTCAAGAAACTAGAGAAAGTACAAAGGTTTGCCACAAGGTTAGTTCCAGAGCTAAGGGGAATGTCCTATGAAGAAAGATTAAGGGAAATCGGCCTGACGACACTGGAGGGCAGGAGGGTCAGGGGAGACATGATAAACGACATATAAAATACTGCGTGGAATAGACAAGGTGGACAAAGACAGGATGTTCCAGGGAGGGGACACAGAAACAAGAGGCCACAATTGGAAGTTGAAGACACAAATGAGTCAGAGAGATATTAGGAAGTATTTCTTCAGTCATAGAGTTGTAAGGCAGTGGAATAGCCTAGAAAATGACGTAGTGGAGGCAGGAACCATACACAGTTTTAAGACGAGGTTTGATAAAGCTCATGGAGCGGGGAGAGAGAGGGCCCAGTAGCAACCGGTGAAGAGGCGGGGCCAGGAGCTAAGACTCGACTCCTGCAACCACAAATAGGTGAGTACAAATAGGTGAGTACACACTCACACACACAAACACACACACACACATACACACACACACAAACACAAGTACACATACACTAACACACACACACACACACAAAACACACATACACCTCTCTCTCTCTCTCTCTCACACACACACACACACACACACACACACATACACACACACACACACTCACACACATACACTCACACACACTCACACACACACACACACACACACACACACACACACACACACACACACACACACACACACACACACACACACACACACACACACACACGCTTAATGGAATGACTTGGTTATAAGAAAGGAAAATTTATGACTTTGAGACAGTAGTTAAGAGAAACTAGATTTGTTATATATTTCAAGAGACAGAAATAGTGATAATAATAATAATAATAAATTATGTGTGTGTGTGTGTGTGAATTTACTGCTAAATGAACAAGGGTAGTACAGGCCAAGACCTAGGAATCGAACCATGGACCGTTCGGATGTGCGGGGTTAGTCCTTCGCGTTCCTTTCTATCTACTGTTACTTTCGTTTCATTCAGGCGTAATTTTTGAAAGCTGGAAAGAGTTTGTGTAGTATCAGAAGATCTTTTTTTCCTTTAGCTATCTGCTGGACATGACAGCGGGTGAGAGATCTTTGATGACTGTAACCCACGAACTATGAAGCACTCGGACTTGTAGCACTCCTTTACCTGTAGTTGTCATAACGACAGCACTCCTTCACCTGTAGTTGTCAATAACGACAGCACTCCTTCACCTGTAGTTGTCAAGAACAACAGCACTCTTTCATTTGTAGTTGTCAAGAACGACAGCACTCCTTCACCTGTAGTTGTCAAGAACAACAGCACTCTTTCATTTGTAGTTGTCAAGAACGACAGCACTCCTTCACCTGTAGTTGTCAAGAACAACAGCACTCCTTCACCTGTAGTTGTCAAGAACAACAGCACTCCTTCACCTGTAGTTGTCAAGAACAACAGCACTCCTTCACCTGTAGTTGTCAAGAACAACAGCACTCCTTCACCTGTAGTTGTCAATAACGACAGCACTCCTTCACCTGTAGTTGTCAAGAACAACAGCACTCCTTCACCTGTAGTTGTCAAGAACAACAGCACTCCTTCACCTGTAGTTGTCAATAACGACAGCACTCCTTCACCTGTAGTTGTCAAGAACGACAGCACTCTTTCATTTGTAGTTGTCAAGAACGACAGCACTCCTTCACCTGTAGTTGTCAAGAACGACAGCACTCCTTCACCTGTAGTTGTCAAGAACGACAGCACTCTTCACTGTAGTTGTCAATAACGACAGCACTCCTTCACCTGTAGTTGTCAATAACGACAGCACTCCTTCACCTGTAGTTATCAATAACGACAGCACTCCTTCACCTGTAGTTGTTAAGAACGACAGCACTCCTTTCACCTGTAGTTGTCAATAACAACAGCACTCCTTCACCTGTAGTTGTCAAGAAACAGCACTCCTTCACCTGTAGTTGTCAAGAACGACAGCACTCCTTTCCTGCTATTGTCAAGGAGACACAGCACTCCTTCACCTGTAAGTTGTCAAGAACACAGCACTCCTCACTGTAGTTTCAAGAACAACAGCACTCTTCACCTGTAGTTGTCAAGAACGACAGCACTCCTTCACCATGTAGTTTCAAGAACACAGCAACTCCTTCACCTGTGTTGCAATAAGGCGACAGCACTCCTTCACTGTAAGTTGTCAAGACGACAGCACTCCTTCCGCTTACTGTTGTCAAGAACAACACAATTCCTTCACCTGTAGTTGTCAAGAACGACAGCACTCTTACTGTAGTTGTCAAGACGACAGCACTCCTTCACTGTAGTTGTCAAGAACAACAGACTCCTTCACCTGTAGTTGTCAAGAACGCAGCACTCCTTCACTGTAGTTGTCAAGAACAAACAGCCTCTTACCTGTAGTTGTCTAAGACGACAGCATCCTTCACTTTGTTGTCAAGAACAACAGCACTGCTTTTCATTTGTGTTGTCAAGAAGACAGCACTCTTCACCTGTAGTTGTTCAAGAAAGACATGGCACTCTTATCCTGTAGTTGTCAAAACGACAAGACTCCTTCACTGTAGTTGTCAGAACAAACAGCACTCCTTCACCTGTATTGTCAAACAAACATGCACTCCTTCACTGTAGTTGTCATAACGACAGCACTCCTTCACCTGCAGTTGTCAAGAACGACAGCACTACCTTCACCTGTAGTTGTCAAAAACGACAGCACTTTCATTGTAGTTGTCAAGTAACGACAGCACTCCTTTACTTAGTTGTCAAGAAACAACCTTCATTTGTGTTGTCAAGAACGCAGCAGCTCTTTACCTGTCGTTGTCAGAACGCAGCACTCTTTCTTTGCATTGTCAAGACGCGCACTCCTTTACCTGTAGTTGTCAAGAAACGACTACATTTCTATGTAGTTGCAAGAAAGACAGATCCTTCACTGTAGTTGTCAAAACATCAGCCCTTTCATTTTAGTTGCAAGAAACGACAGCACTCTTCA
>NC_069418.1:26444107-26446607 GCF_026875155.1 Cherax quadricarinatus | reverse complement strand
TATCTGCAAAAAATAACTCATATAAGGACGGGTGTTATATTATAATGTTTACATAGGCCTCAAACTTGCGCTTTGTTGTACAAAAATGGTATACAATACCGACAAGATGAAATTGCGACACATGTGCAACATCTGGGTATCTTGTTTTCAAGTTATGTCCTGGAATTTGTATTGATAAAGCCACTGGATGGCGAAACGTCTACAATAAAGATACCCAGATGTTGCACATGTGTCTCAATTTCATTGCGTTTTGTTGTTATAATGTCTTTCTTAACGGTTTGTCAGATTAAAGAAGTAATGTATTCTATAAATGCTTCTTCTCTGTTGTACATCTGACTTGTTTGCATATTTAAGCCTGAGGAGGATCTCTAATTACACCGAAAAATGTTTGATATTTCTGTACTGTTAAATATGAGTCATTCGCATGATAAACCCAGACGAGCTGCAAAAGTTTCTTGAAGCAACAAAATGCTGGAAAAATAAAATTTCCCTGCTTAATTGATGAGGTGAAACAGGAAACATGACAACCTCAAAAAATTTGATCGAGGGTTATGAGAGAAAAAATCGAACTTGACTCTAACAGCGTCAACAGGGAGAACAAGACGCCACCTTTGTAAAATTAAGAATAAATTGGCGACGAAAGGATTCTAGAACTTTTTAACGAGCAGTTGAACACTGAAGAGGATCCCAGAATGGGGTCGAAATACACAGATCAATCAATTTCCTAAGTTTCTGTCTCAATGTGGGTTATTATTGAGCACTGATATGGAAAACAAGGGAAGGAGGTAAAATGCTGCTCACATACACACACACACACACACACACACACACACACACACACACACACACACACACACACACACACACACACACACACACACACAGAACTACAAAGGGATCTGGACAGGCTGCAGACCTGGTCCAGCAATTGGCTCCTGGAGTTCAATCCCACCAAGTGCAAAGTCATGAAGATTGGGGAAGGGCAAAGAAGGCCGCAGACGGAGTACAGTCTAGGGGGTCAGAGACTACAAACCTCACTCAAGGAAAAAGATCTTGGGGTGAGTATAACACCAGGCACATCTCCTGAAGCGCACATCAACCAAATAACTGCTGCAGCATATGGGCGCCTAGCAAACCTCAGAACAGCATTCCGACATCTTAATAAGGAATCATTCAGGACCCTGTACACCGTGTATGTTAGGCCCATATTGGAGTATGCGGCACCAGTTTGGAACCCACACCTAGCCAAGCACGTGAAGAAACTAGAGAAAGTGCAAAGGTTTGCAACAAGACTAGTCCCAGAGCTAAGAGGTATGTCCTACGAGGAGAGGTTAAGGGAAATCAACCTGACGACACTGGAGGACAGGAGAGATAGGGGGGACATGATAACGACATACAAAATACTGAGAGGAATTGACAAGGTGGACAAAGACAGGATGTTCCAGAGATTGGACACAGTAACAAGGGGACACAGTTGGAAGCTGAAGACACAGATGAATCACAGGGATGTTAGGAAGTATTTCTTCAGCCACAGAGTAGTCAGTAAGTGGAATAGTTTGGGAAGCGATGTAGTGGAGGCAGGATCCATACATAGCTTTAAGCAGAGGTATGATAAAGCTCACGGCTCAGGGAGAGTGACCTAGTAGCGATCAGTGAAGAGGCGGGGCCAGGAGCTCGGACTCGACCCCCGCAACCTCAACTAGATGAGTACAACTAGATGAGTACACACACACACACACACACACACAACACACAATATCATCGTCTGCTATGATCATGTATCACATTTAGCCAATAAAGGTACCATTACACTCAGGAGCCACTCGACCGGCTTCTGATGGGCTGTCGAGCTGATGACGCGCGTGTCTGGACCGCGTTTACTGCTTTTCAAGCACGAGTATTCTCCACTACCACAGATTTTATATAATATCTGGAAGGTAATTCTGGGCTCCCAGGAAGGATCAGCGTCAAGGGAGTGACGTCGTGTATTTATACATATGTTCACGTTTGTGCATATGCACTTATGCAAGTTTAGTTATTTTTATAAAGGTACGTGTGTATAAATATATGTATGTATATAATTATGTATATTTTGTATCTACCAGTAGGTATATTTTTTAACTACTTGTTTGTATTTAAAATAATTGTTTTTTTTCTCTCTCTTTCGCGTTTATTGCTCCAAATTAATTAGAAAGTAATGAATATTTGCAATGATTTTTGGCACATTACTATTTTCAATTCCGTTATGTTATTATTATTATTATTATTATTATTATTATTATTATTATTATTATTATTATTATTATTATTATTATTATTATTATTATTATCATTAGTGGGTATTGCAACATCTGGGAAGCGTATAGTAATCAGGTTTGATCTGAGGAATGGGAGGATTTAGCTTTTCCAATGAACACAATAATAATAATAATAATAATAATAATAATAATAATAATAATAATAATAATAATAATTCTAGTTCTTTTTATAAATATATATG
>NC_069418.1:26419107-26439107 GCF_026875155.1 Cherax quadricarinatus | reverse complement strand
GTACGATAGTAAACTGTTCCTATTTGAAGCTATAGGAACCGAGGTATGCTCATACAATTTTTGATGAAATAATCAATGTTTGTGACTCTTACTGCCTCCTACTGCATCCCATTTCACTGACGTACAGCTCCACGTTTTTCTCAGTTTACAACTGTAGTCTCTGGTTTTCTTTCCGTTGAAGGTGTTAAGAAGTCCTCTTTAAACACAATTTTTTTCTATTTTGAATGCGGTTATCACGTCTTATATATTCCTTCGGTCAGCCAGTGTAATAATATTCACTCATTTTAGCGTAAGATGAATGAATGAGTGAGGCAGAGTGCTTGCTTTCCCAGGCGGCTGTTAGTGTGTTTACACTAGTGTGTAGGTCGACATCAGCTCTGGAGTGAAGAGGAGGGGAAGGATAGTATTGGAGTGGAGGGGTCGCTCTGGAGGAGGGTCCTCGGACCAACAGGGGTGAGACACACACACGCCTCCATGCCCGCAGGCTGGAGGGAGATGGCAAAAGGAAAATGAGAGACAGAGAATATAGAGATGGGAGAGAGTGAAAAAAGTAACGAGAAGCAAAGTGTTTACCCGAGGTAGGTATATAGTGACGTCTGGTTATGTGTACAAATGATACTCTCTTAATAGACTCCAGGGTTGATAATGGCCGGCACGGAACTAAATACTGCCCAGATTTCATTTCCAATTTTGGGCTGGGAACTGTTCCATCCAAGGTATTGTGACTTTTATTCTTGTAACTTTGGTTACAAGTGTGGTGTAATGACCACGAAAATTAATGCGAGATCACATATGACTACACGCAAATCTCATCTGAATTAATGAGATGATATCACTTCAAGCAGTGTACTTTGCTGCTAATGGTGGACACCTGGTATCAAATACCGGCAACTTGTGGTGAGAGATACAGGACCAAAATATTTCCATTTTATTATGAAAACGTTTCGGTCTTGTGAGTGAACAAGGTACCAGGATCGAAATGGTTCCGATAACAAAATGACCGAAGTGTTTGCTCATACTTTTAAAACCACAATTTACTGTTATGTGAGATTTCTTGATGAAAGGAATTGGATCTTCTCTCTCTCTCTCTCTCTCTCTCTCTCTCTCTCTCTCTCTCTCTCTCTCTCTCCTCTCTCTCTCTCTCTCTCTCTCTCTCTCTCTCTCCCTCTCTGCGACCGACCTGATTGTCTCCCATTCTCCAGGTGCTATGTGACCCCAACAATCTTGGCGCTCAACCATGAATATATTATTATTAATTGTGGTGTTATATAATTCTGGTGTTATGTGAACAAGCGTAAGTTTTACTGTAGAATATTTTTTCATTATTAAGTTTACGGAAACTGTATAATTTTATTGAAACTAATTTTGGATAAATAAAGTCGTTAGTTTCCTTAACTTACTTATTTCTTTGTCTGGTTTTCCAGCCCAAGTTCTTTTATTTCTCACCCTTCCTCTTGGGATCCAGTCCTGCCTTTCTCCCTCCCTTCTTCCCTCCCTCTGTCTCCCTCCTTCACTGCCTCCATCTTTTCCATTTTGTACCTCGTTCCCCTCCCTCCTTCCCGGTCTCCCTCCCATCGTCCATCAACTCATCCCTCTTGCTAAGCTTGCCTCTCATCCACGTCTCTCATCCTCTTCCTCTCTTTCTCTTTCACACCACCATAACCCTCAGTTCCCTAGTCTGCTTCCCTCACCAGTAATTAAAGAGAACTTTCATGCCACGACCCTCACCCTGACCCTCTCGTTAGTGCTCCCCTCCTCTGCTTTCTACCCCCATTTTTATCACTTTTTTATTTTATTCTCATATTAGTCGTAGTTTCTCTATTCCTCCTCGTTCCTTTTCTCCTCGTTCGTGTATAACTCTTCTATTTACTCTTAGCATTTGCATTTCTTCCCACCTCACTTTATTTTCTACTCACATTTAACCTTCTTGCCCACCCATTACCTTTTCTCTGTTTTCATCGCTTTCTCTTTTCTTTGCTTTCCCTTCCACTTCACGCTGTCTGCCATCCATCCCATTTATCTTTCTTTCTCCCATTTTCATCCCTTCCTCCATCCTCCTGCTCACCATTTATGCATTCGTCTCTTTTCTACATTTTCTTCCTGTGCTATATATCAGGAAATACGAGACTAGAAGAATATAAGGCACAATAACGTGGCTGCAAAAATAAATAAATAAATAAATAAATAAATAAGTAAATAAATAAATAAATAAATAAGTAAATAAATAAATAAATAAATAAGTAAATAAATAAATAAATAAATAAGTAAATAAATAAATAAATAAATAAATAAGTAAATAAATATCTACGTTTACGAAAAGAAAGTTCAGATAACGTTTCGCCCTCTACTGGTCCTTTGTGACTTGTCAGCAGTCTAGCGCTGGGCGAAACCTCTTCTTAACTTTGTCGTCTGTGTATTTGTTTTTTAATAAACATGGGGATGCCTCACCAGATGGGTATTTTAAGTTGATCAAATTATGATTCTAATAAGGCCTAATAAGAGCTTTTTTCCTTCCCAGCTTCTAGAAATTAAATATCACATCACGAGGTGTAATATATTGGGATTCTCTCTCCTCACTCTCTAACTTGTCTCTCCACTCTAGTCTTTCATCTCCTCACATTCAAAAATTCACCCCACTTCTACCCCCTCTCCTCCTCACCTCCCCAGTCTCTCGCTCCCCTACGCTGGTGTATTTACCTATGTTGGGGGAGGCTGGCTGCAGCAGGCTCTGAGCGGCCATGTCTGCCTGAGATGCTATAAAAAATTCAGCTCTTGTTTATCTAACTCAGGGACGTGACAGAGAGCGATGGGTTCCCCCCTTACTCTCTCTCTCTCTCTCTCTCTCTCTCTCTCTCTCTCTCTCTCTCTCTCTCTCTCTCTCTCTCTCTCTCTCTCTCTCTCTCTCTCTCTCTCTCTCCCTCGTTCTCTCTCTCTCTCGTATTTATTTTTCTTACTTCTCAGGCGGTCTCGCACCAAGGTAGGGTCACCCAGGAAAATGAAAACACATTCGCCCGCATTCATTCAAGGTGTCTTGCCAGAAGTGCGGAGATATCGCACTTGAAAGGACCCTCCGAACTGCCACATCCCCACCCGTCCTTCAGAGGGCAGGCACTGTTCTTTCCACCTTCACCCATCTTTCACATGTTACAAACAAGGTTTTTAATGTCAGAAAAGGTACTGATAAAGCTCAGGTTGTGCGAAATGTTCCCGTAATAAGATGCCCTAAACAGCTCACTTATTTCTTTCATACCACATTTCGTAAGTGATCCTATGTATACACGCCCTTCAGTTTATTCACATTGAGAAATACAAAGATTATCGGTGAATATATATAATGAAAGTTGTACACCTGTGCATTTACATTAACAAACAGACATAAATCGGTGTATATAAACTTAAACACCTCTTAGTGTATGTACACTGAGATATACACACCTCTTTGGGTATATATGAGGAAAATATTTATCTCCCTGCTTATACATGGAGAGATATATACCTCTTATCCGAAATACACACAGAGATACACACCGCTGAGTGTATACATCCCACATCCTCTGTGGGATATATACACTGTAATACATCTGTAATCCTAACTTGTGACACAACATAACACTTTCCAACAATTTTGGTAATAAATATAAAATTCACGTTTTTGTAGCTAATGAAAAAAAGTAGAAATAAAGCAAAACTGCCTGGTCACAGACCGGGCCGCGGGGGCGTTGACCCCCGGAACTCTCTCCAGGTAAACTCCAGGTAAACAAATAAAATTTTACTGGTTTTATTAAAAACTCACAATAAAAGGTTAATTAAATTTCATGTAACAGGGTGTAATAACTTATGACACGTGTACTATGCAGAATAAGCCAAGTGGGAATGGAAATTTTTAGCTGAAGATCTTTCGCACTCTCGTCCGTCGTCAGGAGCTATGCAATGTTGTAAGACTAGCAACAAATAAGAACATAAGAAAGAAGGAACACTGCAGCAGTAGGGGGAAAATTCTCTCTGAGGTGAGGCAGGAACGTAAAGCTTCGGGTCATGTCACACTATGACATGGTCAATACATGTACCACAACTACTACCATACATGCACCACATCTACCACAATGCATGTACCACAGCTACCATATTACATGTACCACAACTACTACCATACATGCACCACATCTACCACAATGCATGTACCACAGCTACCATATTACATGTACCACAACTACTACAGTGCATGTACCACAACTACCACCATACACGCATCATAGCTACCATAATACACGTACCACAACTACCAAAATACATGTACCACAACTACCACCATACATGTACCACAACTACCACCATACATGTACCATAACCATCACCATACATGTACCACAACTACTAAAAGGCATATACCACATCTGCACAATACATGTACCACAATCACCCCAGTACCTCTTGAACAATCACCACACTACAACAGCCATCACAGCATCTCTACCACATCCACCCCAACACTAGTTCCACAGCCACCATATTTCTACTCCCACAACCACCGTAAGTCCTCTATCTCTGCACAATGGAGGCAGTAAAGCAATTGCAAATAGCTACAGACCGATAGCGCTGACGTCCCATATTATCAAGATCTTTGAATGGGTCAAAAGAAGCAAGATTCCCAGTCACATGGAATCTCAGTAATTGCAAAAGGCAGATCAGCATTGGTTCAGATCAGGTCGATCCTGCCTCTCGCGATCACTGAACTACGACATGGTTCTGGATACACTAGAAAACAAGCTAAATGCAAAGGTAGTGTACATCGGGGTTGTAGAAGCCTTTGACAAATGTGACAGTAGGATAATCGCTCACAAAATGCATGCAAAAGAAATAATAGAAAGGTAGGCAGATGGATATTGAACTTCCTAACCAACAGAACCCAAAAAATAATGGTAAACAGCGGGAAGTATGAGGCGGCTATTGTGAAGAGCTCTTTTTCTCAGGGCACAGTACTCGCCCCATATAAATCATAATACTTGCATAATCCTTAGCAGATGATACTAGAATATATAAGAGTATGGCATCCGAAAACACAGCGAACCTCCAAGCTGATATAAACCAAGTCTTCCAGTGGGCTACTGACAGCGATATGATGTTCAGTGAGGACGAATATTCAGTTATTGCGTCTCGGAAAGATTAAGGAAATAAAAACAGGATCGGAGTACAAGAAAAGCTCTAACCACTCAATAGAGTATAAGTCTAATGTGAGAGACCTGGTTGTGATAATGTCAGAACTTACGTTCAAGGTGAACAACAATGTTATTTTTCCAAGTTACTGGAAAATTATTGGTTGGATAACTGAAACTTTCAAAACAAGAGGATGTGTTAAGCCAATGATGACACACTTCGGTTCAATCGTTTTCTCTCACTAGGCTAGAGTATTGCTGTATACTAACGTTCCCCTTCAAGGCAAGCGAAATCGAGAGCTGAAAAATGTATAGAGAGGCTTCACAACTAGTAAAGCTTCGTATGAACTTAGTTAAGCAAATAAATTACTGGAAGAGCCAGAAGTCCCTCATACGAGAAAGATACAAGATAATCTACACCTGGAAGATTCTGGAAGGATTGCTCTTAACCTTGCACACTGAAATAATTACTTATGAACACAAGAGGCTTGGCAAACGGTGCATAATTCCTCCGTGAAAGTTGGGATGCAGTTAATACAGTGAAAGATATTTCAATAAGTGTAGAGGAACCACGACTCTTCAGCACCCTCCTTTTATGCATATGGGAGACTACCAACAGACTCCTAGCTGTATTCAAAAGGAAACTCTACTTGTTATTTAAATCAGTTTCTGATCAGGAGCGCTGTAGTGCATGCATGTTAGGCTGCAGGCAGCGGGCACTAACAGCTTGATCGATCAAGCCAGCAATCGGTAGGGACCGAGCGGCAGGGGCCATGACCTCCGGATGCAACTCCACGTAACAACCACCGCAATACCTCCA
The DNA here is from genome assembly GCF_026875155.1 of Cherax quadricarinatus. Classification (NCBI taxonomy): domain Eukaryota; kingdom Metazoa; phylum Arthropoda; class Malacostraca; order Decapoda; family Parastacidae; genus Cherax; species Cherax quadricarinatus. The sequence continues at coordinate 26,433,134 of NC_069418.1, read as the reverse complement.
TCACAACCTCCACAATACCTCTACAACAACCACAACAATATCTCTACAAAATCAACAACAAATCACATCAACGAGAACCACCACATGCCTCACCACAACCACCAGCAATGACACTACCACAACTCCACACAAAAACTCTACTACTAAACCACACAATCGCCATCTTTACCACACCACACACAATACCTCTACCACAACCACCACAATGCCTCAACCACAACCACCACAATGCCTCTACCACAACCACCACAACACCTCTACCACAACCACCATAATGCCTCTAAAACAAACACCACAACAATACCTACCACCGCAAACTCTACCACAATCCAACCACAATACCTCTACCACAACCACACATACCTCTACCACAACCACCACAATGCCTCTAACCATAACACCACAATACCTCTACCACAACCACCACAATACCTCTCAAAACCACCACAATACCTCTACCACAACCACCACAATGCCTCTACCACAACCACCAAATATCCTCTAACACAACCACCACAATGCCTCTACCACAACCACCACAATACTCTCTTAACCACAACCACCACCAATGCCTCTACCACAACCACAAATACCTCTACCACAAACCACCACAATGCCTCTACCACAACCACCACAATGCCTCTACCACAACCACCACAATCCTCTACACAACCACCTCAACCTCTACCTACCAAACACCACAATACCTCTACCACAACCACCACAATACCTCTAACACAACCACCACAATCCTCTACCACAGCCACCACAATACCTCTACCACACCACCACAATACCTCTACCACAACCACCACAATCCTCTACCACAACCACCACAATACCTCTACCACAACCACCACAATCCTCTACCACAACCACCACAATGCCTCTACCACAACACCACAATACCTCTACCACAACCACCACAATGCTCTAACACAACCACCACAATGCCTCTACCACAGCCACCACAATACCTCTACACAACCACCACAATTCCTCTACCACAACTACCACAATCCTCTACCACAACCACCACAATACCTCTATCACAACCACCACAATCCTCTACCACAGCCACCACAATACCTCTACCACAACACCACAATACTCTACCACAACTACCACAATCTCTACCACAACCACCACAATACCTCATCCACAACCACCACAATACCTCTACCACAACCACCACAATGCCTCTACCACAACCACCACAATACCTCTACCACAAACCACCACAATGCTCTACCACAGCCACCACCACAACCTCTACCACAACCACCACAATACCTCTACCAAACACCCATGCCTACCACAACCACCACAATACCTCTACCACAACCACCACAATGCCTCTACCACACCACCACAATACCTATACCCACACACATACCTCCAACCACAATACCTCTACCACAATCACCGCAATACTCCACCACAACCACCACAATACCTCTACCACAACCACCACAATACCTCTCCCACAGACCACAATCCTCACCACAACACCGACACTCTACCACAACCACCACAATAACCTCTTCCAAACCACCACATCCTCTCACACACCACTACCTCTACCACAACCACCACAATACCTCTACCAAACCACCACAATACTCTACCACAACCACCACAATACTCTCCACACCACCACATACTCTCCCAACCACCACAATACCCCCAAACCACCACAATGCCTCTACCACAACCACCACAATACCTCTACCACAACCACCACAATACATCTATCACAACCACCACAAGACCTCTACCACAACCACCACGATACCTCTGCCACAACCACCACAATACCTCTACCACAACCACCACAAAAACTCTACCACAACCACCACAATACCTCTACCACAACCACCACAATACCTCTACCACAACCACCACAAGACCTCCACCACAACCACCACAATACCTCTATCACAATATCTCAATCACAACCGTCACAATATATCTGCCACAACCACCACAATACCTCTACCACAACCACCACAAGACCTCACCACAACCACCACAATACCTCTATCACAATATCTCAACCACAACCGCCACAATATCTCTGTCACAACCACCACAATACCTCTACGACAACCACCACAAGACCTCCACCACAACCACCACAATACCTCTACCACAACCACCACAAGACCTCCACCACAACCACCACAATACCTCTATCACAATATCTCAACCACAACCGCCACAATATCTCTGCCACAACCACCACAATACCTCTACGACAACCACCACAAGACCTCTACCACAAGCACCACAATACCTCTACCACAACCACCACAAGACCTCCACCACAACCACCACAATACCTCTATCACAATATCTCAACCACAACCGCCACAATATCTCTGCCACAACCACCACAATACCTCTACCACAACCACCACAAGACCTCTACCACAAGCACCACAATACCTTATCACAATATCTCAACCACAGACACCACAATGCCTCTACCACAACCGCCACAATATCTGTATCACAGACACCTGCGTGCACAGAATTCCTGCAGTATTTGCACAATAAAAGAGAAAAAACAAGTTATTCCAAACACGAGTCTGACATTTCCACACACGGCCATCAACCACCACTTCCACATGTTTGTTATATACAGGTTACAGATCTAGTACTGCTCGTCTTAGAGGTACAGACCAGACATTATCTGGTTTAATGATCAATCATTAGTTGGTTTTATAATAAGTTATTAGTTGGTTATATAATCAGTAATTAATTGGTTTTATAATTCGTCATTAGTTGGTTTTATAATCAGTCATTAGTTGGTCTTATAATTAGTCATTAGTTGGTTTAATAATCAGTCATTATTGGGGTTAATAATCAGTTATTATTTGGTTTAATAATCAGTCATTAATTGGTGTTATAATTAATCATTAGTTGTTTTTGTAATCAGTCATTCGTTGGTCTTATAAGTGAGTAATGGGCTGCTCTGAACTTGGAGATACGAATTATTAATAATCATGTGAAAGTGTTAAACTCGTAGGGGTCGCAGGTCACCTGGGGCAGGGAAAGCAATCAGGTTTGATCCTAGAGAGTGAGGAGGGTAGTTCCAGTTCTTTGAATCAAGAACTCTTTACCAACATCAGGAAACGCGCTCCTGATGGGCAGTGATAAGAATGACTCTCAGTGATGAGAATTACTGACTGGCAGTGATGAAAATGACTGTTCCCATACACTCGAATAGCAACAGAAATTGATCCTATATATATATATATATATATATAATATATATATATATATATATATATATATATATATATATATATATATATATATATAATATATATATATATATATAGGGAAGTACCACCTCTATAGCTGGAATGGGGACCCTCATCCTCAGAGAAGACAATAAACGTACCTCAGAGAAAACTCAAGGTTCTCCCCGGAGCTGTTTGAATATTTTCTTCTCCTACCACCCCCTATATATGTTTTATTCTATGTGAACATTTATTAATAAACAAAATACATTTACAGAAAAAAACATAAACATGAATACAATGGCACAATGTATCAAAGATGATGAATTTCCTCCAGCTCCTCCGAGGCTGGACGTGAGCCAAGTATGCAGCAAGCATTTCCCCTCTGGATGGCGACGCTGAGGCGCTGGAACATGAAAGTGGCTGCCCTTGGGTCCCTGGTGGTGTCGATGAGTCTGGAACCCAATTCTTTAAGGAAACGGGGGGCTTTTTTTCCCCATGATCCCAAGGTCTCTGATCCCACTGGGACAAATTGATACTGTTGGCTAATGTCCCTGTACTTGCTGATCTTGTACTCCTCCCTGTGGTCAGCAGCTCCTCCCTGTCGCCCCACACTGTGATGGATATAGGTGTCAGCCAGTGTGGACACACAGGTATAGTCCCATGCTAAGAGCTTGCCATTCTTCCAAGGATAGATGGTGATCCCGTCGGGGCGGTTTGCTGGGTTGTGGGTATTGTTTGCTGCAAGTGATCGTGGCTCCCTCTCGGCAGGGCATCCAGCTGTAGCAAGGGTTCTCTTAATGATGTCGTTGACCTCATTGTGTCTTGCATGCCAGCCCTTGGTTTTGGAACAGTTAAGACCATGTAGACCGTATTGGTCTGCTTGCACTTCGCCGCAAATACACATATATTCTGTGTGAATTGGGGCAGCAAGGCGCAGAGCCACTGCAATACGGAGGGTCTTAGGGTCGAGTCGCGTTCCCATTGCCGATATGGGAACTGTTTGGAGGAAGTCCCGGAGTGAGGTGCACTCACAGCCTGGAGACGGGCAATCTCCCTATCTGATGTTGCAGCCCTGAGCATGTTGGCAAGCACCTTTTCAGCAATTGGGCTATCCCAGCTTGACTGTTGTGAGCCAGTGCTGCACTAGGGTTTGGGTGCTGGAGCAGCAAGAGTCTCCCATTCGGTGATGGCACTGACATAGCTAGGGTCTTCTATTCCTGCTGAGTCACTGAGGGTGTCAGGAAGAATTTGTCTTATCAACTCGTTTGATGCAATGGAAGAGGATAGGAAAGCTGGTAGAGCAATCTGGGAGGATCTGCGTACTCCTAGCCCTCCAAGCCTGACCGGAAGTGAGGCTTGCAACCACTGTACATCGTCAAGGGAAAGATTCAATACACTCTCTAGCATGGCCTTCAGGAGAGAGTCATATTCCTTGAGTTTTGGACTGCTGAAGGCTGGGGAGCATCTCAGAAATAGGTAAGTTTTGGGTTGACAGGCACCTGGTGAGTAGGTAGAAGGCATCGTGTGTGTCAATGTCTTTCATCCTGCTTTCCATCGTCCGGAGGTCTGAGACTTTTTTTCCTAGGACCAGATCGATGGCATTGGACCCAAGAGGAGCACCCGAGGAGAGTGCTATTGGCTGGATCAATGGCTCGTGCTCCTGGTAAAACGGTACTAATATTCTGGATCAACTGTTGATTGGTAGAAACTATTTCACATTTGGTGGGGTTTAAAGAAAGGCCCAGGCTTTCTCCCATGTCTTTAATTTTACTGATGTCCTCCAGGAGAGATTCTGTTGTGCCAGCCAGGGTACCGTCGTCCAGGAACCAGATATTGAGCTCGCTGGAGAGTGCCTCGTGCCGTCCGACTTCTAATGATGACCAAAAAATATATATATATATATATATATATATATATTATATATATATATAATATATATATATATTATATATATTATATATATTTTTGGGGGGGGGGATTAAGTTTATAGTTTATGGACTACATGAGGATCATTAAGGCTTCATTTTATCTACAAGTATATATCACCAGTCCCTTAACGAGGGTCATTAAGGCTTCTTTTCATCTATATATCACCAGTCCCTAGACGAGGGTCATTAAGGCTGCATGTCATCTGTACACCACCAGTTACAAGTCGAGGGTTAGTAAAGCTTCACGTCATCTATATAATTCACCAGTCCCTAGAGGACGGGTGACTAAGGCTACATGTTACCCGTACACCGCCGGTATATAATTTACTTGGTGAGAGACAGATTAGGGTAAGTAAGGTTTTAGTAGGGTAAAGTTTAGGTTAGGTTACGTAAGGTTTAGGTTAGGTATGGATTGGATTAGGTTAGCTGAGGACTGGATTAGGTTTGGTATGGTTTAGGCTGACTTAGGTTAAGGTTAGATTAGTTAAACGCTGGGTTAAGTACAGAGTGATTTAAATGCAAATAAGCAAAAGAATAAATATATCCACAACCTTGAATAATGTTCACTAATCACTAACTCTATTCTGGATTTATATTTTTGCCGCCTAAGCGGCTAATATATTGTGCACCCATATCCATCCTGTTGACGGCTGAGGAAGAGCATATGGATACAGAAAAAGCCTGGGAACTAGGTTCCATAAGAATCACCAGGATAACATCTAGATTCGTATCTACAGTTGTTTTATACGTTGCAAGCAAATTTAGAATATTAACTTAGCGTGTCTTTTCATTAGTAACATACCTTTACATATAGATTGTTATACTACCCCTCTATTCCTCAAGAAGTAGACAATGAAGCATGTAGTGTTCAAAAAAGTGACCATAAGGGTGACCAGATATTTTGCATTTAGTTTAATCGTCATCTGTACGTCTGCTCTCGGACTGTACTTAGAACCCGGCTACTAGATCAGTCACTGTGTTGATATGGAAAGTTGCTACTAAGATAGTATAGTTTGTTCATATGAGAAGTTAGATCTACTCAAGACTTCTAATGCTTTCCTATGAATTCACTTTCATTATCACGTTTATCTCTAACATTCCCAATGAACAAAAGGCCATACCGCGACTGGACATCATAAATAATTCGTCGTAGCTCCTCTATCTCCTCTGCGGTTTTTGTGTATTCTTCGATATTTCCCTCACATGCACACACAAAGTCAGTGGAAGCAGAACCAACTACTTTAAGAGACGTGATAGACCATGAGCATGTGGACGAGGACCTTAGTAGCACTCTGTGAAAGGCGAGGCCAGTAGCTGAGTTTTTCTAGATCCCCCGCACACCACAATTAGGTAGTGTCAAACAGACACGCACACGCACACGCACACACACGCACACACACACACCAACACGCACAAACACCAACACCCAACACAGCCAGGCAGCACGACACACCACACTACACACCACACCATTAGGGACGACAACACACACACACACACACACGACACACACACGCACACACACACACACACACACACAACACACACACACACACACACACACACACACACACACACACACACACCACGCGCACACACACACCCACCACACACACACACACACACACACACACACACACACACACACACACACACACACACACACACACACACACACACACACACGCACGAAAGTTGTATTTTACATTTTCCTTCAGAGTGCTTTCTTTGGCTAACTTATCTTGTTTGTCATAAAGGAGTAATTCAATAGAATCTATTGTTTGGTGGATTTCATGATGGGATCCATCAGAAGGGATTACTAGTTCCACCTTTGTTTGACTTTATTTATAAAGAACAAAATGGCACAATACCGTGAATGGAACAATACACAAATAACTCGCACATAGGAGAAAGAAGTTTTCGACGACGTTTCGGTCCGACTTCGACCATTTACAAAGTCACACTAACGCAAAAGAATGTTAGTGTGAGGTGTGAATGCACACAAAATGAGGTCTTTTGCATTACGGGAAAGTAGTAGTAAACAAGCAAAAAACCGAGGTATTTTTACCTCGGGGTTTGCTCTGTAAATGGTCCAAGTCGGACCGAAACGTCGTCGTAAGCGTCTTTCTACTGTGTGTGGGATATTTGTGGTTCTAATCTGTACACTGACTACTCGCCGAGGAAGTGTAAACCATCGGGGATAAAAAAAAAATATATTCTGTATGAGGGTGATCTTCATTCCGGATATTCATCACGCGAACACTGCTGCCTCGGAGCGCCTTAGAGGTGTCGTGCCTACCAGCATCACTTCATTAAACACACGTTAAACTGCGCATCATCTCCACTTTCCAATTAGCAGTCAAACGTGACCCAGCAACCGGCAATTGCACACACGCTTGAAATTTAAACTGCTTTTCTTTGTTCGTCTCTGCCGAAGAACCGCTGCTTAGACACCATGATTTTGTGTTTAATTATTTTTTAGTGACGTATGTCTCAGTATACACAACCGAAAGCCCCGAGTTCACTCCTGGGCTGGTGTAGACGTATTGCACCTCTTGCCCTTATTCATCTGGAAGTAAATAGGTACTTACCTATAGGGAAATGGTATAAAATACCGACACGACTGAAAAATAAACATAAATGGAGTATACTGTGATCCTTTATTGATTGTGTTTCCCATTGTACTGCATTTGTGCTTACTTTTCTGTCGTGGGAGACATTCAGTGAAGGATATATATATATAGTATACAGAAGTGACAGTTTACCTTAGCTGGGTCTGGGCTCCGATATGAAATAGAATAGTATTTAGTCTGTCAGTTTAGCAGTGCAAGCATTACAGTTTTTACAGATTAGATATCACCAGCTTTTTCAGCGCTTTTAAGTATTATACAGAGTTCAAATGAACTCTGTTTTATCATGATTAAAATGGATTCTGGTGTATGATCTTTGCAAAGGTTGGAATACGACCTCTTAAGAGACTGGAATCTGGTCTTGGAGGTGACTGGAATAAGATCTTCGAACTCACTGGAATGTCAAGAAACTTTTGTGCCTCACTTATCTGTAATGTTCATTCTTTTGTTGCCCTTTATCAGACAATACAAGATACTGCGGGAGGTGTGTGGGGCTGTAAGATGTGGGATTCTGTGAGTTGTAAGTTTTTGAGCATTGTGGGTTGGGTATTTTGGGTTGCATTTGTGTGTTGGGTATTGTTTGTGGATTGTTTTCTGTGTAGGGTAGTGTTTATTGGGTATTATAGGTTGGGCATTATGAGTTAGGTATCGTGAGACTTGGATTGGGTGTTGTGGCTTGGGTATTGTAGGTTCGATATTGTGTATTGAGAGGGAAAGGTGCAATGTGCAAATAACCTTTACATTGGAGAGAGAATTTACGACGACGTTTCGGTCCTGATAACTAATAAATTTTACTTGACTGAATAGACCGAAACGTCGTCATAAGTTTCCTCTCCTACGTCCGGGTTATTTGTTTGTTGTTCCGGAGACGGTAGTGTGAATCTTTATTCTTTAGAGGAAGGCGTTCTGGGCACCTCCCTGCGGACAACAATATTCCATTAAACTCTCAGAGGCCCAGCATCGAAGTATTCCTAATTATCTCCCTTGTTTTATTCCTTCAACACCAACGATCTGTGTTTTACACCCATTCTCTCTCTCTCTCTCTCTCTCTCTCTCTCTCTCTCTCTCTCTCTCTCTCTCTCTCTCTCTCTCTCTCTCTCTCTCTCTCTCTCTCTCTCTCTCTCTCTCTCTCTCTCTTTCCTTTTAACATCGTGTGATTCAATTTCTCCGCACACTTTCGTGTTTTTGTTCACGTTTCATGAGACAGCGAAACTTTTCTTTTTCTCTCTATTTTTAATACACAGAACTCCAATCACCGTTCTATCGCTTTTTTTAAAATTGAAGGATTTGTACAATGTTACTTAAAAGCATTTAGTGCATTTAAGTCTTCCTCAGCATTATTATCAAATCTTTATCAAACATACGAATAGTAAATAGGTGAAGTTGGAGTCATCTGTGGGTCAGAGGTGTAATTTGGTCAATTACCTTTCTATCACTGACATGTGTATGTGAAACCATGTACCAACTCGAGGCATTCATGGAATTAATGACTGCAGATGAAGTTTAATTCGTGAGAAAGGCACAGCCAGAACGTAGCTGCTATTTGCTGCCCGTCTTGTGATAAGGTGTCATCTCGCTATCGTGGAAATTGAACCAAGTGTGGAGTCTAGACAGCGTTGGCCTTGTACGTAACAGTAAGGTCCCTCATTTTCTCCGATGATAAAGGCAATGATGAAATGAGAGTGCCATCCAGGCCGGGTCAAGATGAGAGATAAGTCGCAAGTACAAACGTTGTAAATGAGATGTGGAGAAAGCAATCCAGAAAAGTGTCCCATTTTTAAGCTTACGACGCAGTTGGTATTTTAGAAAATTTGGTAGATTTTGCTATTGAGGAGGTAAGATATAATAATAATAATAATAATAATAATAATAATAATAATAAAAATAATAATAATAATAATAATAATAATAATAATAATAATAATAATAATAATCCTTGTTTTTATAAGTATATGATACAACTTGTACAGACCAAGATGACATCATAAGAACATAAGAAAGAGGAACACTGCAACAGGCCTACTAACTCATGCGGAGCAGGTCCATGTCCCCCCCCGGATTAGCCCAATGACCCATCCAGTCTGATCATCTCCACTCAAGGATGGAGCACTGCACCAGACCCAGCAGCACAAGCTAGTCAGGTCCAACTCACACCCACCCACACCCACTCATGTATTTATCTAACCTATTTTTAAAACTACACAACGTTTTAGCCTGAATAACTGTACTCGGGAGTTTGTTTCACTCATCCACAACTCTATTACCAAACCAGTGCTTTCCTATATCCTTTCTGAATCTGAATTTTTCCAACTTGAAACCATTGCTGCGAGTCCTGTCTTGGCTGGAAATTTTCAGCACGCTATTTACATCCCCTTTATTTATTCCTGTTTTCCATTTATACACCTCGATCATATCCCCCCTAATTCTACGCCTTTCGAGAGAGTGCAGATTCAGGGCCCTCAGTTTATCCTCATAGAGAAGATTTCTGATACATGGGATCATCTTTGTCATCCTCCTCTGTACGTTTTCCAGAACATTTATATCCATTCTGTAATACGGTGACCAGAAATGAGCAGCATAGTCTAAATGAGGCCTAACCAAGGATATATAGAGTTGAAGAACAACCTGAGGACTTCTATTATTTATACTTCTAGATATGAAGCCAAGAATTCTGTTAACTTTATTGCGAACACTAATGCAGTGTTGTCTTGGTTTTAGATTACTGCTAACCAGAACTCCTAAATCCTTTTCGCAATCAGTAGTATTAAGATCTACATTATTTAGTTTATATGTGGCATGGTTATTTACCTGTCCAACATTTAGAACTTAAAATTTAGAACTTTGTATTTGTCTATATTAAACTGCATCTGCCACTTCTCCGACCATTGCATCAGTCTATTCAAATCATCCTGGAGTGCTCTAGTGTCCTCATTAGAATGAACTGGAGGGCCTATTTTGGTGGCATCAGCAAATTTGCTTATGTCGCTGTTTATTCCCTCATCTATGTCGTTTATGTAAATTGTGAACAACAACGGGCCCAACACTGACCCCTGAGGAACACCGCTTGTGACGTGCCCCCATTCTGATTTCTCCCCATTTATGCAAACTCTCTGCTGTCTATTTGTCAGCCATGCCTCTACCCAGGAAAAAATTTCTCCTCCTATTCCGTGTGCCTTAAGTTTCCTCAATAGCCTCTGGTGTGGAACTCTATCGAAAGCCTTACTGAAGTCCATATACACAATATCATATTCATTACCATGATCTACCTCCTCAAATACCTTAGTGAAAAAAGTTAGTAAATTCATAGACAGGAACGCCCCTTTGTAAAACCGTGTTGAGAGTCATTAATCAATCTGTGCCTGTCAAGATGGCTACGAATTGCTTCGGCAATTATTGATTCCATAAATTTTCCCACTATGGAGGTAAGGCTTATTGGTCTATAGTTCGAAGCCAAGGACTTGTCACCTGCCTTGTAAATAGGTATTACATTTGCCATTTTCCACTTATCAGGCACTATGCCAGTTTGTAGTGATATGTTAAAAAGATTAGCCAAAGGGATGCTAAGTTCCTCTTTACATTCCTTTAACATCCTTGCAAACAGTTCATCAGGGCCTGGGGATTTGTTAGGTTTTAGTTTCTCTATTTGTCTGAGGACCATGTCACTAGTTACCGCAATCGTACATAGTTTATTATCATCCTGTTCTACATAATCTATTATTTCAGAATATCGCTAGTATTTCCTGGGTGAAAACTGAGAGGAAGTAGGTATTTAGAATTTCACACATATCCTTATCACTGTCAGTGATCTGACCAGAGTTACTCTTAAGTGGGCCAATCTTGTCCCTAATCTTACTTCTGTATACCTGAAAGAATCCTTTAGGGTTAATCTTTGAATCCCTTGCGACCTTAGCCTCATAATCCCTTTTTGCTTTTCTTATTCCTTTCTTTATTTCTCTCTTTAATTGAATATATTGATTTCTTAACTGCCCATTCCCTCTTTTGATACGCCTATATATGCCTCTCTTTTGACCAATGAGATGTTTTAATCTATTGTTCATCCATTTGGGATCATTTTTGTTAGATCTAATTTCCCTACTCGGAGCAAAAGTTGTCTGGGCAGCTAGAACTATGTTCTGAAAAACGTCATATTGGCAACCAAGATCACCTACCTGACCCATAGTCAAGACATCCCAATTTAGCCCACCCAGGTAATTTTTCAGTCTCATGAAGTCGGCCAAGCGAAAATCTGGGACAGAGATTTGATTGCAGTTATCTGGGTAATTCCATGATACATTAAAACTAAGTGATTTGTGATCACTTTTCCCAAGCTCATCATTAACCTCAAGATTATTAATTAGTGATTCTTTGTTGGCAAGAACCAAGTCAAGCAGATTGTTTCCTCTAGTTGGTTCTGTCACAACCTGTTCTAAAAAGCAATCCTGAACCGTATCAAAAAGTCACTAGACTCAAGATTTCCAGTCAATTTGTCTAACGTTAAAATCTCCCATTATAACAACATTTTCATATCTAGATGCCTTATGAATTTCGTCCCGTAACAGCTTACTGCCCTCCCTATCAAGGTTTGGGAGCCTATAAATCACACTCAAAATTAATTTGTCATGTCCCTCGAGAAACTGTAGCCAAACAGATTCTGTGTTCGATGTCTCTTATCTTATATCATGTATAAGACAACAATTTAAATTTTCTCTGACATACATCGCCACCCCACCACCCTTCCTGTTGACCCTGTCAGTGTGGAATAGTTTATAACCCTGTATGTTGCATTCAGAAGGCATTTCTCTATCTTTCAGGTTGAACCAGGTCTCTGTTATACCAATAATATCTATATTACCTACACTTGCAAGTAATCTTAGCTCATCTATCTTATTTCTTAGACTCGTAATATTTGTATAGTAAACCTTAAGGGAGCTAGTCACTCGTTGCCCTCTACTATCCCTCTTTGTTTGTTGATTAATTTATTTGCCATTACTAGCAACTTTATTTTGAATATTGTCTTTTAAACATATCCCTGAGGTATCCCGGTAATAACTGCTGTTTTAAACCCTAATGCTGCAGCCTGATTGTTTCCCACAAACACCCATACCTCTATAATCTATCAGTTCAAATTCCTAGACAAGTCATCAATTACCCTCTCAATTGAATTGGCTAATGCAACCACTCCATCCCCAGAGAGATGAACCCCATCCCTTGCATACATATCACGTTTGTCAAAGAATAGGTCCCAGTTATCAATAAATGGGATTGCAGGTTCCTTGCAGTACCTGTCTAGCCAGCAATTTTTACCATATTGCCCTAGACATCATTCATTGCCCACTCCCTTTCTAGCAAGATCTACATATGACTGGGATCTCTCCCTTAGACCTAACTACTTCTATGGCTGACCTGTACTTATCCAGCAACTCCTCTCTCCTGCCCTTCCCAATGTCATTACCCCCAGCACTAAGACAGATAATGGGCTTGATCCCATTACCTGCCATAATATTATCCAACCTGCTGACTATGTCACCAACACCAGCTCCAGGAAGACACACTCTCTGTCTGACCTTTCTGTCTTTGTTACAAAATGCACGGTCCATATATCTTACCTGAGAATCGCCTACTATTAAAATATTCTTACCTTGTGTATTGTGTATTCTTACCTTGATTAGCAGGGGAAATCAGTGGTACCTTCAACCTCTCTAACCACTGAAGTACACTCGTCTTGGAGAACAGAGAATCGATTTCCTACCTTCACATCTTCTCTATTAACTCTCCTCATCTTCCTTCTTCCTGAACTGTGAACCACTTGCCACTTAGAGCTGCTGCCACTATCACTGCTGGCGACCATTCCTTCCTTACCAGCTAAGTCCTTCTCGCACTCGCTCCCAAACTCATCTATGCGAAGCTTCAGCCTCCTATTTTTCTCCTGAAGAAGTAGAATCTCCTTCAACACTTGAACCTGAGATTATAAAACACTACAACAAGCCATGGTGCTTGGTAACAGCCCACGCTAACTCCCAAGAGCTTAGGCAGGTAGGACCGCAGGTGACCACTGACCTCAGCGTAGTGACGAACTGACTGTATAGAAAGCCCCTTGTTATGCACAGCATTTCGGGAAAATTTGCACCCAAGATGCGACCCACACTAGTCGGCTAACACCCAGGTAATTACTTACTGCTAGGTGGACAGGAACAGCGGATGTCTCCAGGAAACGCGCT
>NC_069418.1:26396607-26409107 GCF_026875155.1 Cherax quadricarinatus | reverse complement strand
AGTAACTTAGTGGAGGCGGGAACCATACATAGTTTTAAGGCGAGGTTTGATAAAGCTCCTGGGGCAGGGAGAGAGAGAACCTAGTATCAATCAGCGAAGAGGCGGGGCCGGGAGCTGTGGCTCGACCCCTGCAACCGCAAATAGGTGAGGGAGTACACACACACACACATACACACATTTCTTCAGTCATAGAGTAGTCAAGCCGTGGAATAGCCTAGAAAGTGACGTAGTGGAAACGGGAACCATACATAGTTTTAAGGCGAGGTATGATAAAGCTCATGAGGCAGGGAGAGAGAGGACCTAGTAGGAATCAGTGAAGAGGCGGGGCCAGGAGCTATGACTAGACCCCTGCAACCACAAATAGGTGAGTACAAATAGGTGAGTACACACACACATTTAGACACCCCGGAAACTTGGATCAAAAATACCCTGGGGAACATTATAGTAGCAAGAATATCGCCGAGGACGCCTATCAACAGAATATTGTCAGAATTTAATATACATCACTACAATCATAGAGTACACATCACCCGTCTCAAGCCATTATTTGATCCAGCATGTAAATAAATAAAAGAAAGTAGAGAAGTGTACAAGTAGACTGGTTCACCCCTTGAGAGCAATGATTTACATGGAGTCATTAAGAGATCTAAACTGTATGACCTTAGAGGATAGAGGAACCAGGTAAGATAAGATTGAAACGTAGAAGATACTCAAAAGACTGTATACATGAATCGGGTACAAGATTGACAAAATATCACTTGAAGTTGCAAGCTAAACATAATGACTTCAGATAATGATTCTTCAGCCTCAGGTTGAACAACGCAAGGAATGACATGTACAAGTGGTGGAAGGAAACTTCACACACAGATTTAATGACAGGTACGATAGGACCAACAAAGAGAGTATCATCCGAAACAGGTCGCATGCAGTTCAGAGTCGCGTCCAGAGAGTGAAAATCGACCCTCACACATACAACCAAGAGCCTCAGTAACCACCATTATGATAACCGGTTTATCACGTAGCTCTTATTAAAGTATTACATAATTACCTTGAAATGGAGGTCTCCGTATAAAGGAGAAAAATCTCTTATCGACTAAACACAGAGGCAATATTTCAAGGGATGAACAGCGGGAGACCTCGAAATATTTACAAGAAATTTATGGTACCGGCCACCCAGCAATATTCTATCTATCACGGCAGGCGCGGCAGAGGTTGCAACAGGAGGGGTGCTCGCTTGACCCAGATTTGCTGATGGCGGCGGCGGCGGTGATCTTGTTGGTGATTTATGGGAGTTCTAAGCGCCAGTAATCGTGAGTTTAACCTCAAAAAAGTAATAGTTATCGCAGGTTTTCTATTAAAACAGTTTTCACAATTTTGCGCTTCAAACATCCTTCAAGGGGAAAGAGGGAAAGGAGGGGGTGGGGAGGGGAGAGGGGGGGAAGTGGAGGAGGGAGGGGGGAGGGGGGTTGTTCCGAGATGCTGGTAAAAGGCTCTTCATCCAACATACTGGAACTACGTGTTTCTTCCAGACTGCCTCATATTAACATTTCCCAAGACTTTGTGACCCTCATGGGCTTTGGGGATCCTCGTTAGTATAATAATATTATTATTAACATATTATATATATATATAATATATATATATATATATATATATATAATATATATATATATATATATATATTATATTATATATATTTATATATATATATATATATATAATATTATATATATATATATATATATATATCATGTTTTTCAGAAGAGATGATATATACTACAGTGTTCCTTTTATATCGGACAAAGGCTGTACGTTCGTAAATATAGTGCAGGCATCTTCCACTATTGTGTATTTCTGAAAATATTGGATTCTGTACAATATTATTTTTCTTGGTGTGTGCGAGGATAGCTCAGAGGGATTTAGACTGCTCGCGGACGCCACTTAAACCGTGCCGTGAGCCACATTAAGCTGCTTGAATCACACCAAAATAAAATATTTTTCAAAGTTTCGTAGCGTCATCATAACAACAATAAAAAAAATTATATTGCAAGTATTGTTGAGATTTACAGCGCACTTATCGCCAGAGGACGGGAAACTATAATTGTAAGTCCGGTGGGAAAACCGTCGTAAGTATCGGGTCTTGTCTCGAGTTCTTTCCATTATCAGTAGACTGATAATGGTGCAGTAACGACCGAAACACCCTCTAAAGTTTTGGCTCGAAATTGTGGCTTGGTAGCGAATTATTGCGGCTACTGTACTGTGATTTCATAGGCCGGTCAGTGTGTAAAATTTAAAGTCTGTCGACTGCACATGGGTCATTATGGCCTATAGTGTTTAAGGTTTAAAGATTATTGGCTGTACGTGGGTCATTAAGGTGGCTCGTGTGAGATTTAAAGCCCGTCAGCTGCACGTGGGTCGTCGCTTTGTTTACCTATACACTAACTCAAAGAGAACTTTAATCCCACTAACAGAGACTGAAATTAATTCTCACTACACATGTCTTGCATTTTAGGCAGAGTTTGCGGTCTTGGAACTGGAATAATCCTCTCCTTCCCCAGATTAATCTTCCATTGCTAAGCGCTGTATGACTTCTACATATTTATCGCGTCCAAAATGAATGCAATAACAATAGGAGTAAAGGGAATAAATGTTGTGACCCTGGCACTTCGTGTGGCACCCACGTTTACATACACATTATGTTGCTATCATGATACATAATGACTCGACAGTTGCGTTACTTTCTTCAGACTTTCATTTTATAAAACGTAATTATGCAGGCACGTGCATAATTTTAAATCAAAGGTCTGACTATAATTTCTGAATTATTATAAAAACAAGGCAGGTGATTATTATTAAGCTTGCGTGCGAAAATGGTGAAGAAATCATAATTGTCTTTGCATGATTCACAATTTCTTCATTAGTGTAATGAAATAATATTTTATGATATTTGTCTTCTTTGAAAGAGAAATGAGAGCATTTCATCATAAAAAGGCTTCTATATGAAACTATTTTGCCTATTGAATCTCGAATTATCAGTGTTTACTAAATCTTGTTCGCTTACGATAATTGCGATATTTTTTACAATATTTATTCTCGAAATGACCTACTTGCACGAAGATCTCATGAGAAGGGGGTTTCCGGCTGCATAAACACAGGGTTGCAGCATGAGTCACGGTACCGTAATTTGATTTCACATTTCGTTGCACTGACTTAATTATTTCATTCTGTGGGTGCAGTAGTGAGTTGACTCGCTTGCGCTTTAGTGGAACTGCCACTGTCTTTAGTGTATTAGCTCCTTTTGTTCATTTTTTACAAATACCCCTGGTAAAGCCGTTTATGCCCCGCCTTTTACTGCCCTATGATACAATAAATTCTTTATAAAATATAGATATTTTTAGATCCACTGTAGATTCCATTTACTGTACATACAGGTATTAAATTTCTATATTTTTAAGGGAAATCAACGATATTTTTCAGGGGATATATTACTCCCACAAATTTAATATAATAAACAAATTTGCCTTGTGACTGTTCCAAAAATCTGCAGAGGCTTTAACATAAGCTTTAATGTTAGTGTTTGGTTCCTGAGCTTGCTACCACCTGCAGCTCACAAGACTGCCATCCCCACGAGCCCCTTTGGGGCGGGGCAGGTGGCAGACCAGAGGCCTAGCTTCTTCCTACGAGCCCCGTGAGGGCGGGGACTGTGGCTAGGCCTGGGGACACTTGGTCCCAAATTGTACCTCCTCCTATGGGAGACTTAGGTCTCGAGATACTCCCCAGATAGGGAGCCAAGGCCGGGTCACCACTACTTGCAAAAGACCCGGGCCGGGAGAGTACCGGCGAATAAAAAAAAAAATGTTAGTGTTGTTTATGTTACAGCATGAGTCGTGATGGTGTCTGTGTGGGACACAGCGTCTGTAAGCAGAAGGAAGGAAACACAACGTTTCGCTCTGTTTAGATCTTAGAGCTCTTAAAGCTCTACAAAGAGCAAAACGTTGCAGTAGAGACTTATAGTGAAACGGGCGTCTTTTCGTCCTTACAGTGGACACTGCGCCATGTTGATCCATCAGGGAGTATTTCGGAGTGTGGTCACTATCTCTCTTTCTCTTTCTCTCTCTCTCTCTCTCTCTCTGGGTATTCTGTGTGGCATCATTTGAAGCCTCGCGGTCAGTCCCTCAGTGACACACCACATGTTCCCTCTCATTGTCTTTTGTATATAAAACAATATATGAACACTACAACATTATATTAAGAAATATTTCACTCTATCAGTCCAACACAGGGCATAACAGATTTACAGCATACATAGCTGCATAGAAGTCAGGTGAGAAATTTACATACATTGTAAGTATCTGCTGGTCTCTTCTGGACTCATGACACTGAACCGGAATGAAAAGCTTCGCAAAAAAATAAAATGTTCTTGTATTGCATATGTATCTTTCTCACATACTGTCGGTATACATATAGTAGGCTTCTTAAACTTATTTCTGATACGCAAGTTTCATGCATCTGTATTAATTATAACTTAAATAACCTTATTCTAAATAATTTTAAGACTAAATAAACAACACTTGCTTATGGTTGTCCACCGTAAGTAAAATGAGCCTTATATCAGTTAGAAATATAAATTATTGCTTACGTATATTTATTTCTTAAACGAAATGCAAAAATTTATATAGAGCCTATTCACCAAAGGATTGAAACTTTGATAAAACGACAGACAATATAATGTATCAGCCGGAGTGACGGTATTCCCACTGGAGGAGTTGATCGATGATTCGTCTGGGTGATGCTCGGCCACAGGTAGTGAAAGGCTGCTGGAGTGGGCGTGTATGAGGTGTGTGTAACCAGGAGTAGTTTATTTACACATACAAACACACACTGCAATGGATCAGGGAATGCCTGACAGGAAGGAAAACGTTTGTCGGTCCGAGACGAGGTGTCAGAGTGGGTGGATATGTTGAGTGGGGTTATACAAGGGTCAGTCCTATTTAGGTCAGGTGCTGTTTCCTGTATATATGAATGATATGAAGGAAGGGACAGAGTCAGAGGTGTCCCCGTTTGTAGATAATGTGAAGCTAATGAGGAGGATACAAGCGGAAGAGGATAAGGTAAGGCTAAAATGGGATCTGGACAGGCTGCAAGCCTGGGTTAACAAATGGCTCCTGGAGTTTAACCCCAACAAGTGCAAAGTTATGAAGATTGGGGAAGGAAAAAAGAGACCACAGACGGAGTACAGCCTAAAAAGTCAAAAAGCTGCAAAGCTCACTCAAGGGACAGGATCTTGGGGTAAGCATCATACTGATCACATCTCCTGAGGCGCACATCAACCAAATAACTGCTGCAGCATACGGGCGCCTGGCAAATCTGAGAACAGCGTTTTGACATCTAAGTAAGCAGTCATTCACGACACTGTACACCGTGTACGTCAGGCTCATATTGGAGTATGCAGCACCAGTATGGATCCCACATCCGGCCAAACACGTCAATAAATTAGAGAAAGTGCAGATGTTTACAATAAGACAAGTCCCGGAGCTGAGGGGGTTTGTCTTACGAGAAGAGGTTAAGGGAACTCAACCTGACAACTCTGGAAGACAGAAGGGATAGGGGGGACATGATAACAACATATAACATACTGAAAGGAATTGACTGAGTGAACAGGGGCAGAAATGTGACACAGCAACAAGGGGTCACAGCTGGAAGTTGAAAACTCAGATGAGTCACAGGAAAGTTAGGAAGTATTTCTTCAGCCATAGAGCTGTCAGGAAGTGGAACAGTCTGGATAGTGACGTTGTGTAAGCAGGATCTTTATAGTTTTAAGAAGAGGTATGATAAAGCTCATGAAGCAGGGAATGGACCTAGTAGCGACCAGTGAAGAGGCGGGGCCAGGAGCTATGAATCGACCCCTGTAACTACAATTAGGCGAGTACACACACACACACACTCAGACACACCACATTTTTCTTAATCTTAATCGAGTTGGAAACAGAGAAGTGGATAATGAAGTTACATATGACTCTTGTCATATTGACTTTAACCAATAATAACCAGACCGTCTCTCATCCATCTCTGTTTCAAGAACAGAATAATATCATAAATCAAATATCACCACCTGAATACACAGGTGGAGTATATCCCAGCTGCAATGCACAATTTCACCTTCTAATTAAATGACAGTTAATGTTATTAAATACACAAAGCCTAGAATCCTGATCTAAGTTACACTAAGTGAACTTCGGTCGTCAGTTCACTGGTGAACATTGGTCGTCAGTCTCCCAGGTGATCCCCGGTGGTCAGTTCCCAGGTGATCCCTGGTCGTCAGTCTCCAGGTGATCCCTGGTCGTCAGTCTCCAGATGATCCCTGGTCGTCAGTACCTAGGTGAGTCCTGGTCGTTAGTCTCCCAGGTGGGCGCTCTAGTCAGTCCCCAGGTGAGCCTTGGTCGTCACCTTGACGTCTCCCACAGCGTGGCTGAGACCACAAGTAATCATAGATTTCCGGCTGATGTTCACCCAAGTCTTCCTGGGCGTAATTAATGGTTGTCAAGTGCTTGTTGTTGGCCACCGCCCAAACCGTGTTGGTAATGGTGGTGGTACAGTTGTTGTTGGTGGAGGTAGTGGTGGTGCTGGTGGTTGTGGTGGTGGTGACACTGGTGATAGTGCTGGTGGTGGTGGTGACACTGGTGATAGTGCTGGTGGTGGTGGTGACACTGGTGATAGTGCTGGTGGTGGTGGTGACACTGGTGATAGTGCTGTGGTGGTGGTGACACTGGTGAAAGTGTTGGTGTGGTGGTGACACTGGTGATAGTGCTGGTGGTGGTGGTGACACTGGTGATAGTGCTGGTGATGGCAGTTGTGGTAGAGGTTGTGGTGGTGTGGTTGTGATGCTGTGGTTGTGGTGGTAGCTATCATTTTGTTTGAAAATTGGTAGCAGAGGTTGTAGTAATTGTGGTTGTTTTGTTTAAAACTGCTGTTGTTGTTCCTGCTGTTACCGTTGTTGTTGCTGTTGTTATTGATGTTGCTGTTGTTGTTGTTCTTGTTGTTATTGCTGCTTCTGCTGTGCTGCTGCTCCTTCTGCTGTTTTTGTTGTTGCTGCTGCTGCTGCTGTTCTTTTTGTTGCTCCTGCTGTTGTTGTTGTTGCTGCTCCTGTTGCTGTTGATGTTGCTTTCCTTGATGCTGTTGCTACTCCTGCTATTGTTATTGTTGTTGTTGTTGATGCTGTTGTAATTGCTGCTGCTGTTGTTGTCGCTGTTGCTGCTGCTGCTGTTGTTGTTGCTGCGGTGACCACCGCCGTCTGATCAGCGGACAGTTGGCCTGGGACCTGTCCATCAACTACACTATGATGTCAAGCAAACAACAACAAAAAAGAGTTTCTGATGGATATGACAGTTCACTTTACACCTTTTGACAGAATAAACTATTTGAACTGACGTTTGAAACAAATATCCGGCACTCTGAAATAAAATTTTCGCTGAAATTAATTGAAAAAAAATTCTTTGTTAAAATGACAAAAAAAAGTATATTGCTGTATTTCCTTCTGGAAATACAGCCATGGGCAGGGCAACGTCTGTCAAGGTTGAGGGACTGAACACCTCACTCTCTTCTGTTCTGTATTCGACTGAAGAAACGTACTGGACGAGTTTCTTATTCATCTAATGTTTATTTTCACAGAGAAATTTTGCTCTCATCTAAACTGCGGGTTTAGTCTCAAGTTTTTTAAGTTTATAGTAAAAGTGTAAATACTAAATGTAAAAAGAAGAAAAACTTTCCTTTCTTCTTTTTCGGGTCACCTGCCTAAAATTTGGAAAAAATAAAAACTGTCGAGAAAAAATTATGCATTCTCTAATACTTTTTCAACTCTGAATGAGAGTTTTGTGATGCTGGTGAGGGAATGTACATCTAATAAATTTTTCCTTCTCTTCTCTTTCCTTCCTCAGTTCTAACCACTGGACTGCCTTCCATTCTGACTCTAATGGGTATCGTGTTTCCTCATGATATCTCTGCCCTTCCACAACGTAGTCTCAAGTAAACAGAACCCTGAAGGCTGCTTCTGAGTTAACCCTATATGTGAGTGTCAGTATATTATACATGGCCTCTGTTATGATCATTGCAGTCAGAAGGTGTTGTAGTTAATCGTAGACGTGTAGTTCAAGATCCCACGCAGTTAGGATGACCTTATTTAGCGGTGGTATGTAAATAATTATGTCATATATGAACTGTGGACCTGATCTTCAGAATACGATAAAGCTGTGGCTGACTGAAGGGTTGACACGTAAGAGAACAAAGACGCAAATATGCAAAATAAGACTATCTGGACAACGTTTCATTCTTTCTTGGAGAGAAACGTTATCCAGATAGAGGCTCTCCAAAAGACGCCTGGCTGAGGAAGTGCTCTGGTAACGGATGCTCGTACATTTTTTTGTATGTAAACAAGTAGGTGACAGAAGTATATCGCGTTTTGTAATTTTTCTTTGTGGTTAATTATGAATAAACATCGAGTTTGTCACTATCCCTTCCGTTAGTAAATGTGTGTACGAGACTCCAAAGAATTCTGCAACTAATGCACATTTTTAGAAACACAAAAAATATAAATATCACGACATCTGGGGCTGAATCCAACGACTCTCAGTGCTGCACGAAAGACAAATTCTATTTTTTATATCATTTCGTCAGTCACTCTTACAATATCCAACTAAGGCATATCTTCAGAAAATTATCTTATTTTATTAAATAAGCTTTACATAACTGAGGATTAGAAAAATAAAGAAATACGCCAGAAAAATGATTTTCCAATGGAAAACAAAAGCGAGTAAAATGAACAGGAATGAGAAGAAGAAAATCAACGAGAACTAACAAGAGAAAATAAGGAGTCGTTGACAAGAGTGACGTAAAAGCTATTAGTACGAGCCTTGCTGGTGATAGAGATAGAGCTAGTTCTCTGGAATAAGCAGCTGATATGAGCCTGGCTTGTGCTAGACATCCGAACATCTGGGATAAGCTTCTGTTATAACTTTAGCTAGAGATACAAAGCTAAACTTCTAGTAGAAACTACTGGTATAAGCCTAGTTGGTGGTAAACACTGCTAAAGCTCTCCCAGAAGCTGAGCATAGCTGTTGGCGAACACAGCAAAATCCCTGTTAGAAGCTACTAACATGAAACTATCACCTCAATAACCTTTCAACATCCCTAACAACTAACGATGGCTTAGGGAAACAGCTAAACCCGTGTGGGTTATCAATTGCATCGAGTGCGGAGGCTCGATCATCCGTCTTTTAAACCTCGTGACAGACAAGCTACCTAACCGCAATCACCTGGTTGCTAAGAGCTGAGAGGAAAGTAGATGCCTAGAGCGGGGCCTTAGATGCTTACTATGAGACATGCCACAACCTTAATAGAAGCCGCGAGCATCAGCGAGGAACAAATTAGGGTCCTTAGCGTGGTAATAACGCTCAGGGAAATTCCAGGTCAAATGTGAAGAGAGAGAGAGAGAGAGAGAGAGAGAGAGAGAGAGAGAGAGAGAGAGACAGAGACAGACAGACAGACAGACAGAGTGAAAGAGAGGGAGAAGAGAGAGAGAGAGAGGAGAGAGAGAGAAGAGAGGAGAGAGAGAGAGAGAGGAGAGAGATGGCAAGTAACATTTGCACCTGAGAAAACGCAAATGATCGTCTCTAGGCACCATGATGGTAATGCTGGTGCAGTAGTAAGGATGAATGGGAGGGTGTTGGCACCTGGAGAAGAAGTTGATATCCTTGGGGTGAAATTTGACTCCAAACTAACCATGAAGAACCATGTTGTAAATCTTGCAAACAAGGCAGCCAGGAAGCTTACAGCACTTCGCCGTATCTCGCATCTGCTTGACAGTAGGGGTTGCAAGATCCTGTACGAGGCACAAGTACGCTCACACCTTGAGTATGCTCCACTTTCTTGGTTTGCCTGCCCCCCCCCTCTCATCTGCGACTGCTTGACAGAGTAGAGAACAGAGCAAGACGTCTCATCTCTCGCCTGGACCCATCCTGGACAGATCTGTCATTTCAGCAGAGCTTTCAACATAGGAGGGATGTGGGTGGCCTTACTGTTATGTACAAGGCCAATATTGTCAAAATACCACACTTGGATCCATTCGAGGACAGCGTGAAACAAGCTTTTATGCCACAAGACGGGCAGAAAGCAGCAACTTCACTCTGGCTGTACCCTTCTCCAGAACATCACTCCATCTGAGATCATACATACCCAGGATGACTCGAGTATGGAACACATTCGTACAGCATAATGATGTCAACGAGATAAAGTCAGTTGATCAAATGAAAATGCTGGCCCACAGATGGCTCCAACTTCATCCTGTTCCGTACTTGTATGTCTCATAACAATAAAAATGCTTTCAAATGAGCTGATGTAGGTAACAGCTCTTAGCTTGCCAATAAAGTTAGGAATCCTTAACCTGTAATATAGCTGTCAATAAAGCTAGGGATCCTTAACCTTGTCAAACCCTGTGTAAAAAAAAAAAAAAAAAAAAAAAAAAAGAGACAAAGAGAGAGACAGAGACAAAATGAATATGAAGGTGTGTGTGTGTGTGTGTCAAATCCCCTAATGGTGACGAATAAAAAAATGCAGTTTTTGTCCACATGGTCCAAAATGACACAAATTTTAGGCTTCAGTGAAGCCTCGACGGCAGATGTTTATTGGTGCTGGTGTTGGTAGTAGTAGTAATAGTTGGGATATTAGTGGTGGTTGGGACAGGTAGTGGTCGGGGCAGGTAGTGGTTCTGGTGGTGGTGGTGGTGGTAGGTAGTGTTTCGAGCAGGGAAGTGTAGTGCTGAAAGGGTGGAAATGGAAGAGATTCTTGCCCGTCTCTCCCGCCCACCTTGCGCCGTCAGAGATAAATTCTCGTGTGTTTTGTGAGCGCCATGTAGCCCAGAGGGCGACAACCTCAAGTGCTAATCTCCGTTTACAGTGCTGTTTTTATAGCTGTTGTCAACTACCTTCTGATCTCACACATATTGTTGCTGCAAACGTGCATGTAATACCCTTGTTTTCACGTACATGTATTCACTCACTTGTCCTCAAGTACATGTATTATCTTATAACATGATGTGCTCACAGTGTACTGATATATGCTGTTGAACTCTCCTAGTTGTACCCAGATTTTTTCTCTAACCTAGTTGCAGTCAGTTATAAGTTCGAGTCAAAACTCTGGTTCCACCTCTTAAGTACTAACGACCTATTTCACTAATTCTTGAATTAGAAAATCTTAATATAACTATTCTCGAATCTGTTTATGGAATGGGCCTTGACCACTGTTTTTTTTCCTGTTATTCCGTTTATTAATCACACAATCCATAAAAAATAACAAATATTCCAAAATGTCCTTGTTGCTCCCTTCGTTCTTTCACTGCCAACTATGACAGTTTGTTCCTTCCTGCAAATAACACCTTTCGTAAACAGGAGGAAAAGAGAAGTGATGATAACTACACTTAGGATTTTAGAAGTAGACGGGAAAATATATCAAGTAGATTTATTAACCTAGAATCTCAGTTCGAGGTCAAAATCACGTCCCTATCTTTTTTTCCTTGTTTTATTTACGTTTCCAAGAAGCTGTTTACATTTTCATTCAGGGTTTAGGTTCATACATATTTAGTAAACTAAATATCACTAAAAGGTGACAGACTTGTAACCCTATATTGTCTCAGGGCAAACTAAAGGTAATGGTAAGTTTTACTAAATGGTTATAGAGTAAACATGCGAGTCATTTAAATGCATTAATTATCAGGGACAAGGAGCTATTACCAGAATGGTTTTTGGAAGCTATTTACATATTTCATGAATACATAATGGCTGTTAACTTCTCTTCCTTCTCCTCCTTCTCCTCTTCC
Organism: Cherax quadricarinatus; assembly: GCF_026875155.1. NCBI lineage: Eukaryota > Metazoa > Arthropoda > Malacostraca > Decapoda > Parastacidae > Cherax > Cherax quadricarinatus. The sequence continues at coordinate 26,397,241 of NC_069418.1, read as the reverse complement.
TCCTCCTCCTTCTCTTCCTCTTCCACCTTCTCTTCCTCCTCCTCCTTCTCTTCCTCCTCCTCTTTTTCTTCTTCCTCCTCCTCCTCTTCCTCTCGTTCGTTTTCCTCTACCTCCTTCATCCATTTCTCCTTTTCACATGCATGAATTTCTCTTTCTCTACTCTTTCCCTGTTCCTTTTCGTTTTTCATGCGTGTGTACTCACTGATTTTTGTCGAGTTTGAGCACCTGCTCTTACTACGTCGACAGACATCACTGGTAACTGGTTTCTTCAGTCTTATCATGCCTGTTTCTGAAGCATTTTATAATATTTTATTATATTTGCTGCCTCTATTACTCACTACCTAATTCATCCCAATTTTCAGCCACCCTGAAGCTAAATAAATAATTCTCAAATTCCCAGGACTTATTTAACTTCCAGCTGTGACCCTTTCGCCCTACATCCTTTAAAATAAAACAGGCTATTCTAAACCGCAATATCTTTTTTCTTCATTTTATTTTTTTGGATAGTGATCATTTTCGCTAATCCTTCTCTTATTCAGGTTGGTCAGGTTCAATTCCTTCAGCCTCTTCATATAGCAAGTTCCTTTTAACTCTGGGACTAGTCTGGCTGAAAATCTTGAAAAACAGGTCAGTT
>NC_069418.1:26319107-26391607 GCF_026875155.1 Cherax quadricarinatus | reverse complement strand
GGATCTTTTATAACCCAACTGTTATTGGTTCCAGGAATGGCTTGACGATAATGGTAACGATAATGGTACCTAGAATTGTCTAGGTCTTTGAGATTACACAGAAAAATCGTGTTTTTTTTTATTTTTTGTCCCATCTCTGTGAGGAAAAAGCTTTAACCTTCTTCAGAGTTCCGACACTGCCGCCAGCATACGACGGGGGATCAAAAAAATTCCCCGAACTCAGTTTATTGCTCAGTTACTAGCGCACTCACCTCACACACTGAGGTACGTGGTTCATTCCCCGATACTGGTGGAAACACTAGGACGTGTTTCCTTAGAACCCCTGCTGTCCCTGTGAACCCATCAGTAAAATCGGTACTTTTGTGTTAGTCGACAGGTGTGGGTTGACATAATTTGCCCGAAATACTCTGCATAACTAGAGGCTTTCTATATAGTAGTATGTATATCGTTGATATCAACTAGGCCTATATACGCTTGTAGAAATGAAGATTATTATTACTATTATTATTATTATTATTATTATTATTATTATTATTATTATTATTATTATTATTATTATTATTATTACTATTATTTTAGCGTGGGCCGACAGCGTACATTTTTATTTTTTTTAAGAAAATATTATACATTAGTTTTGTTCGGCTCCGCTATTCTATTTGAGTTATATAGCGGGAACATCAAGTAGGTGTAAATACAAGTTTTTATAAGATATATATATTTATTTCGAACACCTGCAGCGTGAATAAATGTATATGTGTACACATATGCACATAAAAATGAAAAAATACAGGTATTTTGAACTACCTCACATAAAGTAAAAAAAAAAAAAGGTGTGTATTGGATGTATCATCCTCACTGAGGGACTTTTAATAAAATTATGTTTACAAATGATAAGGCTTAAATATATTCATGTCATTTACTGAGCTACATCACCTCACATCCCCAGCTCTCCTTCGTCTCCTTAAAGATACGTGAAATGACAGAAAGTTAAGATGTCGGCTAGAGAGCTGGAGCTCAGCCATCTGACATACGGATACTTGAACAGATTTCATTTACCTTTTGACCATATTTTTCTTTGCCGAGAGTATTGGGGTAAGACTATTTCTCTCAGTGCGTGAGGTGGGGAAGAGAGAAGGTGCGTGAGGTGGGGAAGAGAGAAGGTGCGTGAGGTGGGGAAGGCAGATGTGCGTGAGGTGGGGAAGAGAGAAGGTGCGTGAGGTGGGGAAGAGAGAAGGTGCGTGAGGTGGGGAAGAGAGAAGGTGCGTGAGGTGGGGAAGAGAGAAGGTGCGTGAGGTGGGGAAGAGAGAAGGTGCGTGAGGTGGGGAAGAGAGAAGGTGCGTGAGGTGGGGAAGGCAGATGTGCGTGAGGTGGGAAGGCAGAGGTGCGTGAGGTGGGAAGGCAGAGGTGCGTGAGTGGGGAAGGGAGAAGCTGCCACAATAACTCCCCCACCCACCACAAATGCTGTTCCTGGCCAGAATTTAAAACGCCGCGGCCTCTGTGAAAAGATCGCCGGAAGCGTCGTCTGTTATGGAAAGGTTATCGAAAGTTGTATACATGAGAATACCACAACTATAGTTATTTTCACAGAATAATTTTTATCGTAGTAGGAAGTTGGGATTCTGATTTTATTGTTATTATTATTATTATTATTATTATTATTATTATTATTATTATTATTATTATTATTATTATCATCATCATCATCATGGGGAGCACTAAACCCATTGGGATTACATAGCTCCTGTGGGGGATGAGGGGAGATGTAATGCATTCAGGCTTAATTCAAGGAATTAGACCATAGATCCAATTCCTTAGATCAAGAGCCCCTCACCAGCATCAAGAACATCCCCTTTGAGGGGACTTATGATCTTATGTAAGTGTATATACTCGTTGTTTCATATTTTACCAGGAAGGATATTCATCTCGTATTTTCCAAGAACATAGCTGCCGTCTGGAAATTGTGAGATGAATATACTCTCCCTTCGGCCATCACATTACAAAAAAAAAAAAAAAGAAAAAAAATTATTTAGGAATTTATACCGTTGCATAAATATCTTCTGACTCAGTTGCAAGAATCTTCATCACATCTCGAGTTGCTAAGGCAATAATGATGCATATTGCAGTTAAGTAAGTTTGAATAATTATTACTTTATTAATGTGGAAGTTCTGAATCTGTGAGGGTCATATATACAGTGCTTAGGAAATTGGGAGTAATCGGATTTAATGCAAGCAAGTGGAGGATATGTATATGATATTATACACCCACAAGTATGTTAATAAGGCACGATATATGGTTTATGGTGTCCTATAGAGATGTTTCGCCCACCAGGAACGAATTAAGTCCCTGGAGGGAGAAAGGTCTTCTTAATAAAATTCCACAAACCGCATATTGTGTCTTTGAGGAGGATAACTCCAATTTCTTCGATCGAAAGCCCTTCACCAGCATCAAGGCGCGGCTAGACTTAATTATTTGTGTTTGCTGATAACTGAATCTGATTATGCTAAACAAAATTACTTGATGTGAGGAACCTTATTATGTCTGAATATAAAATGACGATGCTGCCTTAAAGGAGGAACCTCTCGTGTCGGTCGAGTAGCTGCGATTTGTAAGGCAGTCAACACCGAACTCTACAAATAATAGCATGTGTACCCCTATACAATTACCTGTTTGGGAAACCGGCAGGTAATGTGAAGGGAAGCACCGGACTGACGGGTCCTACAAGTGTTTGGCACATTCAAAGTGTGGAAAAAAAATGTAGTGGAGAATATAATGTACTAAAACCAAAAACGGAATGTAGAGTGGTGCAAAACACACACACACACACACACACACACACACACACACACACACACACACACACACACACACATACACACACACACACACACACACACACACACACACACACACACACAGATGACGTGAAGTTGATGAGAAGAATTCACTCGATCGAAGACCAGGCAGAACTACAAAGGGATCTGGACAGGCTGCAGACCTGGTCCAGCAATTGGCTCCTGGAGTTCAATCCCACCAAGTGCAAAGTCATGAAGATTGGGGAAGGGCAAAGGAAGGCCGCAGACGGAGTACAGTCTAGGGGGTCAGAGACTACAAACCTCACTCAAGGAAAAAGATCTTGGGGTGAGTATAACACCAGGCACATCTCCTGAAGCGCACATCAACCAAATAACTGCTGCAGCATATGGGCGCCTAGCAAACCTCAGAACAGCATTCGACATCTTAATAAGGAATCATTCAGGACCCTGTACACCGTGTATTGTTAGGGCCCATATTGGAGTATGCGGCACCAGTTTGGAACCCACACCTAGCCAAGCACGTGAAGAAACTAGAGAAAGTGCAAAGGTTTGCAACAAGACTAGTCCCAGAGCTAAGAGGTTATGTCCTACGAGGAGAGTTAAGGGAAATCAACCTGGCGACACTGGAGGACAGAGAGATAGGGGGGACATGATAACGACATACAAAATACTGAAGGAATTGACAAGGTGGACAAAGACAGGATGTTCCAGAGATTGGACACAGTAACAAGGGGACACAGTTGGAAGCTGAAGACACAGATGAATCACAGGGATGTTAGGAAGTATTTCTTCAGCCACAGAGTAGTCAGTAAGTGGAATAGTTTGGGAAGCGATGTAGTGGAGGCAGGATCCATACATAGCTTTAAGCAGAGGTATGATAAAGCTCACGGCTCAGGGAAAGTGACCTAGTAGCGATCAGTGAAGAGGCGGGGCCAGGAGCTCGGACTCGACCCCCGCAACCTCAACTAGGTGAGTCAACTAGGTGAGTACACACACACACACATAACATATGGGCGCCTGACAAACCTAAGAATAGCCTTCCGATATCTCAGTAAGGAATCGTTCAAGACTCTGTACACCGTGTACATCAGGCCCATACTGGAATATGCAGCACCAGTTTGCAATCCACACTTGGTGAAGCACGTCAAGAAATTAGAGAAAGTGCAAAGGTTTGCATCAAGACTAGTCCCAAAGCTACGGGGATTGTCCTACGAAGAAAGGATGAGGGAAATCGGCCTGACGACACTGGAGGACAGGAGGGTTAGGGGAGACATGTTAACAACGTACGAAATACTGCGAGGAATTGACAAGATGGACAAAGACAGGATGTTCCAGGGATGGGACACAGATACAAAGGGTCACATTTGGAAGTTAAGACTCAGATGGGTCAAAGGGATGTTAAGAAGTATTTCTTTAGTCATAGAGTTGTCAGGAAGTGGAATAGTCTGGGAAGTGACGTAGTGGAGGCAGAAACCATACATAGTTTTAAGATGAGGTTAGAAAAAAACTCATGGAGCAGGGAGAGAGAGAGAGGACCTAGTAGCGATCAGTGAAGAGGAGGGGTCAGGAGCTATGAATCGAACCTTGCAACCACAAACAGGTAGTACAAATTGGTGAATACACAATGACTTCGATTGCATGCTCCAGGATTGACTTAAATTAACACGTAGTTATGACCAGTCAACACCTAGATGTGACCAATTAACTACTAGTGTGATTAACACCTAGATATAACTTCAGAAAGATACGAAATCGAATACAAAATCTTTCCTGTTTCTCTCTACTAAATGCAGCACTGGAGTCGAGCCCTGTGACGCCTTGTTTAAACAATTTGTCTAATTCACTGTATTGTGAATTCTCGGTGTGCGGTGAGTGGCTTTAAGACCATATTAATTATTCCTTACGGTAAGGGTAAGGTATTGTATAAAAATGTGAATGGTGGCAACAAAGAAAGCCGTCACAGTCGTAGAAAAAGTAGAACTACTGGTATCACTAATTTCATCCTGGTGACCCATGGGTAAGATAGAGGAATGATTCCATGCAGATCTGTCTTCCTGGCTTCGTGGTGCTTCGTCTACATAAAACAATTGTGCCTAGTCATCATCATCATTACCACTCCCATTATCGCTATCATCACACTATCAGTATCATCCCAGTAACAAAACATGAAAATCCATACCTTTAACACACACACACACACACACACACCACACACACCACACACACACACACACACACACACACACACACACACACACACACACACAATCACACATTTCAATCATCGAACCTTATAAAACAAAAACATCATCCCGTTGCTCAGCAAGCCTGCTGCTATTGCTTGATTTATAAGTGAATATAAACGATGAAGGAAAATTAAAATGTTAAAAATTATAGTTACCTGGGTTCGTAGCCCCTCGGGTTTGTTTACCTTTCATCTGGCCAATAAGCGACGAGTAAACATCCACCATATTCGGGGCGTCTCGATATCCGAGTTCAGATTCAATACTCGAGGGAATTTTCCCCCGACTGAATATATAGTGAAAAAAATTTTCTAGTACAAAGAGAACCCAAGTCCATTTCAAAAAGGCACCGCCACCGGCTCTGCAAGATCATATTGGGAATCTGATCATGAAAATGAGAATTCGGTTGGTTGGTTGGTTGATTAATTGAGTTTAAAGCCTAAAGACTACACAAAGTGCAATTGCTACTGCAAGGTACCTGTTCACCACCCGTCTAGGATACTTTAGTTGATAAAAATAGAGACTGAAGTAAACTCTGAGCACATATACACAGATAGGCATACACCTCTCTGTGTACTGTATATAACCTTGAGAATCCGTCGAAAGGAGTTTCATGAACTCGGGTACTTTTCTAGAAGACCTGCAGTACCATGCAGTACCTGGCTGGTAAAAGCCAAATGTAACCCAGTGAGAAAATAATGCATAATAGGAACTTAATGAATACTCTCTCAACTACAGACAGTGAATGCATACTCGAAATGAACTACTGAGCTACAGCGTGATGCGAGCCAGCTGTTGGCCTGAGAGGGTCTGCCTGGGAAGAACGTTTTGAAATTAGGTAAATAGTGGTGTCCTGTGTCCATAATAGTCTCTTGAAGTTATTACGAAACTGGCACGTGAAACAAATGATCCTTACGCAATTCCACTGTCAATTTCTGAACATTATTTAGTCTATTTTTCTCAGTTCTGTCCATGTCCTTGCTAAGTTTTAAAGACCTCAAGTTACTTGCAAATTTTCCTGCCGTATTTTGTAAGTATTCGTTCTTAATTTTAGTACGTTAACTACCTTATTTTGCTGGCATTTTACTGATGTGGATTTGGAATGAATTCTGGTCATAGTTTCCTTTAATAACTACGTATTTGTCGAAATTCTCCTTTGCTGAATGTGAATATATTCGTGCATATTACGTGCTCACATTAATGAATGTCTTGATCTAGTCTTCGAACGTGTATTTTCGTCTATCATTAAAAGCAAGAAGCTATGTTAAAAATGTATTTCTGAGGTGTGTGTGTGTGTGTGTATACTCCTGTATTACACGAGTTTGGTGCACTTCAGTCTATTATAAACTCACACAGTAAACAATAACAACTTCAATCTATTCGGAGTTGTCTTCCTTTCTATTCTAATGAGAATTACAAATCGCCTAATAAAACTAATCTCATCCTTAAGCAGAAATACGGGAAATAAGCCCCATTGGCTAGACTGAAATTAACATGCAGATAAGGCACAATGCGGATTATGGCATTTTATTGTGAAGACGTTTCGCCCATCAGAAACATTACCAGTTCACAATAAAAATGCGATAACCGGTAATTGTTTTATTTACCTACTGTCGGTGTACTCTACCAGTGTATTAACAACACCGGCGTCACCAGACGACAAAGGCACACTTGTAGACACAAGGTCGTTCGTCGTGAAGTCACATTAAGAAGAACGGGAGGAGATGGCTGGGTGGGCCCGGAAGAGGTGACTGGGTAGGCCGGGAAGAGGTGACTTGGTGGGCCAGGAGGAGGTGGCTGGGTGGACGGGAAGAGGGAAACAAGGTGAGGGTGTTGAGGGAACGGTGGTGCAGCAGCCGGGAGGAATCCTGCAGAATCCTGCGTCGTTTGTCTAGATCATCACCGCCATCTCCTCTCCTTCAGGCTGGCCCCAGCTCTTCCCTCTCCTCGCCAATTGTTGTGTTGCGTGTGTGAATACATACATTACAGCGTCACTTGGGGAACCTTGCCACTTCTCTGACTTGGTTTCGAATCCCGCTGACTGCGATCTTTCTCTGTATATACCACCGCTTATTTCTGCGAGGTGCATTGATATAAAAGTCTCTTGTGTGGTCAGAAAGTAAAGGAGGAGAATGAAATAACTTGAAGTGGAGTGGGGTGATCACAGTTTTGAGGGGTGACAGCCAGTAGTGTAGGGTGATCACAGTGGCGTGGGATGACAGCCATTGTCGTGAGGTGATCTTAGTGGCGTGAAGTGACACACACACTTTCGGAACGGCATCCACAGCGGTGTGTATCTACGACAACAATGGCACTGAGTGGTGATATCAGGAGGGTGCAGCATCACGAGACCAAAAGACACACCAAAGATCGCCACACACAGTATCTCCCGAGACAGATAAGTGGTAGTATAAATAGCCATCCTCAGCATGGGATGTGGAGCACCAATTACTTGTAGGGCGTCAACATGCTCTCTAATTGCAGATAGGATTCTGCTACATGAAGCTATTTCTTCCATAAGAATTTTTTTTTACTGTGGATACGGTCAATTGTAAGAGCATAGTTAGCGATTCCCTCTCACGAAGTACTGGAGATGTTTATTCCTGTTTTATGCAATGAGGGTTAATTCATGGTTGTTCCCCACGACCAAAATGTTAAGGTGAAGGGATGGGGGGGTTGAAACTTGCAACTTGGGCAATAATTATCAGAACTGTATTGATAGAATCGTCTTGCAAGTTCAGATGAAGATGAAAATCGTATCCTACAAGGTCCTTGAAGATTGCCTAATTTTTTTTAGGTATGGTAACACTGACACAATACTCAAAACTGGGAAAGTAAAAGTGTTTTAGGTAAATGTAAAGCCCAACTGATGTTAGTGCAAAAATAAAAGAAAAAGTAGGTAATTACCAAATGGAAAAAAAATGAGAAAAAAATTCAGATTGTTTTAGGGAGGATAATATAACATATTGTTTTACTTTTGCCTCAACTGTAACATCAAATGAACCTCACTAGATCCTGTACACTCACCTAAAACAATTCTGGTATTTAAAAATTTGAGTAAACGTGTCACAAGTTTCGCCATTGCAAAAAAAAAAAAAATTTTTTTATTTTTTACTGCCTTTATTTAAGTCAATCTTCATGGAACTTTCAGGATACGAGTCTCACGTCCTTCTAAACTTTAAATACAAAAATCAAACGATTTTGACTTTTACCAAAGTTGCTAATTTCAACTATCATCCCCCCTGCCTTAAGATTACAGGTCGCTCAGGAAGTTGATTGGATCTGTCCAGCCCTCGAGACTCGTGCAATGACTGCTACTCGAATAAGGAAGAGGAATAAATTACAGTTATTTGCCGTAACGAACCACGAAGCTGTAATCGAGGCAGCAAGAGACTTCGGCATTGATATTATGGAAAAAATTTCAAATACAAGATTAAGCAGCAGGAATTGCAGAAATGAGTTCTCAGTCTATCATGTTTACGATAACTTACTTCATCCGCCAGACGGATATCAGTTTATAATTTTTATATTTCTTGTTTCATACTATCACAGTGTCCCACTTCGGCATATCACGTAAATTTTTACGTGATATGCTACACAAAATTGGTAAAAGTAACTCTAGCAGTATTGGAAGGAAACCATTGAAGCTGTCCTGAATACTGAATGGTTTTCCTAGCTTACCCTGTGTTACTAAACCTTTGTATTAATATTCCGAACAGCTCAATGGACTGCTTGATGATATTCTGGTCACCCTATTGTAGTCTGCAAGTTCAGGTTAACAGATTATATTACGTTACTAGGAAACCCATTCTGTGGGATAGATTCTGAAAGGAAAACCATCTTATGTGATGGAGTCTGACAAGAAAACCACCCTGTGTCATGGAATATGACTGTCCAACGTGATGGTGCATGACTAAAGAAATCCAGGATGACGGAGTATGATAATGCATCCTATGTAATGGGTGTCAGGTAAACATGGATAGGTCTGGCTCTAACTTAATAAAGTGTCGTGTCGTATAGATCAAAGTAGCTGCACAGGAAAAGGTCTCTAATATTGATGACAAAGAATAAGTGACAGTTCGGTCAGCTTAGTAACACTGATACAGTTTGGTTCACATGTGTGATGCGTATGCTGGACTTGGTAAAATAAAGCGTAGCGAGAACAATCTTCAGTTAGAGCAGAAAGGAAGATTTATTACGAATTCGACGAAGAGTAAGAGTAAGAAGAACCTCAAAACACATAGAAATAAAGATCAAAGTTCCGTAGAGTCATGAAAAGGAAATGAGGAAAGCTCTCTGACGAATTTAAGGAAGAGATTGACAGTGCTGACGATGATAAGGTCGTTCTGTCGCGTCGAAATAGACATTACTGAAATAAACAATCATTTTTTTTGTACAGTTCACGTCAGAAGCAGAACTCGTGTATCACAGTGTCTCCTGATTCTGTCAGTCTGTGTTGGCCGCAGCGGACGGCTATAATCACCAGATCAATTCAGGTGATCCAATTAATCACATCGTGCCCTAGATAATCGAGTCAACTGGCCTGCTGCATATCCAGTGAGAAATTAAGTTCTCATTATGGATCAGATCCAGCCAGCAGCCTGGGAGGGGGAACTGTTGAAACACTGCTGAAATTGAGTTTTTCTCTTTCCCTTCCCCCCCCCCCAGATAAGGAATAATTACGTGGGCACACACAATCTATGTAAGATTTATTATATTCTCCGGCTGTAACACAGCTTCACTACACAACAAAACTGTTCCCTGAGTTACGATATACCAAAAGAAAAAAAGTCATACATTTTGTCCGAAAACTGTTATTCTGAAAATTGAGGATATATAGAAATATTTCATTAAGGTCATGGTTACCTACTTTGTCTACACAAGAGGTTTTCTTTGAAGAAAAGCTGGAAAGGGAGACCCGTTGCCAAGACTGAGACTTGTACCCAAGCCATATATTTCCCGGAGGCACAAGAAAATTTACTGCGATGGTAACTTTACCCAACTACTAAGATTAATTTTCAGGTGTAAGATTTGTAAAATTTTAGTACAAACCCCATTTTGAGCCTAGGAGATTGAGAGGGCCTACGGGAGTGAGGGGGTCTACGAGAATGAGAGGACATACGAGAGTGATAAGGCCTACGAGAGTGAGAGGACCTACGAGAGTGAGAGGGCCTACGAGAGTGAGAGGGTCTGCGAGAGTGAGAAGTGATGGTGGTCATGTTTACCAGGAAGCTGCAAGAGTCAGAATTTGTGGACATGTTGAGGAGGTAGGTACAAGAAGCCTTGCAGATAAATGGATAAGTTCCACACCAAAGAACACGGTCTTGTTTGGGTACAATCCCGAGGACCCTCTCCAGCTACGGTGTGTTGGGAGGTTGTGTGGGCTCACACCAGTCACACCTCTCATGCTATGGTGTGTAGGGAGGCTGTGGGGATCACACCACACGGGTCTCACCACACAGGTCACACCACACAGGTCACACCTCTCCGTTACTGACACTTCAACGAATTTTACTTGATGATGTTTAAAGAGTCTTCATAGAGGGCACTGGTGCCACCCTTCCCTTCCTCGGATCAAACCTGATTACATTCCCCAGGCGCTGAATTACCCATACTGATTTGGCGCTTCCCAAGAATATAATAATAATAATAATAATAATAATAATAATAATAATAATAATAATAATAATAATAATAATAATAGTAATAATAATAATAATAATAATAATCATAGGTAGTAGGGTGGTAGACAGCAACCACCCAGGGAGGTACTACCGTCCTGCCAAGAGTGTAAAACAGAAACCTGTAACTGTTTTACATGATGGTAGGATTGCTGGTGTTCTTTTTTCTGTCTCATAGACATGCAAGATTTCAGGTACGTCTTGCTACTTCTACTTACACTTAGGTCACACTACACATGCATGTACACGCATATAAATACACACCCCCTCTGGGTTTTCTTCTATTTTTCTTACTAGTTCTTGTTCTTGTTTATTTCCTCTTATCTCCCTGGGGAAGTTTAACAGAATTCTTCCTCCGTAAGCCATGCGTATTGTAAGAGTCGACTAAAATGGCGGGAGCAAGGGGCTAGTAACCCCTTCTACTTTTTGGGCCACTCTGCCTCGGTGGGATACGGCCGGTGCGTTGAATGATGATGATGATGATGATGATGATGATGATAATAAATAATAATAATAATAATAATAATAATAATAATAATAATAATAATAATGACAGCAATAATATTAATAATATAGTAATAATAGCAATAATAATGATAATCTCAAACCCCACTGGACTATGGCCTACAAGAGTAATTGAAGATCGTCAGCAAAGAAAGAACACTGGTTTTTGAAGCTTTTGTCCGGGGTTAATGTCCTCTTTACGGTGAAGGAAAAAGATCTCATTTTTTTACGAATGACTCAATCAATTTTCTTAATTTATTGAAGCTCTATTGTTAGACCACATTCTGACAAAACAGGTGGTGTGTGTGTGTGTGTGTGTGTGTGTGTGTGTGTGTGTGTGTGTGTGTGTGTGTTTTACTCGCCTATTTGTATCTGCAGGGGTCGATTCATAGCTCCTGGATCCGCCTCTTCACTAGTCGCCACTAGGTCCTCTTTCTCCCTGCTCCATGAACTTTATCATACCTCGTCTTAAAACTATGTATGGTTCCTTCCTCCACTACGTCGCTTGCCAGACTTATACACTTTCTGACAATTCTATGACTAAAGAAATACTTCCTAACATCCCTTTGACTCATCTGAGTCTTTAGTTTCCAATTGTGTCCCATTGCTTCAGTGTTCTTTCTCTTGAACAACCTGTCTGTCTACCTTGTCAATTCCTCGCACTATTTTGTATGTTGTTATCATGTCTCTCATGACCCTCCTGCACTCCATTGTCGTCAGGCCATTTTCCTTAATCTTTCTTCGTAGGACATTCCCCTTAGCTCTGGAACTAATCTTGTTGCAAACCTTTGCACTTTCTTTAATTTCTTGACGTGCTTGACCAGGAGTGGGTTCCAAACTGGTGCTGCATACTTCAGTATGGGCCTGACGTACACGGTGTACAGAGTCTTGAATTATTCCTTACTGAGGTACCGGAACGCTATTCTCAGGTTTGCCAGGCGCCCATATGCCGCAGCAGTTATCTGGTTGATGTACGCCTCAGGAGATGTGCTCGGTATTATACTTACCCCAAGATCCATTTTCTTGAGTGAGAAACCATACCACGGGTGGAGTATGGTTTCTCAAACCACCCGTGGTATGGTTTCTTTGCAATCGTGTCATTACGATTTAGTGAGTCTTCTTTAGTGAGGTTTACAGTTTTGACTACCTATACTATACTCTGCGATCTCCTTTGCCCTTCCCCGATCTTCATGACTTTACATTTGACAGGGTTAATTTCGAGGATCCAGTGGTTTGGAGCCTGTCCAGATCTCTTTGTAGTCCTGCCTGATCCTCATCCGATTTAATTCTCCTCATTAGCTTCACATCATCTGCAAACAGGGACACTTCTGAATCTATCCTTTCAGTCTTGTCATTCACATATACCAACAATAGAACTGGTCCCAGGACTGACCCCTGTGGAACCCCGCTCGTCTCAGGCACCCACTCTGACACCTGGTCACGTACCATGACTCATTGTTGCCTCCCTGTCAGGTGTTCTCTGATCCATTGCAGTGCCCTTCCTGTTATGCGTGCCTGTTTCTCTAGCTTTTGCTTTAATCTCTTGTGAGGAACTGTGTGTGTATGTACTCACCTAATTGTAGTTGCAGGGGTCGAGACTCAGCTCTTGGCCCCGCCTCTTCACCGTGTGTGTGTGTGTGTGTGTGTGTGTGTGTGTGTGTGTGTGTGTGTGTGTGTGTGTACTCACCTAATTGTACTCACCTAATTGTGGTTGCAGGGGTCGAGACTCACCTCCTGGCCCCGCCTCTTCACTGATCGCTACTGAGTCCTCTCTCTCTCTGCTTCCTGAGCTTTGTCATACCTCTTCTTAAAACTATGTATGGTTCCTGCCTCCACTACTTCACTTGCTAGGCTATTCCACTTCCTGACAACTCTATGACTGAAGAAATACTTCCTAACGTCCCTGTGACTCGTCTGAGTCTTCAGCTTCCAGTTGTGACCCCTTGTCCTGTGTCCCCTCTCTGGAACATCCTATCTCTGTCCACCTTGTCTATTCCCCGCAGTATCTTGTATGTCGTTATCATGTCTCCCCTGACCCTTCTGTCCTCCAGTGTCGTCAGTCCGATTTCCCTAAACCTTTCCTCGTACGACATTCCCTTGAGCTCTGGGACTAGCCTTGTTGCAAACCTTTGTACTTTCTCTAACTTCTTGACGTGCTTGACCAGGTGTGGGTTCCAGACTGGTGCTGCATACTCCAGTATGGGCCTAACATACACAGTGTACAGTGTCTTGAACGATTCCTTATTAAGGTATCGGAACGCTATTCTCAGGTTTGCCAGGCGCCCGTATGCTGCAGCAGTTATTTGGTTGATGTGTGCCTCCGGTGATGTGCTCGGTGTCATGGTCACCCCAAGGTCTTTCTCCCTGAGTGAGGTATGTAGTCGTTGTCCACCTAGCCTATACTCTGTCTGCGGTCTTCTTTGCCCCTCCCCAATCTTCATGACTTTGCATTTGGCTGGATTGAATTCGGGAAGCCAGTTACTGGACCACATGTCCAGCCTGTCCAGGTCTCTTTGCAGTCCTGCCTCATCCTCGTCCGATTTAATTCTTCTCATCAACTTCACGTCATCTGCGAACAGGGACACTTCAGAGTCTATTCCTTCCATCATGTCGTTCACATATATCAAAAATAGCACTGGTCCCAGAACTGACCCCTGTGGGACCCCGCTTGTAACAGGCGCCCACTGTGATACCTCTTCACGTACCATGACTCGTTGCTGCCTCCCTGTCAGGTATTCCCTTATCCATTGCAGTGCCCTCCATTTTACATGCGCCTGATCCTCCAGCTTCTGCACTAATCTCTTGTGGGGAACTGTGTCAAAGGCCTTCCTGCAGTCTAGGAAAACGCAATCTACCCACCAATCTCTCTCGTGTCTTACTTCTGTTACCTTGTCATAAAACTCCAGGAGGTTTGTGATACAGGATTTGCCTTCCATGTACCCATGCTGGTTTTCATTTATAATCTTGTTTCCTTTCCAGGTGTTCGACCACTCTCCTCCTGATAATCTTCTCCATGACTTTGCACACAATACATGTCAGTGACACAGGTCTGTGATTTAGTGCCTCGTTTCTGTTTCCTTTCTTAAATATGGGGACTACATTAGCTGTCTTCCATTTCTCAGGTAGTTGCCCAGTTTCAAGGGATGTGTTGAAGATTGTGGTTAGAGGCACGCACAGCATCTCTGCTCCTTCTCTAAGGACCCATGGGGAGATGTTGTCCGGTCCCATCGCCTTTGAGGAGTCAAGGTCACTTAAGACCTTCTTCACCTCCTCCTCAGTTGTTCGTATGTCATCCAACACTTGTTGGTATATTCCCTCTTGATGTTCCCTTCTGTGCTGTCTTCCCACAGCCCTTCCTGTCTCTACTGTAAAAACTTCCTTAAATCTCCTGTTCAGCTCCTCACATACCTCCTGATCATTTCTTGTGAGTTCTCCACCTTCTGTCCTTAATCTGATCACCTGGTCTTTGACTGTTGTCTTCCTCCTGATGTGGCTATACAACAGTTTCGGGTCAGTCTTGATTCTCGATGCTATGTCATATTCATACTGTCGCTGGGCCTCCCTCCTTACCTGTGCATACTCATTCCTGGCTCTGCGGCTGATCTCCCTATTTTCGTGTGTTCTCTGCCTTCTGTACTTTTTTCCATTCTCTATTGCACTTTGTTTTTGCCTCCTTACACCGTCGGGTAAGCCAGGGGCTCGTTCTGGTCTTCCCGTTGTTACTGTTGCCCTTGGGAATAAACTTTTCTACTGCCTCCTTGCGTTTTGTTGTTACATATTCCATCATTTCATTTACTGGCTTTCCTGCAGTTCTCTGTCCCACTGGACCTCTCGCAGGAAGTTCTTCAACCCTATGTAGTCCCCTCTTTTATAGTCAGGCTTTTCCCATTCAACTCCTGTTATTCTCTCCACTTGCAGCTCTACTATGTATTCAAAGCACAGAACCACGTGGTCGCTAGCTCCTAGGGGACTCTCATACTTGATGTCCTCAATGTCTGAGCTGCCCAGGGTGAACACAAGGTCCAATCTTGCTGGTTCATCCTCCCCTCTCACTCTGGTAGTGTCCTTAACATGTTGGTGCATGAGGTTTTCCAGCACCACGTCCACGTGTGTGTGTGTGTGTGTGTGTGTGTGTGTGTGTGTGTGTGTGTGTGTGTGTGTGTGTGTGTGTGTGTGTGTGTGTGTGCATGCTAGTGATATTCTCCAGGATATGCTCTTTTCTGGTTACTTTAAGTTAGAGTATCTAGAGTTTATTCAGAAGGAGTAAAAATTTCCTGAGAGAAAACTTTGTCTCTAACACCAGAGGCGCTATTTCAGTCTCTGTGTTTCAATCTTTCTCCCTTCAGGGGAGGGCTCGAGCTGTAGCGTCTCGATCAGACGGATTCATTCGTTACTCGTAAATTTAGTAATAATAATACCTAGAGTATACCTGGAGGGGTTCTGGGGGTTAACGCCACCGCGGCCCGGTTCCTGAGCAGGTCTCGTGGCCCTATTCCGGGAGTCCTGCTTCGTCCCAAACATCCGAACCTCCGGCTTAGGAAATCTGACGGTGACCCATCTCCTCAGTGGGCTTACGCGTCACTTACCGGCGACCTCCTTCGGCGCGCGCACACACACACACACACACACACACACACACACACACACACACCACACACACACACACACACACACACACACACACACAATACTCGGTATTGCTAAAAATATGGTTATCTGACCTTATAAAGGACAGTAAAGAACATTGTTGGCTCGGGTAGAGATTGGGTAGATTATGGAGGGAATGATAAGTGAATAGTGGGTTGGGAAGTGAATAAATGGGTTGTGGAGGGAATAGATGGTTGGGGAAAAGGATGAATGGGTGAGTCAGGAAGAGAATGGTGGGTTGGAGAAGAGATGAGTGGGCTTAGAAGGGATAGGAAGGTTGGAGGAATTTTGAGTAAGAGAAGGAATGGATGTACATTAAGGGATGTTTGAGGGAAAGGATGAGTATATGGTGAGTATATTGGGAGGAAATGGTTTGGTGTTACATGGCAACTGTCACCGAGGGAAATTTATTATAACCCTAATTTTTAAAGGGGAGGGCCGGAAGCCAGCTAAAGGCCTCGGTCAGATGACCAAAAGCTCCAGCGGAGGGTCAACATAAGACTAAAGACCCGCGTCAGGAAACACTAGTCCTGTTTCCTGACAAACCTTACCTAACATAACCTCACCTGAGGGAGATCCCAGCCTTTACCACGGATTTTGCATAAACAATTCTCTTGCAAATTCTCTTCCTTTTTTTTCCCAACCGCATTACAGCTAAGTCCGCATAAAGTTGCACGAACCATCTGCGGTCATTTCAGCCGCGTGTTTGTTGTCATTATCGCACACAGCGTCGGAGTAAACATGTTTCAGTGCTTCTATTGGCTAAATAGTTGCAAGACAGGAATTTGTTTTTGCGAAACCCGACGTTTGATACAGTATAGTACTGTGGGTAGCTCAGACAAGCTGCGGGCAGGTTTACCTATATCTTTTCACATATTAGTGAGTAGGTACGTGGATGTTAGCTGACCCTTGTGGGTTGCATCCCATGGAAATGGGTTAAGATATCCTAAAAATAGCTAGTTCCAGTATTATTATTATTATTATTATTATTATATTATATTATTATTAAGTAGTAGTTAGTAGTAGTAGTAGTGAGTAGAGTAGTAGCATAGTAGATAGTAGTATAGTAGTAGTAGTAGTAGTAGTAGTAGTAGTAGCAGTAGTAGTAGTAGTAGTAGTAGCAGTAGCAGCAGCAGTAGTAGTGTCGTGTGGGGTTCGGTAAGGAGATAAGAGGGTTGAAGGTAGACACACTTGTTGGATGGTAACACTATGTATTGTCAGACTGTGATGAGAGGTGGGAGCCCAGGCCTGCCGTGTTCTTGCCTGTTCGTAGGTGGTCCGTCGAGTGAGAAGGAGGCAGCTCGTCTCATTTGACTCATGCTGTATCCCGTGACGTCATACAGTCACTCGGCCTATTAGGGATCTTCTATATAAAGCACATGGATGGTACTATAATGCTCATCTAATCTATGCATACAACACATGTAAAGGAGGATCAGCAACTATGCTGACAGTAGCAGCAGCAGTAGTAGCAGTAAGTGCCTCAACAGCAGCGGTGGTGGTAGTGAAGCAATGGTTATTACTATGAATTATAATGTCTAACTCGATACTTTTAATAGATATTAATAAAATTTCCCAATAATAACTATTTCTTTTAAATCCACCTTTTATGAACATTCAGTCCCCTCTTGACCTGGTTATAAAGCCATATTTATCAGGGCTTATCTCGGCTCATACACTGAGATCAAAGGATTTTCCTCATACATAATGAGCAATAAATGGCCTTGAATTTAACCACGCCTCGGTGCATGCAGCACTGAATTTATATCTCTTTGTAAACTTATTATTTTTAGATGGGGGTTTAATAAACTTATGTTTGAACTCAATAAATGGTGAAATGTTCATTTTTTTTTGGTTAAGTGGAAGGATGCGCTGGACTTGGGTGCGTTGAGCAGACGAGCATATGACCTGCACTCGTGGAGATCAGCAAAGCTCAGTGATTGAGTGATAACCTCTCAGCCGATAGGATGATTTTATGTGATCGCTGACGGCTCTTGACTCGCATAACTCTAAGAACGATATGCTCATGACTCTATCAACAGGCTCATGACTAACAGGCTGATGACTAACAACAGGCTCATGATTCTAACAACAGGCTCATGATTCTAACACCAGGCTCATAACTAACAACAGGCTCATGATTTTAACAACATGCTCATGATTCTAACATGCTCATTGGAGAAACTCGATCTAGATACTCGAAAAATATCCAGGAAAAGGAATTATGTTAAATTGTTAGGGAGTCCATCGAAATAATAGGCTGGATATTTTTCGAATGATGCACAATCCTCCTCCCGCCTAAGACGACAACTCACAGGCTGGATAAGCTTTTAAAATAGCTTGCATTGTATTGTATTACATTATACTTTTTTGTAATTTCATAAACTAGTACAACTGAACTTTTTTCAATTTGTCAATAACAATTTTTTATTGAATAATTTAGTAAATTGTAGCGTAAAATGTTTTAACCTGCTGTCGATACTATGTGCTAAACCCGCTAGGATAAAAACTATGTTGTTTTAGTGCGAGTTTAGGTCTGCCTGAAATGCTGTGTATTTTTGTTCAATGACGAAACGAAAATAATATTATTATTGCTAATAATTATAATAATATTGTTTTATTAATAATTATTATAATTAATATAATATTTTATAATATTATATTAATAATATAAAATATTATTAATATACAATATTAAAAATATAATATTATTAATAATAGCATCACATCATGTATCTGTGTAGTGGTTGTGACAGGACATCAACACCATGCCCGGCCCATCAAGGGTAGGGTAGGTGCCTGAGCTAGAGCTCACAGCTCACAAGACTGTCATTCTCATTAGCCCCCTTGGGGCGGGGATGGCAGACCAGAGAGGCCTAGCTTGTGGCTAGGCCTGGGGACAGTTGGTCCCAAAGATGAGGAGGTACTTGTGCCTCCTCCCATGGGAGACTTAGGTCTCAGACACTCCCTAAAGAGGGAGCCAAAGTCGGGCCATCACTTGGAAAAGGCCCGGGCCGGGAGAATACCGGCGAATCTTTAATAATAATCAATAAATAATTATGACGGGAATGACGTTTTGTTGTTATCACTTGTGTTTCGAGGACGACTCTCTGGGCCTAGATATGCGTCACTCGTCTCTAGCTCTTAAACTGTCCAAACGCAGATCTACGTTTTTTCAACATTTGAATGTAAAAAAAAAGTAGATCTTTTTTTACATTTGAAAACGTGTAAAAAAACTTTGATCTACTTTTTTTTGTTATATTTGAAAATATATATAAAAAACGTAGATCTGCTTGGACAGTTTAAGAGCTAGAGAACAGTTGTGTGCGCCTAAGCATGCTCAACCGCTTCAAGACCAATACTGGTCTACTCTCGGTATTCCTGTGTCTGGCAGACTCTGCCATGGTGCAAGGCAAGAAGTTCATTCGCTGTAAGAGGTTTTCCATGTACACACTGGTTGCGGCGTACCCTCCCTGATACCAGCAAGCTTCGTTTCTCGTGTATTTTCCATTAATACTTTGTTTTTTCTTCGTTTGTCCACTTCATCTCTCTTTCTCGTGGACACACACACCACTAACACACACACATCAATGGTGGTAGTCTTGAGGGACTTTCCTTAGGCAGCAGCCACGAAAGCTTTCTTCGAGTCCGAGACATGACAAAAGATAAAAAAAAAATCAAGAGGATGAAAAGGCTCCGTGCCGGAGGGCCGTTATGACCAGCACGTCCCCAACACACTTGAGTACAAGCTAATGTGGTGAGGATGTTTTTGGTGGCAGGTGTTCCACTAAGGTGAAACTCTGCCAGAGGAGCGAGAACTACCAGAGAAACCACCAAACAAGCGAGGAACTATCCGAGGAACTACCAGAGGAACAAAAGGAACGATGAGCTACCAAAACACCAGGAACATGGAACTGCCAGAAGAACAAGAGGAACGAGGAACTACCAGAAGAACAAGAGAAACGAGGAACTACCAGGAGAACAAGAGGAACGAGAAACTACCAGAACACGAGGAACGAGGAGCTGCCAGAAGAGCCACAAGAGGAACGAGGATCTACTAGAGGAACGAAAAGCAACCAGAGGAACCACCAGAGGAACGAAGAACTACCCGAGGAACCACCATAGGATCGAGGAACTATACGAAGAACTAGGAACTACCTGAAGAACAACAGGAGGAACCACAAGAGGAACGAGGAGCTACCAGGAAAACCACAAGAGGAACGAGGAGCTACCAGAAAAACCACAAGAGGAACGAGGAGCTACCAGAGGAACGAAAAACAACCAGTGGAACTACCAAAGGAACGAGGAGCCACCAAAGAAACGAGAAACTATCAGAGGAACGAAGACTTACCCTTGGAATTAGGAATTACGAGAGGAAGGGGGAGTTACCACAAAAATAATTAACTACAAGAGAGGCGAGAAACAACCAGAAGAATGAGCAACCATTAATGAAACGACGAGAGAAACGAGAAACTACAAGAGACAGTAATAACACCCAGATAAAGTGAGGAGCTACTACAAGGTCATGACATACGTTGAGGGACCCACAGGTGTCCCTGCGTGAGAATTAAACTCCCTGGGTGAGGCTTAATTCCTAATCCACAAAATGAAGTCGTGTTTTTTTTTAATTCTAAGAGTGGGATTCGACGTTTTGTGTTGGGTATGTGAACCATACCCCCGGCCGGGATTGAACCCGCGGTCATAGAGTCTCAAAACCTAGTTGGATGAATCTTATTGTGGCTAGCTGGTCTAGTGGCTAACGCGACGGGCTGGAGTTTTGAGACTCTATGACCGCGGGTTCAATCCCGGCCGGGGGTATGGTTTGTTTGCAATCGTGTCATTACGATTTCTTGAGTCATGTTGGGTATGTGCTTCTGCACGAAGACTAGAGAGTGTAAGAGAAGTCGTGAGTCATGTTCTATTCTCCATCTTCTCGGCCGTGCTGTAGTCTCGCTTGCGAGTCTAGCATAAACAAGGAAGCATCTGAAACTAGGCGTGACCTTTGGGAAATCTTTGCTAGACTCGACTTCTTTTCTTTTCCAGTACCAATTTTCCTGGGGGATTCTTTCTGAAATTTACTGAACTTTTATATTGGGATTATTCGATCGTTCGTTCCCTCCCTCCCTCCTTCAGTCACTCACTCATTTCCTTTCTTCCTCACTCATTCTTTCCCTCTCTCTCTCTTTCTCTCTCTCTAAGACCACAATATTCTCTGCTTAGGTGAATCAAATATAGACAGTAACTTTGATGAGCTCCTTTGACAACTTTGACGCAAAACAGACTGACTGAATGGTTGATTGGTCGATTGTTTCATGGATTCGGACAATAACGCCTGTCGACTTTCTTCTTCGGTAGTTGTAGCATCTAGCTAGGGCTTCAGACAGCATAAAAGTTCAAACAACAATGGTATTTCTGGCCGCCGGTAATACCGGGAATTCTATATAAAAAATTTCCTTCAAGTAGGGGAAGGGAGGCTTGCCTTGAAGCTTTTGAAGAGATTATGATGATACGAATTAGAGCTGAATTTCTTTCCCATGGCGCTAAATGACTTTCAGTCATTAGAAAAAATAAAATTAAAAAAATATATGAAAAAACTCTAGAGAGACGACGGAACTTTACGAGCATAACTCTGCTCATGTAACTACGGAAAAAACTGCAGGTTCTTCCAATGAGACTTGTATGAGGTGAGCAAGCGAGTAGAATGGCAAATGGAAAATGGAATTTAGGGTATTATAATACAAACTGGGAAGCGATAGACCAGTAAGAATCATACAAGGCCTTTAAAATGGGAAGGAATCCGGTTTCATTTGAAGAGTCCATTATCAACATCAACACACCTCTCTTTAATGGCGAGTTTAACGTAGATACGTGGCACGTCAGGGAAATACAAGAAAGTGAGGCCACATAAAGAATATAGATTGTTAAATATTATTGCGAGTTTTTGTCAGAGGAAGATTTGGGAGTAAATAACAACAGAATAGTCTCTCCTGATCACAAAAATTCTGGAGTGAAAAACGTGTGTGGTACACTGACATATTTCAAAATAGCCTTTTTGTATGCATGAATAAATGCTAAAATAAATCACATATGTTAAACCAGAACTAGAATATAAAACGGAGGTTTTGTATTTACACCAAAACAAAAGTAGACAAAAAGAGAAAATATTTTAAAACAGGAATTAACATAAATTTGATTTATATACACAGACACCTCTCGTGTAAAATAAAGTTCAATAACATCAAATCCCTTAATACAACCATAAGGCAGCATCGATACCATGCCCAGCCCTTCTAGGGTAGGGTAGGTGCCTGAGCCGGAGATTGTAGCTCACAAGACTGTCATTCCCATTAACCCCCTTGGGGCGGGGATGGCAGACCAGAGAGGCCTAGCTTGTGGCTAGGCCTGGGGACAATTGGTCCCAAAGATGAGGAGGTATTTGTGCCTCCTCCCATGGGAGACTTAGGTCTCAGACACTCCCTAAAGAGGGAGCCAAGGCCGGGCCACCACTTGGAAAAGGCCCGGGCCGGGAGAATACCGGCGAATCTTTAATAATAATAATAATAATAATACATAAGGCAGCTACAGCACAAATGTCACTATAAGTCCTTTATTTACTGGGAGAACAGGTTTGCTAGAGCCATATTACCGACAACACATACATAAATATACATGATTAAATCGTAGCGATAACACTTTTTTTTAACAAGCAGAAATTGGGACAATAACAGCTGTAGTCTGTTGAATGGAACAAAGTCGCTGATTTAAGCATATCTGTTTGATCCTACAACTAGTCCCTTAGAACAAACACTTCATTTCAGGGTCTTGTGATTTGTTCCGAAACTGCGACTGAGAACGAGAACCTGCTTCCAAGTCCCTTCCTTCATCCCGAAACAACCCACTGCGCCTGTAACAGCCGGTGATTCGACCATGAAAATCTGGTTCGATCATGTGCCTGGGCGTTATCGGAGGTGAGATATATCTCGGTCCGACAAACTCAGGCAATGGCAGTCTCCAAACCGCCAATTCCACATTAGAACACAATTAACCGCGACATGTTTGAAACATTACAAGGAACTGCACCAGTCATTTGACACCTCAGTGTTTACCGAAGACGTTGGCGAATATCTAAAACTACCGAACGAAAAAGAGGTAGTGGAACTTTTATGTGCAGTAGAAAGTACGATTGATGGCAGAGTAACAGGAAGACAGAAGACACTTTTCGATTTCAAAACAATTTCAAGTCATTTAAATATGCAGTTTTTACTTTGCAGAGAACGACCATCATATATTCCAAAGCAAATCTAAACATTCTATTACGAACACAGGTATAGTACGGTCTGTGTACCTGGTCGTTATGGGATTAAAGTGTAGCAAACAAAACTCAACAAATGTATATGACTTGTATTTTCTTTCACCAAGTATTAACATGCTTGTATTTACAAATATTTACAATATGTACAGTGGTGGAATAATTAGTGTACAACACGGTGAAATGGTACCTTCTCTGGCTTTTATTTTTGCAAAAAAAACAAAAGCCAGAGAATGCACCGTGCTCGACCAAGAGCCCAGGCAAATCTGTCAATTCGCTTGGCACAAGCGGACTATGTTGCTTCAACTTTTGCGGGCTTATCTGTGATTGGCCAATGAACGAAGACACTGATTTAACGACGGATACCCTATTGATCGTTTCATCCTGAGCACCTAGTTTGCTGGTCGGGAGGCAGCCTATATGGGAGTGTGACATACGCCGAATAAATTGTAACATACTCGTCGCATGTCACACATTCCAAAATCAACTACTAAACACCTCACAATCCACAAACACACATTTCGGAACTTAATTCAATATTCTAGAACCCACCAACATACTCCTAGAACAACTACCACATACTTTTTAACTCTGACGTGAACCCACCAAAACTCTCGTGAACCTATCACTGCACACTCCAGAACACAGCACCACACTCCAGAACCCACCTTTACTCTCCAGAGCTTACGACTACACATCTAGAATTCACCACTGGACTAAAAGACTACAAATTCCTAGAAATGGTTGAGATGTTAGTGTAGACAATCTGTATGACCCGGAAATATTAACTAGCTCGCCAACCTGGAAGAATGTACCAGCTTCATAACGCGGTAGTATAAATCATCTTCACGTCCAGGAAGAAAAAACCAGCTTAGTGACCTGGAAATATGAGCCAGCATCACTATCAGAAAATATGAAGCAGCTTCACAACCCGGATGTATAAATCAACTGGACGACCTGGAAGTAGTATGAACCAAAATATGAAACAGCCGTAAGACAATGTGTTAGGGGAAATAAAACACTGGGTGATAGTAAATAGAGCGAGGCACACATGTATACAGTATGATAGTATCGACATGTGGGTTTTGTGTGTGTGTGTGTGTGTGTGTGTGTGTGTGTGTGTGTGTGTGTGTGTGTGTGTGTGTGTGTGTGTGTGTGTGTGTGTGAATTCATGTTTTTAAGGCAGTAAATGTTTTAGAACATGTCTCTCAAATTTTCACATCTTTTTTTTAGCTTAATTAGAAGCGATATGTTGATTATGTTGGTAATTGTATTATGACAGTTTGCAAAGTGGAATTAGTATTCTCTCCCCGACGTGTCCTGACGATGATTTAGCCTGTGCTGACAGGCACGTTTTATTTTAAATTATGCACAAACACACAATGGAACACAAGCACACCAGAGACGGGCGCAGCAGATGCTGAGCCCAGTCATAGGTGAAGGTAAAATACAATGTTAAAAGGTAGGACGCTCCTACCACCGGTGATGCCGTCACCTAACTCCTTCACCTCTGCTCCCTTCCCTGTTCTACATCCTCGATATTCATATATTTCACAGTTTTGTACGCCATTAATGCAATAATGATTGATATTTTCGGGTGAAAATTAACCCCCTCGGCCCGCTCTCTGACCCGGCATCCTGACTTCAGACACATTATGAAAGAACTACTACCGAACAAACACAAAACTAAAGTACTTACTGTATTTATGCAGATGTATGTAAGATTTTCCTCTGGTGTGAGTTGTGTTATGGTTTGATAGTGTGTTATAATGTGGCAGAGTGTCATGATAATAGTGTTCTATGGTTGTCTGTCATGGTGAGATGCCATGAAAGGGAAAATTTATAAATTTTTGCATCATACACTATTGGTAAAAACGTAAAAAAAAATATATATAATTCACGGTATTGAGGCTGGAATAATTGAAAACAAGCTCACAAATTGGAAATTAAAATTACTGCGTTTCCGTCCATTCTAGGCCATCATCAGGACAGGATTAAAGGGAGAGTCAAAATTAACGTGGAGGCAGTGTGACGTCAGGAGACAGCCAAGATTAGGTGAAAATAAGAGTAAAATGTTTTAACTTTATTCCGTGCATTCTCTTTCGTTAGATAAATTCTGATTAAGAAAGGAAAAGGCAGCATGTCTATCTTGCGCTTAATGAACAGAGGATCGAGCCTTCACTAGTCCTTGAGAGATGGTACAAAGGCGAAAGGAGGAAAGAGAGGGGATGGAGAAGACAGACAGGAGATCCCAGACACAGGAAGATCAAATACAGCCTCCCTCACAACTTCCTATAGAAGCCTCCCAACCAGGTCAACCCCAGTGCAACCAAACACTCTAAACCAAAACACCCATGCCACATCCAATGCCCCCACCCACTGCATTACAAACTCCACCCCCACAGCAACCACCCATAGTTCCTTATCAGGTCTCCCACTTCCCCAACCCCAATACACCTCCCAGACCACAATCTTAGAAAAGAAGTTGAAGGTGTGGTATATAAATGCAGATAGAATAACAAATAAGTATGAGGAGTGGCACGAAAGAATCAAGGAGACATCCCCAGACATAATAGCACTCACAGAAACAAAACTCACAAGAATAATAACAGATTCAATCTTTCCATCCGGATATCAAATCCTCAGGAAAGACAGAGGGAGGAGAGGGGGAGGAGGAGTTGCACTGCTCATTAAAAACCAGTGGGGGTTTGAGAAAATGGAAGGAATGGATGGCACGGGCGAAAGGGACTACTTAGTAGGAACAATCCAGTCTGAGGGACATAAGGTGATAATTGCAGTAATGTACAACCCACCACAGAACTGCAGGAGGCCAAGAGAAGAATACGATGAGAGCAACAGAGCAATGGTCGACACACTAGCCGAGGTGGCCAGGAGAGCACACATGGGGGGAGCAAAGTTACTAGTTATGGGTGATTTCAATCACAAGGAGATTGACTGGGAAAACCTGAAGCCCCATGGGGGTCCCGAAACATGGAGAGCCAAGATGATGGATGTGGTACTGGAAAACCTCATGCATCAACATGTTAGAGACACTACCAGAGAGAGAGGAGAGGATGAACCAGCAAGACTGGACCTTGTATTCACCTTGAGTAGTTCTGACATCGAGGACATCATGTATGAAAGGCCCCTGGGAGCTAGTGATCATGTGGTTCTGTGCTTCGACTACATAGTTGAGCTCCAAGTGGAGAGAGCAGCAGGAATAGGGTGGGAAAAACCAAACTACAAAAGGAGGAAATACTCAGGCTTGAGGAACTTCTTTTAAGACATTCAGTGGGAGAGGGAACTGACAGGAAAACCAGTACAAGAAATGATGGACTATGTGGCAACAAAATGCAAGGAGGCAGAGGAGAGGTTTGTTCCCAAGGGAAACAGAAATAATGGGAAGAACAGAGCGAGTCCTTGGTTCACCCAAAGGTGTAGGGAGGCAAAAACTAGGTGTACTAGAGAATGGAAAAGGTACAGAAGACAGAGAACTCAGGGAAATAAAGAGATTAGCCGAAGAGCCAGAAACGAATATGCACATTTAAGAAGGGAGGCTCAGCGGCAATACGAAAATGACATAGCATCATCGAAAGTCAAGACTGACCCGAAACTGTTGTACAGCCACATCAGGAGGAAAACAACAGTCAAGGACCAGGTAATCAGACTGAGGGAGGGTGATGGGGAATTCACAAGAAACGACCGGGAGGTATGTCAGGAGCTCAACACAAGATTTAAAGAAGTATTTACAGTGGAAACCAGTAGGACTCCAGGAAATCAGAGCAGGGGGGTGCACCAGCAAGTGCTGGATGAGGTACATATAACCAAGGAGGAGGTGAAGAAGCTGCTATGCGAACTTGACACCTCAAAGGCGGTGGGACCAGATAACATCTCTCCGTGGGTCCTTAAAGAGGGAGCAGAGACATTGTGTGTACCATTAACAAAGATCTTCAGCACATCATTTGAAACTGGGCAACTCCCCGAGGTATGGAAGATGGCAAATGTCGTCCCAATTTTTAAAAAGGGAGACAGACATGAGGCACTAAACTACAGACCTGTATCATTAACGTGTATAGTATGCAAGGTCATGGAGAATATCATCAGGAGGAGAGTGGTGGAGCACCTGGAAAGAAACAAGTGTATAATTGACAACCAGAATGGTTTCAGGGAGGGAAAATCATGTGTCACAAACCTATTAGAGTTTTATGACAAGGTGACAGAAGTAAGACAAGAGAGAGACGGGTGGATCGACTGCATTTTTTTGGACTGCAAGAAGGCCTTCGACACAGTTCCTCACAAGAGGTTACTG
Organism: Cherax quadricarinatus; assembly: GCF_026875155.1. Lineage (NCBI taxonomy): Eukaryota > Metazoa > Arthropoda > Malacostraca > Decapoda > Parastacidae > Cherax > Cherax quadricarinatus. Next base: position 26,364,100 of record NC_069418.1, on the reverse strand, counting down.
CAAAAGCTAGAGGATCAGGCTCACATAACAGGAAAGGCACTGCAATGGACAAGAGAATACCTTACAGGGAGGCAACAACGAGTCATGGTACGTGACGAGGTGTCAAAGTGGGCGCCTGTGACAAGCGGGGTTCCACAGGGGTCAGTCCTAGGACCTGTGCTGTTCTTGGTATATGTGAATGACATAACGGAAGGGATAGACTCAGAAGTGTCCTTGTTTGCGGACGACGTGAAGTTAATGAGAAAAATCAAATCGGATGAGGATCAGGCAGGACTACAAAGAGACCTGGACAGGCTACAAGCCTGGTCCAGCAACTGGCTCCTTGAGTTTAACCCCGCCAAATGTAAAGTCATGAAGATTGGGGAAGGGCAAAGAAGACCGCAGACACAATATAGTTTAGATGGCCAAAGTCTGCAAACCTCACTCAAGGAAAAAGATCTGGGGGTGAGTATAACACCGAGCATATCTCCTGAGGCGCACATCAATCAGATAACTGCTGCAGCATACGGGCGCCTGGCAAACCTACGGATAGCGTTCCGATACCTCAGTAAGGAGTCGTTCAAGACTCTGTATACCATTTACGTCAGGCCCATACTGGAGTATGCAGCACCAGTTTGGAATCCACACCTAGTCAAGCACGTCAAGAAATTAGAGAAAGTGCAAAGGTTTGCAACAAGACTAGTCCCAGAGCTACGGGGATTGTCCTACGAAGAAAGGTTGAGGGAAATCGGCCTGACGACAATGGAGGCCAGGAGGGTCAGGGGAGACATGATAACGACATATAAAATACTGCGCGGAATAGACGAGGTGGACAAAGACGGGATGTTCCAGAGATGGGACACAGACACAAGAGGTCACAATTGGAAGTTGAAGACTCAGATGAATCAAAGGGATGTTAGGAAGTATTTCTTCAGTCATAGAGTAGTCAAGCCGTGGAATAGCCTAGAAAGTGAAGTAGTGGAGGTGGGAACCATACATAGTTTTAAGGCGAGGTATGATAAAGCTCATGTAGCAGGGAGAGAGAGGACCTAGTAGCAATCAGTGAAGAGGCGGGGCCAGGAGCTATGACTCGACCCCTGCAACCACAACTAGGTGAGAGTACAAACAAATAGGCGAGTACAGGGGCTACCAGTGAAGAGGCGGGGCCAGGAGCCTGGACTCGACCCCCACAACCTCAACTAGGTGAGTACAGAACTTACAGCTTCTTTCATCAATGGTAGTGGTCGAAGAGAGTGTAATAATGTTTGCAGTAATAGCAAATGTAACTTAATAAGTCTAGAATATTTTTTATCAGTTATTTTTATAATGATATCAAGAGGATAACTTTCGTATTGAAATGTGGGATTGGCAACCCAATACCAATACATGATTTAATCATAATTATTAATATGACCAAGAATACCACGACTCCCACCACTACTACGTACTGCCACAACGAGAGTAGTCGTGTAGGCTAGTCACGCCTTCACTTTGATAACTCACGCACCACCCGTGCGGACGGGATTTATATAACCGGAAAATTTTCTCCTTTTATATGCTGATGAGGATCTCAGGGACTGTGATCGAAATATGCAGATCAACTTTTATTATGCTTTTTCTACATTTGGAAATCCTTATTCCACTGACAAGTATTCACGGCACTTTTGTTAATTCTTAATAATAATATATATATATATATATATATATATATATATATATATATATATATATATATATATATATATATATATATATATATATATATATATGTATATCATAAGGATTCATTTCTGGAACATGACATAATAATTTACAATATAATATAAAGCATATAAAAATTATGTAAATTAGCCAAGCTAGGAGGTGTTGAACAAATGTTTGTCACAAGAAGAGTTGCAACAATGTACAATGAAAAATAAGAAATGTTTAAAATAAACTAACCAAAGAAGGTGGTATGTGCATGTCTCCCATGAATCAGGTGGTTACTGTACAAACACAACATTGAGTAATAAAAAAACTAAGCCTACCGGAAAAGGGGTGAACTAAAATTATTTCAGAGAAAGTAGAATGATTGCTGAGTCATTGTAATTTAGTTTAGGTTTAAGTTTTTTCATTATGAATGGTCTCCAAAATTTTTGGATCCAAAGTATCCTGTGCTTTAGATTTAGTTTTAAAATCACCTGGACTCAACGAATGAGTGCAGTACTCAGAATGAATTCTGATAGCTGAGTAATGTGGTTTGAGCACTGGAATCTGCGAGTACAAATGGTTAAACCACCGGAAAGCACTCCGTACGTAACTAAAATTACAATTAGAAAGTGAACTGATAACTACACTTGAGCAGAGAAAGGTAACTACAGGATCGTTAAACCTAAAGTGGTTGCCAATAATAAGCCCACGAAAGTTAATTTGAATTTTGTTTATAGCTTGCAGTAAATTAGAACACCGCTTCCAGATATTATAAACACTAATATCCATAGCAACGAAGTTAAATATAGCAAACATCCGTAGGAACTATAAAAATAATTATCTGAGCTTTTCAAGAACCATTTCAAAATTTTCTGATATCGTGACAGACGCAGCTATTCCTAAAGGAAAAAAAAATCTGCAAGAATTTAGCTTCACTGTCAACTGAGACCTAATGGAGCACAACCAACGCCTATTGATTAAAATTATTGCTGCATTTGTCTTAAATATATCTGGTACTACACAAGGTACCAATAATATTTTCAGTATTAATATCAGGAAACGATAATCCCTTATTTTCCATATTCCTGGTAGAATTTAAATTATTCTTAAACACGTGTACCTGGAAATGGCTTTCATAACAGAAGGATCTATCACCCACAAACCTCTTATAAAGCAGTGGCTTAAAACCCAAAGAATATTCATGACGGCAAATTTTTGTCATGAAAACAGTAAAAATAACTGCAATACCTGGCCCGTGTGTCACGACCTCTCAAACTTGCTTACAGAAAACGTACAAGAATAATAGAAAACAAACTCCACCGTTTTCATGACAGACTAGAAAGTCTACATGGACTGGAATTTATATTAAGCATTATTATAATTATTATAATTTCTATTATTAATTAGTAGTAGTAACAATTGCAGTAGTAATAGCAACAATAGTGGTAGTAGTAGTAGTAGTATTTTTATTTACTTGTTTTAATATTCTGTACACTTGTAGTGAAGTAATATTTATATAATTGTTAAATGAATTATTCCACTGTAATATTTACAGTAATATTTACTGTAATAGCTACAGTATGTATACTGTGTGTAGCTACAGTATGTATACTGTGTGTAGCTACAGTATGTATATACACTGAGATGTGTGTAACAATATCTGAGATCGTTTTCTATTACACTTGTACGTTTTCTGTAAACACCAAAGCATGGAGGACAATGTTATTTGGCAGGATGTGGCACACGACGTAGATACAGATAGGACAGAGAAAGACCGTTAAGGAAAGAGCACATACTGAAGATATAATGAAAAAGCGGAAATGGACTATGTGGAGATCAAACCTGATCTCCTCTCTTTTTCCAAGTGCTATAGGATCCCTACGGCTTTATAGCTTCCCCATGACTAAGAGCGAGATGTTATTACGATCTACAACACATGTGAGATGAAATGTATTAACTCAAAACGTAGAAGAGAAGAACTCAAAACGTGCAAAATTGAGTCATCTTCTCGTCATATGCCTAGCTGTGTAAATTAACAAGTATATCTTAAGGCTATCCCAGTTTCAGAGTACATAATATATGTGTTAATTTCCGATCATAACATCTGTTTGCCCTTAAGACCAGTGAACAAATTTTTTGAATGTTTCTAAATGAACTTACTGTCTCACTTATTTATTCAGCAAAGTGTACATCTCGCTGTGTATATACACCGAGAGGTGTGTACGTTACTGTGTATATTAAGGAAATGTTTTGCCTATAAGGCGCTGTATGGATCCACACTGCATCAAGCACCAGGTGGGCGGATCCACACTGACTGCATCAAGCACCAGGTGGGCGGTTGAAATAGTTCTCATGTTGGTTAATACATTAAGACTAACTTGTCATAATTGAAATTAATTATATTTTGGTTAAGGTAATTTACTTTTCATCCGCCATGCACAGCAAATGGTAGTAATATAAAGTTTGTTCGTTTTAAGATGAAGGAATGCCATATATATAATATTTTCCAGTAATATATCGTATAAAATACCTTAAGAAATCAAATGACTTATCAGGATGCGGCGAGGCTGGCCAGAAATGACTTATCAGGATGCGGCGAGGCTGGCCAGAAATGACTTATCAGGATGCGGCGAGGCTGGCCAGAAATGACTTATCAGGATGCGGCGAGGCTGGCCAGAAATGACTTATCAGGATGCGGCGAGGCTGGCCAGAAATCATTAAACAAGACCTAATCTTGCATACAACACTGGGATTTAATTTTAAACTAGGCTTAGTCATTATACAATAATGGTTTTTGTTCCTCTCTCAGGAGTAAAAAAAAAATGTAAAGCCTATCAGCTTCCCTAGATTCAAAAAGGCTTCAGTCAGCCTTGATTAACGATTCCTAAGCTTCTATACCATGTAAGTCTATCCACGTTAACACTAATGGAATGATAATGGGCCACAAAATGTAAAACATAATACATGTACTGGTTGAATATAACAATTAATTTGTAAATAACTAATTTATATATAACAATAAATTTGTAACTGATATGCAATAGTACTCACCATTAATACTGGAACGCTGGGATACCTCAAAGTTTACAGTTAACACGAAGAGCTTATGAAGTGATTGCAAGGAAGTGAACACTACGAGTCATGCAGTGAACACACGGAAGTGAACACTACGAGTCATGCAGTGAACACACGGAAGTGAATACTACGAGTCATGCAGTGAACACACGGAAGTGAACACTACGAGTCATGCAGTGAACACGGAAGTGAACACTACGAGTCATGCAGTGAACACACGGAAATGAACACTACGAGTCATGCAGTGAACAAACGGAAGTGAACACTACGAGTCATGCAGTGAACACACGGAAGTGAACACTACGAGTCATGCAGTGAACACTACGAGTCATGAAGCGAACACACGAGTCATGAAGTGAACACACGAGTCATGAAGTGAACACACGAGTCATGAAGTGAATACTACGAGTCATGCAGTGATCACTACGAGTCATTCAGTGAACACTACGAGTCATTCAGTGAACACTACGAGTCATTCAGTGAACACTACGAGTCATGAAGTGAGCACACGAATCATGAAATGAACACTCAAGCCATGAAGCGAACACACGAGTCATGCAGAGAACACTACGAGCCATGCAGTGAACACTACAAGTCATGAAACGAATAATACAAGTAATGAAGTAAATACCACGGATCATGAAGCGAACACTACAAATCATGAAGCGAATACTACAGGTCATGAAGCGAACACACGATCCATGCAGTGAACACTACGAGTCATGCAGTGAACACTACGAGTCATGAGAGCACACGAGTCATAAAGTGAACACACGAGTCATGAAGTGAATAGTCTTTGTCATGAAGCGAACACATAAGTCATGAAGTGAACACTACGAGTCATGAAGCGAATACACGAGTCATGAAGAGAGCACACGAGTCATAAAGTGAACACACGAGTCATGAAGTAAACAGTCTTTGTCATGAAGCGAACACACAAGTCATGCAGTGAGCACTACGAGTCATGCAGTGAACACTACGAGTCATGAAGCGAACACACGAGTCATGAAATGGACGTTATCATCCTTGCTATTATTGTTGATCACTCCTGTGCCGGATAAGTGCTGATGAACGTTACTAGCTGGAAACAAACAAAGGTGGGAGGGCAGGTGGAAGGACATGGGGTGGGAAGCATAAAAAGGCTTCAGTGTGAGGAGTTCGAGTGAAGAGGCAAGGGAGAGAAGAGTGAGGTGATGGGAACGAGGAAGAATATAAATTTCTAAAGATTTCAGTCTTTCATTTGCTCGAAGAAACAGTAACACTGAAAGTCAATTAGTGGATGGGGTGTTGGGATGGGGAGGAAAGTAAAGCAGACGATGTTTTGCGTTTCTCAAACAGGAGAAATTACAGTATTCACAGGGCAGTTCTTGGTGATGATGTTCGAGATTCGAATCACTATCTTGCACCATGTTTAGCCGTCCCGTTCTAACCACAGCCTTTATGCTCCTTTTTTTTAGTGTCATGTGGAAATGGGAAATGGAAGGAATGCAGATAGGAGGACCATTTTATGAAGTCACTGTGCGTAAAAATGACAACATGGCCATTAAATGTGATGATAAGTACGACAACTGACAGTATCGTAGTTTGCTGGTTTATTCAGCAAGGACATTGGTTTTTGTCATAGTACCCGCACTATGGCGGAGTCACAGCAAAACCATCGTATCTAAGAATACATGGGAATGTGGGTAGCCATTGACCCTATTTAAACCACAGAAGCAGCGATCACTGGTTTAACGGCACTAAACTTTGCGGTCAAATTGTTGCTGTGCTGAACCATTGCAGCAGTATTGGACTTTGATGACTAAGTGCATCATAAACCGTGTGGCTACTGCTATCCTTAGTTCACAGAGTAGGTTTATGCCCCATAAAACACTCTCCTTGGCGAATATCATCGTACATTAAGATTACAAGCTTCTTTTGAGAGTAGAAGTCTCCTATTAGACAGCAATCTTCCCTGAAAATTAAAATCACACCAGGAGACTACAAATTTCCAATGTAGTTTGCGAACTCTCCCTGAGGAATAAAATCACCATTACAAATTGCATTCACACCTACAGATTACAAGCGCTCTACCAGTACGAAAACTTCTGCAGACTACAGCCTTCTCTCCGAGATTATAAATACCATTTGCACATTACAAAAGAGGATTTGAGATTTAATTACTGATGTTTCAAGTTTTTCGTGAAAATTAAAAAAAAATCTATGAATTCTCCAAAATTCTTGAGTACTGCAAAACTCAAGCTCAATGATATTACTGGTACTTAGAGACCAAAATCTTTTCCATGAATATTTAAAAAATAAGTCAAATAAAAATTCAAAGAACTGCTAATATAACTGTAAACCAACCCGACAAGAAACAGACACCAATTTATATTTTTTACGAATTAATTATTCAATTGAAATTGCAAACTCTTCCACTGAGCTGACAAACGTTCCCCAGACGATGAAAATCTTCGTTCCTGTATATTACCTGCCTCATCCCCCTTTGTTTATGACAATCTTCTCCCTGCAAATGAAAAATGACCTCTTGCAGGCGACAAACTTCCAACTGAATTGAAAAACTCCCTCCCTGAGGTGATAAATTTTCAGCTGAGCTTGGAAAAATTCTCTCTTTGATATGTCAAACTTTCTTTGAAGTAGAAAAGCTCACTCTTGGAGAAGACAAACTCACCCCGAGGTAGACAACCTCCTTCATGAGGGTGATAAACTCTTTCCTGAGGCGTTACTGATCACCCAGGAGGACACAGGTTCCTATAATCCAGTGATTCTAAACCTATTTTGAGTGGCGCTTCCCTATCACAGTCTGTCTTCATTTACACGCCCACATCTACACGCCCACATCTACACGCCCACATCTATACGCCTACATTTACACGCTTACATCTACAAGAGAATATTTACACGCCTCCCTCCTGCCCTCATATCTAATTCTAAATATAGTAATTAAAAAAATTCTCTTTATTTAAATAGCAGAATTCAGAAACTAGTTTTCTTTCTTAACATTATTATTTTTTACTATTCAAAAGAGTTTGTTTACGGAATAAATCTCAAAAACACAATATATTCCTTTTTTTTTTTTTTGCTCGGAGATCCTACCCTTCACAGGAAATTACTCACGCTCCTCCCAGGAGGGGGGCGAATCCCCCCGGTTACGAACCGCTGCTTCTTACCATGGTCGTCACCGTCACCTCATTCAAAGGGGGAGGGGTTATGTGCTTTGATACTGGTAAAAGCTCTTAATCCAAGGAACTGTAGCCACCTTTCGTTCCTTGAATCATACATTCTTGGAGCGCTGGATGGCCCTTATGGGTTTAATACTTTCCCCCTGGCCCTCATCGTCAATCCCCACCAGGGCCCTCTCTGCTTGGGCCCTTCCCTCTGTTGGGGTCCTCATTGTTAGCTCTACCAGGTCCCACGCTGACGGTCCCCCTCCCTCCGTCAGGGCCCTCGGTATTAGGTTTACTAGGGGACCCTCTACCAAAAAACAACGTCCCATTAAAATAATGCATCAGTGTGTGTGTGTGTGTGTGTGTGTGTGTGTGTGTGTGTGTGTGTGTGTGTGTGTGTGTGTGTGTGTGTGTGTGTGTGTGTGTGTGTGTGTGTGTGTGTGTGTGTGTGTGTGTGCGTACTTAAATGTTTGTGATTGTAGGGGCGAGTCACAGCTCCTGATTGCACGGAATAATCATAGAGTGGACATTAATGTTGCATGATAGCACCAGTCACCGTGGGTAGCAAGATGGGCGGAGATATGCGTCACCGTGGGTAGCAACAGACAGGGGGATGCGTCACCGTGGGTAGCAACAGAGGGGGGATGCGTCACTGTGGGTAGCAACAAAGGGGGGATGCGTCACCGTGGGTAGCAACAGAGGGGGGATGCGTCACCGTGGGTAGCAACAGATGGGGATGCGTCACCGTGGGTAGCAACAGAGGGAGAATGCGTCACCGTGGGTAGTAACAGAGGGGAGGATGCGTCACCGTGGGTAGCAGCAGAGGGGGGATGCGTCACTGTAGGTAGCAACTGAGGGGGGGATGCGTCACCGTGGGTAGCAACAGAGGGGAGGATGCGTCACCGTGGGTAGCAACAGAGGGGGGATGCGTCACCGTGGGTAGCAACAGAGGAGGGATGCGTCACCGTGGGTAGCAACAGAGGGGGGATGCGTCACCGTGGGTAGCAACAGAGGAGGGATGCGTCACCGTGGGTAGCAACAGAGGGGGGATGCGTCTCCATGGGTAGCAACAGAGGCGGGGATGCGTCACCGTGGGTAGCAACAGAGGGGAGGATGCGTCATCATGGGCAGCACAAAGGGTAAAGGGCGGAGATGCGTCATCTGAACATCCAAGTTTTACACGCCCAGTTATCACAGTGGCAACCAGAGATCAACCACTGATTGACCTCTAAGATGCTTCCTCTAGGGTATGTACTGTCTCTCTCTCTCTCTCTCTCTCTCTCTCTCTCTCTCTCTCTCTCTCTCTCTCTCTCTCTCTCTCTCTCTCTCTCTCTCTCTCTCTCTCTCTCTCTCTCTCTCTCTCTCTCCTCTCCTCTCTCTCTCTCTCACTCTCTGTCCACGCAGGTTTGGAGCTTCGCATAAACAACTACAACAGCAACAAGCACAGCAACAAATACAACAAAGTACCATAACAACCTCAACAAGCACCACCACAACAACAGCAACAACAACTGCCACAACAACCATAACCACATCAACAACTGTGGCATGCAAAGAGTACGTAACCTTTATTCGGCGTATGTACACACCCAACCAGCGAACCAGGTACTAAGGGCTGATGATGGGGCCCCATGGTTCAATCAGTACCAAGGTTCCAGCCAATGAGAAGATGGTTTTGGCAATCGCAGAGGTGTTCTGGGTACCATACACCTGTCTGCCCTTGTCATTCCCATTCTAGAGCTGGTTGAAGCACGGTTTGCTCTCTAGTGGCTTCTATTCCGCCTTGCTTACCGTGGAGTGCACTAATACCTATTGTTGTACATAGTGTATATAGTGTACATACTTCTGTTCTTACTTGGTGAAGGATAATACAAGTCAAAAGTTTTTCTGCTGTGTTTATTTTGCTCCCTTTACACCCAGGATAACAGGCCTTTGGGACTCCTGGGCTGTAATAACAACTTCAACAAAAACTCGAACCCACAACCTCATCTACAATAAAAATCACAACCAGAATATCAACAACCACATAAACAATAATTTTTAATGTAATAATACTAAAAGTTACGTACAGGGCCCTTTACTACCAACAAACATTTCAACATTTAAACAAGTAGAAGCAAATTAATTTAACATTTTTGTGAGCTCGTGTAATGAGCTTACGAAGAATTATTAAAGCATCTAGTATTACAATAAATAATGGGGACTCTATTAAACAAAAGCATTATAATAATTCGTAATTGGCTCTATGATTTTTGGTTTCCTGCCTGGTTATTCTTTTAGGTGTTGTTCATGATGATTTGATTACCGTGATTAGCAATAACAGAGTTCCATGGAAATTCACCATAAACCCGCACTTAGAAGTGGAATATCCCAACGAAGTTTCTGTCTATTCTGGACCATTATCAAGTCACCAGGAAGGTGACTTGATAATGGTCCAGAATATAGAATCTTGCAGTGTGTAGGAACAATGTTAGACTTGAGTGAGTGTAAGAGTGTGACTCCTGGGATTTCATGTGATGGGATTACCAACAGTCTGATTAATCAGAAACAAGCCTGCACTGTATGATACGCTAAGTGACCCACGCAGATTTAGTTATTCATGAAACGCAATCTATGCTGAAGTAGGATTATGGTAATGATACATGTGAAGGGATTAAGGGAGTCACTAAATCTGACTTGGGTTTCAGAGATGGAAAGTAAGTTGTTCTACGCTTAAGTCTGGTAAGGATGTTAATATACGCTGGGCAATTTATAGCTTGTGATGTCTTTGTCCTACTGGAGACACATCTAAGGCACGAGTTACAGTGAACGTGTTTTTTTCAAGCGTCACATTGCCCTGTGAGGAACGATTCACACTTCAGTTTCCCGAGGCCTGGTCAGTAGCAGGACAGTTCCATGTTCTCTCAGTCACTGATATGCTTAAAGGTGACGGAGGAGGGCTCCTTGAACACCCTCTTAGCACCACAATTCTACACACTTCACTCACATACGCTCGGGTCAAGACATAACTTATTTTTCCAATAACCTACACACTGGCAAGGAAATATTAGACGAGGTTTAAGTCCCTTCAGGATCATGTTTAAATCGTTTTAAGTTCCCTCTTCAGAGTATGGATTATTTGTTAATTCTCCAGCCCCTGTAATGAGACTCTCAGTCTTCATTAGTTATTTCAATGTTCACTAGACAAAAGCCATAGTGTGCCGCAATAAACACATTTCAATATACAACTCTGTACTCTTATCTTCAACTCAAAAAAAAAAGCATTGTCTGTAGACTACGTGTACCGTATTTTCCGGCATATAAGGCACGCTTTTTTTCACAAAAAGTCTTGGAAATCAGTCTGCGCCTTATATGCTCAAGGTCACGGTCAAGGGTAGGCTCTGGGTTACGCTTTAGCGTAAAGGAAGAATCATTAGCCCTTTAAAATTTTTACTGATTTACAGATATGACACTTGTGTCGTGCGCCTTATATGAAGGAAAATACGGTATTTCTTTCATGACCGAGATGGGAATCACCTGGGTGAAGGGAATGACCTGGGTTATGGGAATGACCTGGGAGATGGGAATCATCTGGGTGATAGGAATCACCTGGGTGATGGGAATCATTTGGGTGATAGGAATCACCAGGGTGATGGGAATCACCTGGGTTATGAGAATCACTTGGGTGATAGGTATCACCTGGGTTATGGGAATCACATGGGCAATAGGAATCACCTGGATTATGGGAATCACTTGGGTGATAGGTATCACCTGGGTTATGGAAATCACCTGGGTGATAGGAATCACCTGGGTTATGAAAAATCACCTGGGAGTAAGGAATCACCTGGGTGACGGGAAACACCTGGGTGAAGAGAATCACTTGGGTGAAGAGAATCACCTGGGTGAAGGGAATCACCTGTGATGGGAATCACCTATCTGGAGAGAGTTCGGGGGCCAACGCCCCCGCGGCCCGGTCTGTGACCAGGCCTCCTGGTGGATCAGAGCCTGATCAACCAGGCTGTTACTGCTGGCTTCACGCAAACCAACGTACGAGCCACAGCCCGGCTGGTCAGGTACCGACTTTAGGTGCTTGTCCAGTGCCAGCTTGAAGACTGCCAGGTCTATTGGTAATCCCCCTTATGTATGCTGGGAGGCAGTTGAACAGTCTCGGGCCCCTGACACTTATTGTATGGTCTCTTAACGTGCTACTGACACACCTGCTTTTCATTGGGGGGATGTTGCATCGTCTGCCAAGTCTTTTGCTTTCGTTGTGAGTGATTTTCGTGTGCAAGTTCGGTACTAGTCCCTCTAGGATTTTCCAGGTGTATATAATCATGTATCTCTCCCGCCTGCGTTCCAGGGAATACAGGTTTTAGGTGAAGGGAATCACCTGAATTAAGGGAATCACCTGGGTAATGGGAATTATCTGTGTAAAGCGAATCACCTAGGTGAAGGAAATCACGTGGGTGATAAGAATCACCTGGGTGATGGGAATCACCTGGGTGATGGGAATCACCTGGGTGAAGGGAATCACCTGGATTATGGGAATCACCTGGGTAATGGGAATCATTTGGGTGATGGGAATCACCTGGGTGACGGGAATCACCTGGATGATGGGAATCACCTGGGTGATGGGAATCACCTGGTAGATGAGAATCACCCGGGTGATGGGAATCACCTGGGTGATGGGAATTACCTGGGTGTTGGAAATCACCTGAGTGATGGGAATCACCTTGATGAAGGGAATCACCTGGGTGATGGGAGTCACCTGGGTGATGGGAATCACCTGGATGATGGGAACCATCTAGGTGAAGGGAATCATCTGGGTGATGGGAATCATCTGGATGATGGGAATCACCTGGGTGATGGGAACCACCTGGGTGAAGGGAATCATCTGGGTGATGGGAATCATCTGGGTGATGGGAATCATCTGGGTGATGGGAACCACCTGGGTGAAGGGAATCATCTGGGTGATGGGAATCATCTGGGTGATGGGAACCACCTGGGTGAAGGGAATCATCTGGGTGATGGGAATCATCTGGGTGATGGGAATCATCTGGGTGATGGGAACCACCTGGGCGAAGGGAATCATCTGGGTGATGGGAATCATCTGGGTGATGAGAATCACCTGGGTGATGGGAATCATCTGGGTGATGGGAACCACCTGGGTGAAGGGAATCACCTGGGTGATGGGAATCACACAGCATCACTGTGTAAAGTAATTAATTTCCTGCTACTGAAAATACCTCAGAGTGGAGGGGTTTGCTCTGAAATTACTGACAGGCTCTTGATGCAAGGAATTTGGGCTACTCTTCCCTTCCTTGGATCAAATCAAAATTACCTCCCGTTCCCCACTCCCTGCATGGTCCCAACGGGTTCAGCGCTTCCACAATATTACCCAATACTAAAACAGGTTTTAATACTAAACCTCTAATGCAACATCACTTTGATAAATCTAAAACTAAACCTCTCATGACACATCACTTCGATAAACCTAACACTAAACCTCTCATGACACATCGCTTTGATAAACCTAAATGGTTTATGCTACATCACTTTAATAAACCTAACACTAAACCGCTAATGCTACATCACTTTAATAAACCTAACACTAAACCGCTAATGCTATATCACTTTAATAAACCTAACGCACTAAACCTCTAGCGCCAAAATAAACCTCAGCTGATTTATGGCATTTCACAGCTCTCTTCATCTTTTCTTTCTTTTGTTATTCGTTTTAATGTTTTTTCCTACTAGATTTCTCGTTTTTTCCTCTCCTTCCTCTATTCACGCTATTTAGTTCCTCCCGCTTCTCATCTCCTCGTCTCTGTCTCGGTTATGATATTCTCTTGGTCCTTTGTGACTGCTTCCCCCCGTGTGTGTTGATATTCTGGTGTTCTTTTCACTATTTTAAATGTGTGTGTGTGTGTGTGTGTGTGTGTGTGTGTGTGTGTGTGTGTGTGTGTGTGTGTGTGTGTGTGTGTGTGTGTGTGTGTGTGTGTGTGTGTGTGTATTCACCTAATTGTGGTTTCAGGGTCGATTCATAGCTCCTGGCCCCGCCTCTTCACTATATGTGTGCATGTATGTATATATATATATATATATATATATATATATATATATATATATATATATATATATATATATATACATATGTGTGTGTGTGTCTGTGTGTGTGTGTCTGTGTGTGTGTGTGTGTGTGTGTGTGTGTGTGTGTGTGTGTGTGTGTGTGTGCGTGTGTGTGTGTGTGTGTGTGTGTGTGTGTGTGTGTGTGTGTGTGTGTGTGTGTGCGTGTGTGTGTGTGTGTATGTGTGTGTATGTGTGTGTGTGTGTGTGCGTGTGTGTATGTGTGTGTGTGTGTGTGTGCGTGTGTGTGTGTCTGTGTGTCTGAGTGTGTGTATTTAGCTATATGTACTCACCCATATGTGGTTGCTGGGGTCGAATTATAGCTCCTAGACCGCGTCTCCGCTAGGTCCACTCTATCCCTACTCCAAGAACCTTATTGTATCTCTTCTTAAAGCTATGTATGGATCCTGCCTCTACCACTTCACTCTCCAGATTCTTCCACTTCTAGGTGTGTGTGTGTGTGTGTGTGTGTGTTTGTGCCATTTTATTAGGTATATGTGGCTGGTGGAATTTTCCTTTCTCTTACACGAATACGCACAAAAATATTCAGATCTCAGCATATGGTCCTCGACCTCATGATTATTATCAATCCGTGATACAGAAGCTTGCATAATAACATACTGCCACAAACCTCAGTGAGTTAACTTTCCCCTGGTAAACACAGTCGACCAATATGCAAAACGCGTCTGACTTAAAATTTTCCGGAAATTCCTGCAACAGTGCTGGCCGGCGCATCTGGCTTTGGACTTAATTTCCTTTACCGGATATTTTAAGTCTATTCAATATCCTCCGCCCAAGATGATGCTCTTCCAATCTGCATATGTAAATCTGTATAGGGAAGGTCCTGGCCTCCACCAAGGTCGCACTCGCCTTTACCACCGCCTCCACCAAGGTCGCACTCGCCTTTACCACCGCCTCCACCATTTCCACCTCTAACGCTGTTATATATCTCCACCACTAATGCCAGTGTCTCCACTACTAACGCCAGTATCTGTACCATTAACGAAAGTATCTTCACCACTAACGCCAATATTTCTACCACTGACGCCTGCAATTCCACCGCTAACGCAAGTATCTCCACCACTAACGCCAGTATCACCACCACTAACCTCAGTATCTCCACCAATAAGGCCAATATCTCCACTAATAAGGCCAGTTTTTTCGACCACTAACGCCAGTATCTCCAACACCGCCGATTCCACAAACTCAGACATTTCTACCACTTCTATCACTACCACCTCCATCACTGCCACCTCCATCACTGCCACCTCCATCACTGCCACCTCCATCACTACCACCTCCATCACTGCCACCTCCATCACTGCCACCTCCATCACTGCCACCTCCATCACTGCCACCTCCATCACTGCCACCTCCATCACTGCCACCTCCATCACTACCACCTCCATCACTGCCACCTCCATCACTTCCACCTCCATCACTGCCACCTCCATCACTGCCACCTCCATCACTGCCACCTCCATCACTGTCACCTCCATCACTGCCACCTCCATCACTACCACCTCCATCAACTGCCACCTCCATCACTGCCACCTCCATCACTGCCACCTCCATCACTGCCACCTCCATCACTACCACCTCCATCACTACCACCTCCATCAATACCACTCCATCACTACCACCCTCCATCACTACCACCTTCATCACTGCCACCGCCATCACTGCCACCTCCATCACTACCACCTCCATCACTGCCACCTCCATCACTACCACCTCCATCACTTCCACCCCCATCCCTACCACCTCCATCATTGCCACCTCCATCACTACCACCTCTATCACTGCCACCTCCATCACTACCGCCTCCATTACTACCACCTCCATCACTGCCGCCTCCATCACTACTACCTCCATCACTACCACTTCCATCACTGCTACCTCCATCACTACCACCTCCATCACTACCACCTCCATCACTACCACCTCCATCCCTACCACCTCCATCACTGCAACCTCCATCACTACCACCTCCGTCACTACCACCTCCATCACTATCACCTCCATCACTGCCACCTCCATCACTACCACCTCCATCACCACCAACTCCATCACTACCACCTCCATCACTACCACTCAATCACTATCACCTCCATCACTACCACCTCCATCCCTGCCACCTCCATCACTACCACCTCCATCACTACCACCTCCATCACTACCAATTCCACCACTACCCCCTCTATCACTACCACCTCCACCACTACCACCTCCATCACTACCACCTCCATCACTACCACCTCCATCACTACCACCTCTGTCACTACCACCCCATCACTACCCACCTCCATCACTACCACCTCCATCACTACCACCTCCATCACTACCACCTCCATCACTACCACCTCCATCACTACCACCTCCATCACTACCACCTCCATCATTACCACCTCCATCACTACCACCTCCATCACTACCACCTCTGTCACTACCACCTCCATCACTACCACCTCCATCACTACCACCTTCATCACTACCACCTCCATCACTACCACCTCCATCACTACCACCTCCATCACTACCACCTCCATCACTATCACCTCCATCACTACCACCTCCATCACTACCACCTCTATTATTACCACCTCCATCACTACCAGCTCGATCACTACCACCTCCATCACTACCACCTCCATCACTACCACCTCCATCACTTCCACCTCCTTCACTACCACCTCCATCACTACCACCTTCATCACTACCACCTCCATCACTACCACCTCCATCACTACCACCTCCATCACTACCACCTCCATCACTAACACCTCCATCACTGCCACCTTCATCACTACCACCTCCATCACTACCACCTCCATCACTACCACCTCCATCACTACCATTTCCATCACTACCACCTCCATCACTAACACCTCCATCACTACCACTTCCATCACTACCACCTCCAACACTACCACCTCCATCACTGCCACCTATATCCCTTCCACATCCATCACTGCCACCTATATCCTTTCCACATCCATCACTGCCACCTCCATCACTACCACTTCCATCATTACCACCTCCAACACTACCACCTCCATCACTGCCACCTATATCCCTGCCACATCCATCACTGCCACCTCCATCACTGCCACCTCCATCACTGCCACCTTCATCACTGCCACCTCCATAACTGTCACCTTCATCACTACCACCTCCATCACTACCACCTCCATCACTGCCACCTCCATCCCTGCCACCTCCATCACTGCCACCTCCATCACTGCCACCTCCATCACTGCCACCTCCATCACTGCCACCTTCATCACTGCCACCTCCATCACTGCCACCTCCATCACTGCCACCTTCATCACTGCCACCTCCATAACTGCCACCTCCATCACTACCACCTCCTTCACCACCACCTCCATCACTACCACCTCCATCACTGCCACCTTCATCACTGCCACCTCCATAACTGCCACCTCCATCACTACCACCTCCATCACCACCACCTCCATCACTGCCACCTCCATCACTACCACCTCCATCACTGCCACCTCCATCACTGCCACCTTCATCACTGCCACCTCCATCACTGCCGCCTCCATCACTGCCACCTTCATCACTGCCACCTCTATCACTACAACCTCCATCACTACCACCTCCATCACCACCACCTCCATCACTACCACCTCCATCACTGCCACCTCCATCACTACCACCTCCATCACTACCACCTCCATCACTACCACCTCCATCACCACCACCTCCATCACTACCACCTCCATCACTTCCACCTCCATCACTACCACCTCCATCACTACCACCTCCATCACTACCACCTCCATCACTACCAATTCCAGCACTACCCCCTCTATCACTAACCACCTCCATCACTACCACCTCCATCACTACCACCTCCATCACTACCACCTCTGTCACTACCACCTCCATCACTACCACCTCCATCACTACCACCTCCATCACTACCACCTCCATCACTACCACCTCCATCACTACCACCTCCATCACTACACCTCCATCATTACCACCTCCATCACTACCACCTCCATCACTACCACCTCTGTCACTACCACCTCCATCACTACCACATCCATCACTACCAACCTCCATCACTACCACCTCCATCACTACACCTTCATCACTACCACCTCCATCACTACCACTCCATCACACCACCTCCATCACTACCCACCTCCATCACTACCACCTCCATCACTATCACCTCCATCACTACCACCTCCATCACTACCACCTCTATTATTACCACCTCCATCACTACCAGCTCGATCACTACCACCTCCATCACTACCACCTCCATCACTACCACCTCCATCACTTCCACCTCCTTCACTACCACCTCCATCACTACCACCTTCATCACTACCACCTCCATCACTACTACCTCCATCACTACCAACCTCCATCATACCACCTCCATCACTAACACCTCCATCACTGCCACCTTCATCACTACCACCTCCATCAATACCACCTCCAATCACTACCACCTCCATCCTACCATTCCATCACTACCACCTCCATCACTAACACCTCCATCACTACCACTTCCTTTCACTACCACCTCCAACACTACCACCTCCATCACTGCCACCTATATCCCTTCCACATCATCACTGCCACCTATATCCCTTCCACATCCATCAACTGCCACCTCCATCACTACCACTTCCATCATTACCACCTCCAACACTACCACCTCCATCACTGCCACCTATATCCCTTCCACATCCATCACTGCCACCTCCATCACTACCACTTCCATCATTACCACCTCCAACACTACCACCTCCATCACTGCCACCTATATCCCTGCCACATCCATCACTGCCACCTCCATCACTGCCACCTCCATCACTGCCACCTTCATCACTGCCACCTCCAAACTGTCACCTTCATCACTACCACCTCCATCACTACCACCTCCATCACTTCCACCTCCATCCCTGCACCTCCATCACTGCCACCTCCATCACTGCCACCTCCATCACTGCCACCTCCATCACTGCCACCTTCATCACTGCCACCTCCATCACTGCCACCTCCATCACTGCCACCTTCATCACTGCCACCTCCATAACTGCCACCTCCATCACTACCACCTCCATCACCACCACCTCCATCACTACCACCTCCATCACTGCCACCTTCATCACTGCCACCTCCATAACTGCCACCTCCATCACTACCACCTCCATCACCACCACCTCCATCACTGCCCCACCTCCATCACTACCACCTCCATCACTCCCCACCTCCATCACTGCCACCTTTCATCACTGCCACCTCCATCACTGCCGCCTCCATCACTGCCACCTTCATCACTGCCACCTCTATCACTACAACCTCCATCACTACCACCTCCATCACCACCACCTCCATCACTACCACCTCCATCACTGCCACCTCCATCACTACCACATCCATCACTACCACCTCCATCACTACCACCTCCATCACCACCACCTCCATCACTACCACCTCCATCACTTCCACCTCCATCACTACCACCTCCATCACTACCACCTCCATCACTACCACCTCCATCACCACCACCTCCATCACTACCACCTCCATCACTACACCTCCATCACTACCACCTCCATCACCACCACCTCCATCACTACCACCTCCATCACTGCCACCTCCATCACTACCACCTCCATCACTACCACCTCCATCACTGCACCTCCATCACTACCACCTCAATCACTACCACCTCCATCACTGCCACCTCCATCACTACCACCTCCATCACTGCCACCTCCATCACTGCCACCTCCATCACTGCCACCTCCATCACTGCCACCTCCATCACTGCC
The DNA here is from genome assembly GCF_026875155.1 of Cherax quadricarinatus. Lineage (NCBI taxonomy): Eukaryota > Metazoa > Arthropoda > Malacostraca > Decapoda > Parastacidae > Cherax > Cherax quadricarinatus. Next base: position 26,344,260 of record NC_069418.1, on the reverse strand, counting down.
ACCTCCATCACTGCCACCTCCATCACTGCCACCTTCATCACTGCCACCTCCATCCCTGCCACCTCCATCACTGCCACCTCCATCACTGCCACCTCCATCACTGCCACCTCCATCCCTGCCACCTCCATCGCTGCCACCTCCATCGCTGCCACCTCCATCACTGCCACTTCCATCCCTGCCACCTCCATCACTACCACCTCCATCACTACCACCTCCATCACTGCCACCTCCATCACTACCACCTCCATCACTGCCACCCCCATCACTGCCACCCTCCATCACTACCACCTCCATCACTACCACCTCCATCACCGCCACCTCCATCACTACAACCTCCATCGCTACCACCTCCATCACTGCCACCTCCATCACTACCACCTCCATCACTACCACCTCCATCACTACCACCTCCATCACTACCACCTCCATCACTACCACCTCCATCACTACCGCCTCCATCACTACCACCTCCATCACTACCACCTCCATCACTACCACCTCCATCACTACCACCTCCATCACTACCACCTCCATCACTACCACCTCCATCACTACCACCTCTATCACTATCACCTCCATCACTACCACCTCCATCACTGACGCCTCCATCACTACCACCTCCATCACTGCCACCTCCATCACTGCCACTTCCATCACTGCCACCTCCATCACTGCCACCTCCATCACTGCCACCTCCATCACTGCCACTTCCATCACTGCCACTTCCATCACTGTCACCTTCATCATGCCACCTCCATCACTGCCCCCTTCCATCACTGCCACCTCCATCACTGCCACCTTCATCACTGCCACCTTCATCACTGCCACCTTCATCACTGCAACCTTCATCACTACCACCTCCATCACTGCCCCCTCCATCCCTGCCACCTTCATCACTGCCACCTCCATCACTGCCACCTCCATCACTGCCACCTCCATCACTACCACCTCCTTCACTGCCACCTCCTCACTGCCACCTCCATCATTTACCACCTCCATCACTACCACCTCCATCACTACCACCTCCATCACTACCACCCCATCACTGCCACCTCCATCACTACCACCTTCAGCACTGCCACCATCCATCACAACCACCTCCATCACTCCCAAACCTCCAGCACTACCACCTCCATCACTACCACCTCCATCACTACCACCTCTATCACTACCACCTCCATCACTACCACCTCCATCACTACCACCTCCATCACTACCACCTCCACACTACCACCTCCATCCTGCCACCTCTATCACTACCACCTCTATCACTACAACCTCCATCACTACCACCTCTATCACTACCACCTCTATCACTACCACCTCCATCACTACCACCTCCATCACTACCACCTCCATCACTACCACCTCCATCACTGCCACCTCCATCACTACCACCTCTATCACTACAACCTCCATCACTACCACCTCCATCACTGCCACCTCCATCAGTACCACCTCCATCACTACCACCTCCTTCACTGCCACCTCCATCAGTGCCACCTCCATCACTACCACCTCCATCACTACCACCTCCATCACTACCACCTCCATCACTGCCACCTCTATCACTACCACCTCTATCACTACAACCTCCATCACACCACCTCTATCACTACCACCTCTATCACTACCACCCCATCACTACCCCCTCCATCACACCACCTCCATCACTACCCCCTCCATCACTGCCACCTCCATCACTACCAACCTCAAATCACTAAAACCCTCCATCACTACCACCTCCATCACTCCCCACCTCCATCAGTACCACCTCCATCATTTACCACCTCCTTCACTGCCACCTCCATCAGTGCCACCTCCATCACTACCACCTCCATCACTACCACCTCCATCACTACCCCCCTCCATCACTGCCACCTCTATCACTACCACCTCTATCACAAACAACCTCCATCACTACCACCTCTATCACTACCCCCTTTCTATCACTACCACCTCCATCACTACCACCTCCATTCACTACCACCTCCATCACTACCACCTCCATCACTGCCACCTCCATCACTACCACCTCTATCACTACAACCTCCATCACTACCACCTCCATCACTGCCACCTCCATCAGTACCACCTCCATCACTACCACCTCCTTCACTGCCACCTCCATCAGTGCCACCTCCATCACTACCACCTCCTTCACTGCCACCTCCATCACTGCCACCTCCATCACTACCACCTCCATCACTACCACCTCCATCACTACCACCTCCATCACTACCACCTCCATCACTACCACCTCCATCACTACCACCTCCTTCACTGGCCACCTCCATCACTACCACCTCCATCACTACCACCTTCCATCACTACCACCTCCATCACTACCCAACCTCCATCACTACCACCTCCATCACTAACCTCCTCCATCACTACCACCTCCATCACTACCACCTCCATCACTACCCCCTCCATCACTACACCTCCATCACTACCACCTCCATCACTACCACCTCCTTCACTGCCACCTCCATCACTACCACCTCCATCACTACCTCCTCCATCACTACCACCTCCATCACTACCACCTCCATCACTTCAGTTTCGTAAGAGAAAACGGTTTATAATGGAAATCCATTCCTATATCAGCAATAGTAATATAGTATAACTTTACACACACACACACACACACACACACACACACACACACACACACACACACACAAACAATTCTTCATAACAGAAAAAAGTCTAGGTGCTCTTAAACTATCACTCGTATTTTAATTCAGTTATTTAAATAATGTCAGACGTTCGGTATCGATCCCATAGCTCGATTGGTAGCGCACAAAACTCGCACACTGATGTCCGTGATTCGATCCCCTGTACGGGTGGAAACATTAGGACGTGTTTCCCTAAGATACCTGCTGCCCCTGTTCACCTAGGAGTAAAATAGGTACATGTGTTAGTCGACTGGTGTGGGTCGCATCCTGGGAACAAAAGTGACCTAATTTGCCCGAAATGTTCTGTATGAGAAGGAACTTTCTGTATACTAGTAGCATGTCATTGATGTCTGCTAGGACTGTATACCTTGTTCATGTACTTGAAAAAAATAAAAATTATTATTATTATTATATTATTATTATTGTTATTATCCTTTTGACTATTAGATCATCGAATACGTTTATGTAAAGAGTGAAAACGAAACTCACGTAACCAAACCCGGAGGCTGTGAATTGATGTTTGCCATAATTTCTCACATTTCCAGCTGCTCGTAATGACTAGTTTTGCATGGATGAACTTTCCATCATTACACTGATTAATAATTTGTTTTGGTAACGCACCAACGTGTTTCTTAGCAGAATGATTAATGGAACCGCGTACTGTGAGCTGATGCCTTGGATGGTGTCAGGTGAATTAGTTGTGTCTGTGTTTGTGGAGGTTGAGCTGCAGCTCCTGGGGCGCAGCCTTTGCTTATAGTTAATGCTGTGGTTTACTTACGGTCATGTCAGGCTTTTTTATATCTGCTTTTAAATCCATGTATTTATTTTAGCTTCTATTTTTGTTTTTGTTACCAAAGCCGTGCCTTTCAAAAGTTGTGACCTCTGATTACAGAATGACAAATGAGGTGGGGAACTATGCCCCTACACCAGCATGTGTGGATTTTATTTAATTACACGAAACAGGTATATTTATATGATAATTTAACTGTGGGAACAAAAGGTACCCGGGAGACTACGGTATGGGGATGAGATGTCGTCAAGCATTCCACTATGGACTCAGAAGCTCGACAGAGACATCGGTTTTGTTCCAGCAAAACTGAAATTCATATTACGTGGGAATTAAGGTCATTATTCTTTGTAGGACGGCAGCTGCTCTTAGCGATAGTCGAGATGAGATGACGTTAAAGAGGCTATCTCAGGGGTCCACGAAAGTGGATATCTCATGTAGTTCCGCCATCTCGTAGTAGGTACTTTTAGATTTTCGCTTTCATGTGTCTTCTTGGCACAGGTGGAATGGTATTAAGGCTGCGGAAGTTGTCGATTAAAAACCAAAAACACTAATTTTCTATTAACTGAACAGAAGTAGCAGGTATAAGGTGGCTTCTATGTAACGTGGAAATTGACGTTATTTTACGAAAATGAATATTACAGATTCCTGGAAAAGCTGAAGTGCATTCTACACTCTCCAGTGTCAACAACATTTAAGAGGAACAAACAGAGGAAACGGAATTTTCCAGAAATAAAGGAGACTAGCACAGAGAAGTTTCCTCCGCAGCAACATTGGTCTGTATGCAAGTTGATATTTAGGTTTACAAATATACTCTTAAAATTTTGTAATGGTGTTGAGGGCACACGTATGATTAAACATCTGAATATATGCGTGTAAGCACATGAAAGCGTTCAGGTTTTATTTCCAATTTTCACTGTGGTATTTTTACATATTTGCAATCATGCTTTTTATTGTGATTTCTTCCACAAATATAGTATATGTAAATGTAACCTAAAATAATCAATGAAAGGCAAGCAACGTGATTTATTTGCAATGAGGCCGTCCATTAGCCCAGTCTACCTGATTTATATACAAATGTGTGATGACAAAGATTTGTTTACCCCTTCCCTCCACTGCCTCCGAGAAAAAAAAAGCGGTGGCTGGGAGGATTCATCTTCTTTATTAATGATTACAGCTGCACTTTATAAAAGGAATGATTAAGCGGAAATCCATACGTAGGTCCGTGAGACTAGCTTGATGGATCTAGCCATTTAGGACGCCAAGCATCCCATGGTGATTATAAATCGTGTCAGCCGTGTGCTCACTTAGTGATTAAATTATCTAAAGCATTTACATTGAGACAGAGAGAGAGAGAGAGAGGGGGAGGGAAAGAGAGAGAGAGGGAGAGAGAGAGAGAGATAAGAAGGAATATAATGCCAATAACCATGACAATGAAAATAAGCATTATGTTAACTTGCCACTTTTCTTGACTGTCTACTGTAAAAAAAAAAAAGAAGTCAGCAATTTATTCGACAGTGAGAAATCCTCCGAAGTGGATTTTAATCAACACACGACCCGCTCTGAAAGCCGGAGAAAACAACGAGGTTGTCCAGATTCATGGATAACAGGTGTTATTCGCGCCTCGGAGCCTTATGTTGGAGGGCATAAGGATAAGTTCCCAAGTGAGATTAATGGAACGTCCACCAATATATTCCCGTGAAAACGCCTCAGATATTAACATTTATCTATCTCGATTTATGTATGAGAGCGCAGTTAGCGCAGAATGACGAACTCCGCGTTGGCGCTTTAAATAACTGATCTCGTAACAAACTAAATTTGTTAAATAATTACCTTGTTATTGCATTACTACGCGCAAAGAGTCCTGACTTAATGTAATTATGATTATCATTATTTTCATAGGAAAACGTTGAATAATTAAGATACAGCGCCTGAAGAACAGAAGGTATTAAGTTTAATATCAAGGAGGGATACGAGAGCTCAAATTCCTCGGGCCAAGGAAGCTTTTAGATTTAATGTTAAGATAAGCTTAACCGTGACCAAGAAGCTACAATTAAGCTGTAAAAAATGATTCATTATTAAGTGAAAGACAGACCGCCGTAATTAGTAGTGCAGTCGTACTGGGCGCAGGATGGTCGCCGGTGCTAAATGCTAACATTATCGACTTAAATGGGGGTATTACCATGCTCAAGTTACTCTCTCCACGACACTGGTGAGGCTGTTATACTGAAGACCTCTTCCTAGGAAATTGTCGTCTGCCTCTTCTCTTCACCACTCCAGGGAGGCGGTGGTCTGCCCTCTTTAAGCATAATGAAAAAAAATATGTATCACTGATTTTAAGTAATATTAAATAAATTTATACTGAAATTTGCTATATATTTTATATATATATATATATATATATATATATATAATATATATATATATATATATATATATATATAATATATATATATATATATATGTCGTGCCGAATAGGCAGAACTTGCCATCTTGGCTTAAATAGCAACGCTCATCTTGCCATATAGGATAAGTGAAAATTTGTGCATGCAATAATTTCGCCAAAATCATTCTGAACCTAACGGAAAAAATATATTTGATTGTGTCTGTTTAGTACTAAATTATTGTAAACGTATTTAAAATATATTTAGTTGGGTTAGGCTAAAATAAATTGCTCTTGTTATAATAAGGTTAGGTAAGTTTCCTAAGTTCCTTTTGGTGCAAAATTAAAATTTTTTACATTAATATTAATGAAAAAAATATATCTTTAAACTTATAAGAGAATTTTTTTAGAAAGGACTTAATATTAAATGAGTTCTTGGTAACTGACCAGTTTTACATATTCGGCACGACATGTGTATATATATATATATATATATATATATATATATATATATATATATATATATATATATACACTGAGACGTGTGTATTCTTGTTTTTTTTTCTAGAGTTGGTTAAATAAGCTGAACTACCCTACACACATTTTCATATTTTTCCTCAAATTCACTGATAGATCAACTGTAGTAACTAAATATGGTTTAGAAATTCGTAACTCACACAGCGTCAGCAACGTAACCTATCAATGAGTATCTTCCCTTGACATAAGATATAGCTAATATAAACTTAAATTATTCTTGTATCCTTACTCGGATCATACGCGCAAATATTTCTCCAGTTTGTTGGATAAATTTGGATGGTTAGAAAATTTTGTAGCTGAGTTAGATACGTGTGTAACAGTTGGGGTATATATACTGTCTGTGAAGGCTTACTCAGCCCTGTAACAACTTCAGACAGTATTACCAAGGCTGGCTCCTCCTCAGGAAAATTAATGAATAGAAAAAGAAATAATAATTCACAAAGATAAACACTTTATTATTTATTAATGCAAAGATAAAACATTGAAATATGAAGGTGTATCCTACTTGAAAGAAAAATGAAATGGAAAAATGACATTTGAATTCAACGCTAATATATACAGTTATACTGCGGTGTCTGGTGGAGGTTGACACCGTCTTGTAGAAATTGTAGCCGTTACTGATGATGTGGTGGGGGGGGGGTCACAAGTGTTGGTGACAACCCAACGACTAGTTCTTCACAGAGTCTATAGCCTTGAACAGTCAGTCCAGATGACAGGAACGCAGGTTCTTTACCACTACAAAGATGAGGGGTAGTGTCCTGTACAATTAATCAGGTAGGTAGATCATAAAGTGACGTGTCCAGACCGGTTTCAGTCCGTCTCTTACAACACTTCTCGTTGGTTGGCAGGTGACCCGATCTGTTATTCGAAGCTGGAAAGAGAGATTACCCACTGCTTAAGAAATCACTCTCCATGATAAGTGTAAGATACTTAACAAAGGTGGTGATTATCTAAAAGTCTCATGTGGAGCTTAAAACTGAAAGTGAAGCTTTCAACTAATATCCACTAGAATAGGAGCAGAGGCTTTTATTTACAGTTGTGCTGGGAGCTGTGAGTCGAGTGATTACTGTTTGGCCGGAGCCCCACACGTCACCTTTCGGGGTGGGGATAAAAGAGGGGAGGAGGGGATAGCAGGAACTAGACTGACCCTACCTTAACAAGCAGCCGGCAATCAAACTATGGTTACCATATACTCGCTCGCTACTCCTATCTTTTGAACTTTTCCCTCACACTGTCCAAAGATTGTACCTGCCCAACTGTTCCACTTGTTTCTTACTCATCAATTGTCGGTACTGTATACCCTTCTTATACTTATAGAGAAAGCAAGCTGGGCGTCCTGTAGCTTGATTGCTAGCGCACTCAGCTCACACACTGAAGTCTGTGGTTTGATCCCCGGTACAGGTGGAAGTATTAGGACGTGTCCTTGTTCACTTAGCAGTAAAATAGGTACCTGGGTATTAGCCGACTGGTGTGGGTGGCATACTGGGGACAAAATTGAACTAATTTGCTCGAAATGTTCTGCATAACAAGGGACTCTATACAGTAATATGTCAGCTAGGCCTGTATACGTTGTATCTGTAGAAATAAATATTATTGTTAATATGGCTGTTGTTTGTTATAGTAATATACATTAAAACAAAATAAAATCGTGAATGGCAGTTCAGGTTGTGGGTTAATTTGTAATAAACTTGAAGGTTCTATAATGGTTGGTCCCATCAAGCGACTCACCTTAAATATGGGTTCCTTAATTCTTATAATCTTTATTTATGTTTATGGAAAAAAGTACCACAGTGAAAATAGGAAATAAAACCTGAGCGCTTTGACTCACGAGATCGTAATGACACGATTGCAAACAATCCATACCACGGGGGAGGGAGGGGTTACGACTCTCTGATCGCGGGTTCTAACCCCACCCGTGGTATGGTCTGAGCGCTTTCTTGTGTTTACATATATCTTCCTCTGAAGACGTGTGTGTACGCACTGTGGTATATTTTTTTTTTCATATTTGCAATCACGCGTTTTATTGTGTTTTCTTCCATCATATTTTTCTGCGTTTAATATCCTTAACTTCCACTCTTGCTAAACTTAAAAAGGTAAAAAAAGTAATTCTATACAACCTAACTTTGTTAAACACTTATTCCCACAATTTAACATAACTTGACAGTTATTATAAACAACTTAAAGTGGACAGAAATTTTGTCAGACATGTATTACATTTTTGCTATTTTCACAGTCAAAAAAGTAGCATTGTATATAAAAAATATAAATATAATTGTCATTAATGCCTCACTAGATTTTTTCCCTTAGTTTTTCTGAAACGCTTAATTCAAATTCCCTCGCATAATTAGAGCAGTAATTAAATCTGTCGTTATTTGCATGATGGACATACGTCCCACGCCATGACAAAAAAAGTGTCGTTAAGGCACATTTTCGAGGATCTTAACACAAGTTGAGCGCCATAGTGTGGCTAACTTAAGCCAGTGAGTTTGTTCAGCACACAGCCAAACTCTGGTGTATATAGTTTGTTCTTGAGAAACTACCATCACCAGTGAATTTTTATCTTTAAAGTTTGTGACGTACGCCCGGCAGCAGCGCCGACCCACGGATCTCCCTGCATATATTATCGTACTCCAAAAATTTTCTTGTTTACAGCCTCCTCAGTCTTATATTAAAAAAATATATATATAACTTTTTTAATACTTTATTTTTCAAGGAAATGCCTTGATACTGGTGATGGGCTTTTGGTTAATAAAATTAGAGCTTCACTATCCTTTATGGGATTAATCCTGATTACCTTCCATTCCCCAGGAAAAATATAACCTACTGTTTTAGCTTTTAATTAATAAAGCCTTCCATAATCCCTTTTTTTACGTCATGTGAACGAAATATAAACCTCATTGCGTTTAATATTTTAGTATTAGTTGCAAAGGTTAAGTGAGGGGATATATATATATATATATATATATAATATATATATATATATATATATATATATAATATATATATATATATATATATATATAAAACTTTGGTATCTAAAATAAAGTTTTTTTATATGAAGTTGAGGAACATCAAGATCTACTCAGTTTCAGAAACTATTCTGTCCCTACGAGGAGAACAAATGTTCTCTCCAGTGGTGAACAATCTTTTACTGTTTACTAAAGAGGGGGAGGGGGCAGAGGTGTAATTTTACGAAATGTTGAAAAGTAAGTTCTGTACGCAGTTTCAAGAATAGGTAAGGCTTACTAGATAAAGCATCAATGATGCAGTCGACTGTAAGACAAAAAACAAAGACTGATTGCTGTTAATCAACAAAATATAACGATCAGGTTTAGGTAAGAGAAGGGAAAACAGAATTAATTTTTTTTTTTTTTTTGGTTTTAAGAGAATTATCCTCGGAAAGAAAGAACCAGTCTCCCAGCTTACCAGAATTACCTTTTGTGACATGCAATGTAACCCAGGAATCTAACTCTATCTAATAGCAACTTTGGAACGAAAGATAACTGGAAAAGTACGTAAGTTTTCTCAAATTACTATATTACTGCTGTTATATAAATGATAATGTCTGTGTCCCATAAAATATTTTAATGTTAGTGCTTCAGTAAATTTTTGATATTATTGCAAATTTTAAAGCAAAAGTTTTTCAGAAATGTTTTTCAAGTCGAATTATTCCGTGTAAGAGAACCTTCCTGCAAGTAATTTGATCCAGTTTTGAGAAAATTCTTTTCGGAGAGAGTTTCCTAAGCGCTCCTTGGAACATTAAATAATTTAAGTAGATCATGAAATTAATTATAATAATTTACGACCCATGGGGCACAAGACCAAAAACCTAAAATCTCAGTTTTTTAATCGAGTTTCTAGTTTCTTCAGACGAGTTCTTACTGGATGACAGTTTGTTAATGAGGGTATTTCATATTTTCAGGTTTAAAACATTAATATAGTGTCTATCTTCAATACGCAAGTGTACCATAATCAGGATCCCTCATTATTCCTTCCTGTGCATCATGCCAGCCATCCTCGGAGCTCCGAGCTTCGTAACGCAAAGGTTGAGGTGACTTGTGAAGCTGAAGTGGTTCAGCCTCATCGAGCTTCCTTCGCTCATCATCAAAGGCTCCTTAATATACCCGACCTCCATCTGAACACCTGACAAGATAATTACTCAAACTCCGCACCCTGGACGAAAAGGAAAGATCACTTTTATTCTTGCAGAAAACTGCAGATCTAGAAGTGATTGAAGATACTGTTGATAAAGTTCCTTGTTGGGTTTCCTAATGTTATGATGGGAAAATAAATTCTGTTCATTCAATCTTCCTTGTCACATGATGGCGACTTAAGAGTCATTTGCATCCTCTGTTGTAGTTTGGGGGCAGATGCTATATTTATGGGAGAAAAGCAGAGCATAATATACAAATTATGATCCTGGCATATTCGTATATACACGTACAAATTGCATGTCTTATCAGGATCATGTTATCTAATTAGATATAAATAATACGACGCGATGTCAAGGCACTGGGAAATATTCAACAGTAACTATTCTTCCCCGTTGCAGTTATCAAGAAATTTCCTAGTTCGTAAACGGATACAAAAGATTCAGGTATTAACTCGAAGGAAGCAAACACACTATATATTTTCCTTGTATCAGTAGCTATGACCTTTAAGATTAAGATACGATTTTAATTCTTCCAGGAGATACCTTCTGTGACCACAGGAAACTTTCACGGGAGTAGTGCTGGGCATTCAAAGTATTTTTCTGTGGATGAAGGGCACTTAATGTGATTGTTTATTATTGCGTCCAGTGGTTGTGTGAAGTCTTTAATCTGAAGAGATTCTTCAAACTTGTGTATGTATAGAGTAAAACGAGTGACAGCGTGAGAGGTTTATTGACTACAGAGCTGAAATGACCATTTGATCCCAGTTCTTTTATAAATTGTGCTATCATTTTAATTATTATTATTATTATTATTATTATTATTATTATTATTATTATTATTATTATTATTATTATTATTATTATTATGTGAATCCTTTCTTCCCTGGAGGCAATAGGGTATTGTTTAACGGTGCATACATAACCGTGTGTTTTGTGACTGCTGATGGATGTGAGGTAGAGTGTGGTGCATGGAAGGCATGCACGACGCACCCCAGACAAAAAGTACCTGTGGAAGGAGAGTGATGACCGTGAAGCTGGCACCGACCCACCCTACCCACCACGCCCACCGCTGATTAATGTTATGTTTTTTTTCAAATCTCTCTCTCTCTCTCTCTCTCTCTCTCTCTATATATATATATATTATATATATATATATATATATATATATATATATATATATATATATATATATATATATATATTGACCAACACTAATCCCGTGAAAGTTTTCTGAAGTCACGGAAGGCATCTCCTGGAAGAATTAAAATCATATCTTAATCTTAAAGGTCATAGCTACTAATACAAGGAAAATATATAGTGTGTTTGCTTCCTTCGAGTTAATATTTGAATATTTTCTATTCGTTTACGAACTGCGAAATTTCTTGATATCTACAACGAGGAAGAATAGTTAAATATTTCCCAGAGCCTTGATATCGCGTCGGATTATTTATACGTAATTAGATAACATGATCCTGATAAGATATGTAATTTGTATGTGTATACAGGAATATGCGAAGATCATAATTTGTATATAATGCTGTTTTTTTCCCCATAAATATGACATCTCCCCCAAAAATATATTTATATATATATATATATATATATATATATATATATATATTATATATATATATTTATATATATATATATATATATATATATATATATATATATATATAATATATATATATATATATATATATAGATAGATAGATAGATAGATAGTTGGAAAGCAGCTGGCTTAGAGAGTCTCAAAACTCCAGACCGTCGCGTTAGCCACTGGGCCAGCTAGCTAACGCGACGGTTTGGATTCTTGAGATTCTCTGACCGCGGGTTCAAACCCCACCACCCGCGGTATGGTTTGTTTGCAATCATGTCATTACGATTTCGTGAGTCCTGTGATACGGATCTATCTAAAATTCTGCTGCGTAATTAATTCTGGGATATGCGCAAGTGTGTGTGTATTTGTATGTATATGTATGTATGTATATATGGAAAACTGGATGAGAACTGATCCTGAGGCTATGCTTTTACAAAGCCTAAGGCCTACTCCATACCACTGTACTGTTATGGTTACAATAAAAAGGAGCAATCGAATTTACAATCTCACTTGAAAAAAAATCAGTGTTAATATATAATTTAAAAAAATAACGTAACAATAAATGATAAGAAACCAGTATTTCACAAAGGAAGAAAATATTATTACGTCTTATAATATGCCCTCTTCAGGTGGAATAAGAAAGAAATGAGTTGACACTCACTGAATAGGCATGAGATGACCTCCAGTGAGCTGTGAGGGGGAGAGACGTGGTCTCGACGCCATGATTATTATTTCATTTGCTTAAGATTCTTGCATCGTCCACAATAAAATTTTATAGATATTTTAAGCTGTCGTAGTTTATTGTGGTCTTAAGTAAGTCGAAGTAAATGAAGCAGGAACACTGCTTGTTACGCTGTGAAATCTCTAGGTGATTTCCAGTGTTTTGAACGATTGATTAAGAGCATGGAAGTGACCAGTTTCCGAGCTACGACAGTTGCTCGTCAGCGCAGACCTATCCTTCTAACTGAATGATGGTCCGTCCGCCGAGCCAATACGGTAAGAATACGTGATGGATCACAGCGTTCAGTACCTCGGCAGATATCGGCTTTGTTTGTTCACTTGGGACACATGAGTGGATGGTATAGCCTTGGACACAAACACACGTACGCACACACACGCACACACACACACACACACACACACACACACACACACACACACACACACACACACACACACACACACACACACACACACACACAAGCATACACACAGGGAAGGTACTACAATGGATCAGAGAATACCTGAAAGGAAGGCAACAACGAGTCATGGTACGTGACGAGGTGTCAGAGTGGCCTTCTGTGAAGAGCGGGGTTCCACAGAGGCCAGCCCTAGGACCAGTACTGTTTCTGGTATATGTGAAAGACATAACGGAAGGAATAAATTCAGAAGTGTCCCTGTTTGCAGACGATGTGAAATTAATGAGAATTCAATCGGATGAGAATCAGGCAGGACTTCAAAGGGATCTGGACAGGCTGCAAGCCTAGTCCAACAACTGGCTCCTGGCGTTTAACCCCACCAAATGCAAAGTCATGAAGATCGGGGAAGGGCAAAGATGACCGCGGACAGGGTACAGGCTAGGGTGCGAGAGACTGCAAACCTTACTCAAGGAAAAGGATCTTGGGGTGAGTATGATACCGAGCGAATCTCCTGAGGCGCACATCAGCCAATTGACTGCTGCAGCATATGGGCGCCTGACAAACCTAAGAATAGCGTTTCGACACCTCAGTAAGGAATCGTTCAAGACTCTGTACACTGTGTATGTCAGGGGCATGTTGGAGTATGCAGCACCTGTTTGGAATCAACAACTGGTCAAGCACGTCAAAAAATTAGAGAAAGTGCAAAGGTTTGCAACAAGACTAGTCCCGGAGCTAAGGGGTATGTCCTACGAAGAAAGGTTAAGGGAAATCGACCTGACGACGCTGGAGGACAAGAAGGATAGAAAAGACATATTAACAACATATAAAATACTGAGAGGAATTGACGGGGTGGACAGGGACAGGATGTTTCAGAGATGGGACACAGCAACAAGGGGGTCATAGTTGAAATATGAAGACTCAGTAAAGTCACAGGGATGTTAGGAAGTATTTTTTCACTCACAGAGTTGTCAGGAAGTGAAACAATCTGGAGTGATGTAGTGGAGGCAGGATCCATACATAACTTTTAGAAGAGATACGATGAAGCTCATGGAGCAGGGATGGAGTGGACCTATTAGCGACCTGCAAACAGATGGGGCCGGACTGTGAATCGCCCCTGCAAATCACAAATGGGGAATAACACACACACACATACACACACACACACACACAACACACACACCCCCACACACACACACACACACACACACACATAAACACACACACACACCACACACATAAACCACACACACACCCACACACAAACACACACACCACACAACACACACACCACACACACACACACATGAACATTAAACTACAGACCAGTGTCACTGACATGTATAGAAAATGAAAAATCAGGAGAAGTTATCAGGAAAGAGTGGTGGAACACCTAGAAAAAATGATCTCATCAACAGCACCAGCAGGTTTCAGGGACGGGAAATCCTTGTCACAAACCTACTGGAGTTCTTCAGGTGAAGCAGAAAGACAAGAGAGAGAGGGGTGGGGGGGATTGCATTTTTTTGGGACTGAAGAAGGCGTTTGACCAGTTCCACACAAAGTTTGGTGCAAAAACTGGGGACCAACAGGATAACAGGAAGGGACTACAATGGATCGGAAAACTTGTCAGGAAGACAGCAGCGAGTCATGGTACGGGCAGGTGTCAGAGTGGGCACCCGGACCACGGGGGCCCGCAGGGGCGTCCTAGGACCAGTGCTGTTTCGGGGATTTGTGAACGACATGACGGAAGGAATAGACTCTGAGGTGCCCTGTTTTCAGAAACGTAAGTTGATGAAAGAATACACCGATCGAAGACCAGGCAGAACCAAAGGGATCTGGGCAGGCGCAGAACTGGTCCAGCAAATTTGGGTCCTGGAGTTCAACCCACCAAGTCAAAATCAGAAGATTGGGGAAAGGGGAAAGAAGGCCGCAGACGGGGTACAGTCTAGGGGGGCAGAGACTACAAACCACTAAAAGGAAAAAGATCTTGGGGTGAGTAAAAAAAAAACCCCGGCACATCTCCTAAGCGCACATCAACCAAATAACTGCTGCAGCATATGGGCGCCTAGCAAAACCCCAGAAAAAGCATTCCGACTCTTTAAAAAGGGAAACGTTTAGGACCCTGTACACCCTATACTTAGGCCCCATATTGGATATGCGGGACCATTGGAACCCACACCTACCAAGCAGTAAAAAAACTAGAGAAAGTGCAAAAGGTTTTCAAAAGACAGTCCCAAGCTAAGAGGTATTCCTACGAGGAGAGTTTAAGGGGAAACAAAAACCCAAAGACACTGGAGGGCAGAGAGATAGGGGGGGCTGATAACAACATACAAAATACTGAAGGAATTGAAAGGTGGGGCAAAGACAGGATGTTCCAGAGATTGGACACAGTAACAAGGGGACACAGTTGGAAGCTAAAGACACAGATGAATCACAGGGATGTTAGGAAGTATTTCTTCAGCCACAGAGTATGTCAGTAAGTGGAATAGTTTGGGAAGCGATGTAGTGGAGGCAGGATCCATACATAGCTTTAAGCAGAGGTATGATAAAGCTCACGGCTCAGGGAGAGTGACCTAGTAGCGATCATGAAGAGGGGGGGCCAGGAGCTCGGACTCGACCCCGCAACCTCAACTAGGTGAGTACAACTAGGTGAGTACACCACACACACACACACACACACACACATAAACACACACACACACACACACACACATAAACACACACACACACACACACACACACACACACACACACACACACACACACACACACACAAACACACACACACACACACACACACACACACACACACACACACACACACACCGTACGCACACGTACGCACACGTACGCACACGTAGGTAAGAACACACAACTAGTGATATTTCAGAGCAGAAATTCATCATGACGGCGCTGTCTTGGCTTATTAGCAACAGCTGTTGTTTCCCGCCCTAATCCGTATTTAGAGTCCAAGCTGATCTTATGTAAGTTGAACACGGCCGTATTCATACTCCAAAATGATGGCATTACAAACTGAACAAGGCTGTACTCTGAGCTCAGGATGAATTCCGTCACACGCTGAACACGGCCGTGTTCAGAGTCCAAGATTATTCCGTCACAAGCTGAACACGGCCGTGTTCAGAGTCCAAGATTATTCCGTCACAAGCTGAACACGGCAACAAAATTGTCCAGAGTTCTACCCGTAAATGTTCAATTGAATTAGTCTTCTTGTTATGTTCATTATCGAGTTTAATCAAATGTATATTGGTTTTTATGCTACTTCATTAACGATGATGTGAAATAAATACACCATGACCGTGGTATTAACACCATGGCCGTGGTATTAACACCATGACCGTGGTATTAACACCATGACCGTGATATTAACACCATGACCGTGGTATTAACACCATGACCGTGGTATTAACACCATGACCGTGGTATTAACACCATGACCGTGGTATTAACACCATGACCGTGGTATTAACACCATGACCGTGGTATTAACATCATGACCGTGATATTAACACCATGACCGTGGTATTAACACCATGACCGTGATATTAACACCATTGACCGTGGTATTAACATCATGACCGAAGTATTAATACCATGGCCGTGGTATTATTACCATGACCGTGGTATTAGTACCATGACCATGGTATTAACACCATGACCGTGATATTAACACCATGACCGTGGTATTAGTACCATGACCGTGATATTAACACCATGACCGTGGTATTAGTACCATGACCGTGGTAATAACACCATGACCGTGATATTAACACCATGACCGTGATATTAACACCATGGCCATGGTATTAACACCATGACCGTGATATTAACACCATGACCGTAATATTAACACCATGACCGTGATATTAACACTATGACCGTGGCATTAACACCATGACCGTGATATTAACACCATGACCGGGGTATTAGTACCATGACCTTCATTTTAACACCATGACCGTGATATTAACACCAACACCGAGATATTAACACCATGGCCGTGGTATTAGTACCATGACCGTGATATTAACACCCTGGCCGTGGTATTAATACCATAACCGTGATATTAACAGCATGACCGTGGTATTAGTACCATGACCTTGGTTTTAACACCATGACCGTGATATTAACACCATGACCGTGATATTAACACCATGGCCGTGGTATTAGTACCATGACCTTGATTTTAACACCATGACCGTGATATTAACACCATGACCGGGATATTAACACCATGACCGTGATATTAACACCATGACCGTGATATTAACGCCATGACCTTAGTATTAATACCATGACCGTGGTATTAGTACTATAACCGTGGTATTAACACCATGGCCGTAGTATTAGTACCATGACCGTGGTATTGACACCATGACCGTGATATTAACGCCATGACCGTGATATTAACACCATGACCGTGATATTAACACCATGGCCGTGGTATTAACACCATGACCGTGATATTAACACCATGACCGTGATATTAACATCATGACCGTGATATTAACACCATGACCGTGGCATTAACACCATGACCGTGATATTAACACCATGACCGTGATATTAACACCATGACCGTGATATTAACACCATGACCGTGGTATTAGTATCATGACCTTCATTTTAACACCATGACCGTGATATTAACACCATCACCGTGATATTAACATCATGGCCGTGGTATTAATACCATGACCGTGATATTAACAGCATGACCGTGGTATTAGTACCATGACCTTAATTTTAACACCATGACCGTGATATTAACACCATGACCGTGATATTAACACCATGACCGTGATATTAGCACCATGACCGTGATATTAACACCATGGCCGTTGTATTAGTACCATGACCGTGGTATTAACACCATGACCTTGGTATTAACATCATCACAGTGGTAATAACAGCATGACCGTTGTATTAGTACCATGGCCGTAATATTAACACCATGACCGTGGTATAAGTACCATGACAGTGGTATTAGTACCGTGATCGTAGTATTAACACCATGACCATGGTATAAGTACCATGCCCGTGATATAAGTACCATGACTGTGGCAGTTGCAGCCTGGCCGTGGCAGCTGCAGCCTGGCCGTGGCAGCTGCAGCCTGGCCGTGGCAGCTGCAGCCTGGCCGTGGCAGCTGCAGCCTGGCCGTGGCAGCTGCAGCCTGGCCGTGGCAGCTGCAGCCTGGCCGTGGCAGCTGCAGCCTGGCCGTGGCAGTTGCAGCCTGGCCGTGGCAGCTGCAGCCTGGCCGTGGCAGGTACAGCCTGGCCGTGGCAACTGCAGCCTGGCCGTGGCAGATACAGTCTGGCCGAGGTAACTGCAGCCTGGCCGTGGTAGCAACTCAACCAAATACAATTTCTGCCACTCTCGTCACTAGTATAGTTGTCAAACGTACGACTAAACTCAGTTACGAAGTGCCGGCAGCAGCAGCAGCAGCAGCAGCAGCAGCAGCAGCAGCAGCAGCAGCAGCAGCAGCAGCAGCAGCAGCAGCAGCAGCAGCAGCAGCAGCAGTAACATCAGCATCAACAACAGCAGAATCTCCGTTAAACTTCTCGTTTGATGGAGCCTCAGGAAAGACTCTCACCAAGAGACAACAGGAGGTTACTGTAGTACCTCGGATGGTTATAGCAAAGTGACTTTAAAAGAAGTATCTTAAAGACTCGTTGAAGACGCCTTTCGCCTGTCCTTTTATATAGTACTGAGACGCGTGTTTACTTCTACCAAGTTTTGAGCTAAAATGAGTTTTTGTGGTAAATGGATGCTTTGTGTTAGTTACCAGCTGTCAGAGGTATTTCTCGATAGACACTTAGACTGAATTTTTGTGAATCTGTATGTGTGTGTGTGTGTGTGTGTGTGTGTGTAATTTTTATTTAATGAAGAATTCATCCAGTATCTTTCTTAGATTCAATATTAATGCAATTCAACCATCCATTTCTTGGACTATTTCCGTGACTGTCGTAATAACTTCAGAGGTTTGAGATGCTTAAATTTGCAGACCGAGAAGCGGAATGTTAACAGTTAAGTAGGTTTTTTTCCTCCTTTAAGTTTTTAATCAGTTTTTTCTAGCATCTTTTTCCATTTTTTTTACGATTATACTTGTCGACGAAAAAGTCAATAGATTTTGAAATACTGGCGCAGTGTCTGCCATCTTCCATTCGTTAGCCAATTATTTTCCTTCTTGAAGTGGTACAGTAAATTTTTCTCATAGTGGGTCATAGTTCTTCTACAGTCATTTAAATGTAATATTAAACCCCGTCAAGTTCTATATTACTTATTGTCTGCCTCAATTATTTTATCTTTTTCATCTAACTGTTTCGGATTAAAATTTACTAAATCTAAAACATCTGCTTTTATGAACAAGCTCTGAAATTAATAACAATAAATAACAAAAAAAGGCACAATACCGTGACTGGAACAATACACAAATAACCCGCACATAAAAGAAAGAAGCTTACGACGACGTTTCGGTCCGACTTGGACCATTTACAAAGTCACACTAACCAGAAGTGGAGCAGGACGGCTATATATAGGCAGGAAGAGGTGGTGGTAGTAGTAGTAGTAATAGTAGTAAGCTCTGAAATTGTCTATTGCTTCACAAATTTCATTTTCTACTTTAGAGATTTTGCTATTGTCCTTTATTTTTTGTGTTTTATCTATAACATTTGCTTTACCTATTATAAAAATGTGAAATAAAAGATTTCATTCTACGTTGCTTTGGTCTATTGCTTCATTTTCAAATTTTTTCGTTACTTTCTCCTTACATTTTGCATATTCATTGCTAACTTGCTTGAATCTCTGATAACCTTCTTGTTTGGTCCGCTTCCTATGTTGATTCCAATTTTGTCCTGCATTCATTTATTTAATACTTTTTTTAAATTTCATTTTCAAACGTGTTAAAAACCAAAAAAGCACAATACCGTGAGTGGAACAACACACAAATAACCCACACATAAGAGAGAATCTTCTCTAGACGTTCCTACCTTCCTCATATCTAGTCCGGTGCCCTTGTTTCCCCCAGGATACAGTCCCACAAGCCAAAAAATATATAAAACGGATGGAAAAAAACGATTCAGCAGCTGGCGCTGGAAAGCCATTAAAAAAAGAGAGAAGAAAACTGGGAACCAATACAAAAAATAGTTGCCCCAAGCTCAAAATTTGCCGGAGCATTTTTCAATTTCGTTACTAGCAAATTAATAAAAACACAAATGCTTAAATTAAATGGATTTGAGTACGCCAAAAGCATCGTGAAATTAGAAGGAAGCTAATGTTTTCATTTTACAACATACGATCCCTGGGGGAAACACAGGAAAATTTTATATAATATAAGGTATACACACTTCAATACACAGAATAATACTGGAGACGGTGGAAGATACGAGGGACTGATCGCCTTTAACTACTCCCTCACGTCTTCCAACGTCTCCAATAGATTCATCAAGACCGAGGAACTGATCACCTCAGACTACTTCACGTCTTCCAACATCTCCAGTATTGTTCTTTGTATTGAATTAATAAACCCACTTTTAAATGGCGTAAGTCTCCAAAACAAGTCCCCAACATGACATGTATCTTATTCGTCCCAAGAAACACTGACGAAAAGCAATTAAAATTTAACATAAGAACGTTAAATCATTAAAATTTATTTCACTTTAATTTTAGAAAGGCTGGTTGGTTGCTGTGTTTTTTTTGGTGAAGAAATAGCAAAAATTTCCTTGCTGATCTCACTGTTTTTTTTGGGGGGAAGGGGGGAAAGGGAGAAAAAGGCGGGACGGGGGGATTCTTTGGCATTCACCTTCTGGGGGAAGAAGAATTAACTGATTACCCCCTTTTTAAAAAAAACCATTAAACAATAAAGTTAAACGCTTAATAATTTAATAATAATAAAAATTTAAATAATAAAATAAAATAATAATAAAAAAAATTTAAAAAATAATAAAAATAATAATAATAATGGAAAAATTGGAGACTATAATTAAAATTAATATTGCAATTTTGAAACTTAGCTTTTCTGATCTAATTAAACTGTGATTAAAAGAGGGGAAGCAAGGAGTCAACAAAAAATGATAACAATAAATCGACATTTGAAGAGCAAATAAAAAACACTACTTATTGTGTCTACGTTAGAACAAAAAACGTAGTGTAGTAAGGGTTTTTAAATTCTTTGACCGTAATTGAAAAAAAAAAAAGCGAGGCATTAGGAAAAATTTATTTAAAAAAAAAAACATTAGAGAAAAAGTGCTACTGAACACTTGGCTGTAAAATTTTTAAAATGGTTTAATTTAATGTATGACGCTACTATAAAAGATTTAGAAGAATTACGGAGAAACGAACCCGATGGGAAAATTTTTCAGTTCTTGAATTATGAAGATGTTTTAACAGAAAATTAAAGCCAAACCGTGAAAGTATAAAAACTAAGAGTAAAAAATAAGCAGAAATCAGATGCAAACTGCTAAAAAAGAAGGAAAAAAAAAACGAACGGTAAGGATGAAAAAAAATAAATACTTTTTGGGGAAGTGTCCAAAAGTAGACTTTATGAGGCAAGCTTGCCGGATGTTTTTATTTTTTGAAATTAAATTAGGGTATAAGTCCCGATGAAATGTTTGCAGATAAAGAATAGAGGCATTATAGACAAGTTTACGAAGATTATAGACTGTAAAATTTTATGTACATAGATAGAGAAAAATATTATGGGTGACTTAATCCCCAAAAGTTATTGTTGGGAAACTCGTATACTTTCCTGGTAAACTTAAAATTACCTCTCGAGTGGTAAAAATTTTAAGCAAATTGGCTTGCTTTATTACATAGAACTAATAAAAACCCTGTAAAAGATTTTTAACTAAAAAAATCAAAATAAAAGACGAGTTTTTAAAAGAAAAAACAAATAAATAGACTTAAAAAATCTTTGTTATACAAGGTTAAAGGGGGAATTCTCTTCTCAAATAAGGGAAAAACAAACAGTAAGCTCTCCCCCCCTTTCGTCCCCATCACAACCAGTATTTAAAAAAAAATATACGAAAACCCCACCCCAAGGTCTGCAAAATTTTAAAATGTATATGGGGGGATCCCCGAAGAATTTTTTTAGTTGCTCCCCTTGCTCATACTGTGTGAATATATCGTATTTTCCCCTTTATACTCGGCCCTTTAGGGGTGTTTTGGCTCCCCAGGCCTTAAGGGAAATATATCTTTTCGATGGCTTTTATCGGAATAAGAAGTAATGTGTTCTTGGGGAGGTATTCTGGGTTGTGATATTTACGGTTTGAAGCCGGTCTGGCTATTCTTGAGAATGCTTAGCAGTGCACAAGTAAAAAGCTGGTATGTGTGATGTAATATATATATATATATATTTATAATATATAATATTATATAATATTTTATATTATATATATAAAAAAAAAAAAAAAAAAAAAAAAAAAAAAACACAAAACACAACCCCAAAAACACACAAAAAACACACACAAACCCAACCCCCACACACACACACACACACACACACACACACACACACGCACACAAGACACAACACACACACACAAAAAAAACACAAAACACACACCAAACACACAAACACCACCAAAACACAAAAACACACACAACAACACACACACACGCGGAATAGACGAGGTGGACAAAGACGGGATGTTAAAAAGATGGGACACAGACACAAAAGGTCCATTGGAAGTTGATGACTCAGTGAATCAAAGGGATGTTAGGGAAATTTTCTTCAGTATAGAGTAGTCAAGCCGTGGGGAAAACCCCAGAAAATGAAGTATGGAGGCGGGAACCATACATAGTTTTAAGGCGAGGGATGATAAAACTCTGGAGGGGAGAGAGGGACCAGTAGCAAACGGAAAGGGCGGGGGGCCGGAGCATGACTCGCCCCGCAACCCCAAAAGGTGAATACAAATAGGTGGTACCCACAACACCCTCCACCATTGACACAAACACTTGACACAAACACGTACCCCCCCCCCCTAACCACCTATCCCCTTTCCCCTAACCACCTCACCTTAGCCACCTCCCCTCCCCCAAACCACCAATCCCCTCCCCAAACCGTTTTAACCCCCCCAACTACCTCCCCCCCTCCAATAACCATCCTCCCCCCCCCCCAAACCATCCACCCCCTCTCCTCCTAACCATCTTTTCCCCCTTTCCCCTAACCACCCGTCCCCCCTTCTGTGGAGCAACGGGGAACCTAGAACCAGGATGAGGACAAGGGGCTCCAAGGACGAATCTGGGAGTGAGGAATGGGAGGTAGAGCTCAAAAAAAGGGAGGAAGACTGGGGAAGGAGACTAGATGAGCTGAAAGGGAAGATGGGAGAGGTTAGCAGCAGAAATGCAGAAGGTGGAAGCAACAGGCCACAGCAGCAGAAATCAAGATAGAGAGATTAGAAGAGGAGCTGAGACATCTGAAACAGCACAGAGACAAAGATATTACGAAGTAGTATCGGCAATGACAACATAAAAACACAGACAACAGGTCTGAAGGAAGCATGGAAACTAAACTGTATGCAGGGTCCTGTCAAACCCACATGGGGCCAAAACAAAGACAGGGAGCACACTAGGACAGAATGAGAGGTTGGAAGACATTGAAGGAACTAGGACATGTGCAAGGACCTTACCAGATACCTGTGGAGGCCAGGAACAGGTGAGCAGGAAGGACAAACCAAGAGCATAAGGGCCATAGCTAGGGAAGGGACTGAAGGAAGGAAACACTCCACGGGAAGGAACTAAAACACATCAGAGATGCAATGGAGTCACAGTGGGAGGTGGAAAGGGAGAGATCCGTGTTTGTCTATGGGCTAGACGAAGCTAAAGGGGAAACTTATGAAAGAAGAAGCAGGAGGAGAAAAAAGCGATTGAAGATATCATGAAGGTGATAGGCGAGGGGGACATGACCCAGGTGGCAAATTTTCGGAGAATCGGGTGGTTCACAAAGAAAAGGAATCGGCCTCTCAAAGTAATTTTCAAGGCAGAATCAACCCGAACCATGATCCTGCAGGAGAAAGCACGGCTGAGAGGCAAGCAGGAGTTCCGGAGTGTGTACCTCGATCGAAACAGAACACAGGACGAAAGGAAGACAATGAAAGAGAGAGTTCAAAAATGAAAGGAGAAATGGGAGGAAATGAAAAAGGAGAGCAGAATAACCCAGGATCAAATGGAAGGCCAAGTGCACCCCTCAGAAACACCTGCAGAAGGACTCCAGCCACGACACCCCCAAGGCAACTGAACAATCCAAACCAACCATCACACACCAATCCCTCTGTTTCCACCCACCGCACCACAGTTACAGTATTAGAACAGAAGTTGAAGGTTTGGTACACAAATGCATATGAGGAATGGCAAGAAAGAATCAATGAAAAGTCCCCAGACATCATAGCAGTTACAGAAACAAAACTAATGGAGACAATAACAGATGCAATCTTCCCACCAGAATACCAGATCATGAGGAAAGATAGAAGGGGCAGGGGGGGGAGGTGGGGTTGCTCTGCTCGTAAAAAACAGATGGAAATTCGAGAAAATGGAAGGCATAGATGAGACGGGAGAAAGAGACTACATAGCAGGTACACTTCAGTCTGGGGAACACAAAGTGGTCATTGCAGTGATGTATAATCCACCACAGAACTGCAGGAGGGCAAGAGAGGAATATGAAGAGAGCAACAGAGCAATGGTGGACACACTTGCTGAGGTGGCAAGAAGAGCTCATTCCAGCAGAGCAAAGTTGCTGGTTATGGGGGATTTCAACCATAGGGAGATTGACTGGGAAAACCTGGAGCCACATGTGGGTCCCGAAACATGGAGAGCCAGGATGTTGGACGTGGTGTTGGAAAACCTCATGCACCAACACGTT
>NC_069418.1:26309107-26314107 GCF_026875155.1 Cherax quadricarinatus | reverse complement strand
GCCCTGACACTGTGGGGAAGACACCGTTCCTGACACTGTGGGAAACACGTGCCCTGACACTGTACAGTGGTGACCCGATCCCACAAACCACTTTGGTTAACACCGTGCCTGAGCACTGGATTTCCCACCTATCCCCATACCACATAATCCCCCTGCTCGCCCCATACCCATTCTTCCCCCTCCCCCCCCCACACACCCCCTCTCACCTTCACCCCCCCTTCATGACCCCCCAGCATTCTCAAACCACTACCTCCCCCATACCAACATATCCCATCCCCCAATACCCCACCACCCCACCTTTCCCCACCCCCCCGACCCATGTGCCCCCATAGCGTTCCCCCTCCGCCCCATGCCCCCCCTTCCCCACACACCCCCCCCTTACCTTCCCGCACCACCAACAACCCCGCAACCCTCCTCGTCACCCACCAATCTACCCCCCATACACACTCCCACCGCCTACACCCCCCACCACCCCTCCCACTACCCCAACCCACCCCCCCACCTCCTCATGACACCCCCCGACCCCCTCGCCCGCCCCCACTCTACAACCACCCAACGTCTCCGCACCCACCTGCATCCCCCCCACCATCACAAAAACCGACCTAAACACGCCCCCAACCACCCCCGCCCTTCCCCCCCCTCCCCCCATCCCCCCCCGGCCCCGCACCCCCCCCCTGTGGGATACACCGTTGCCCCTGAACTGTCGGGACCCACCAACAGCCTACAACTATTAAGCAGAAGTCTTAACGTCACACGCATTTAATGGAATTCCAAACAAAGCGCGACACAAGGGTCCCCCCCCCCCCCCCCCCCCCCCCCCCCCCCTTTGAACACCGGTGCCTGACACTGTGGGAACACCGTTGCCTGACATGTGGGAACACCGTGGCCCTGACACTGTGGGAGAACACCGTGCCCTGCCACAACATGTCGAAGTCACACCGCTGCCCTGAACCACTGTCGGGAACTACCGCTGAATCACTTGACACTGTGAGAACACCGTGCCCTGACACTGTGGGAACACCGGTGCCCTAGACACTGTCGGTGAAACACCGTGCCTGAACACTGTGGGAAACACCGTGCCCGACACTGTGGGAACACCGTGCCCTGACATGTGGGAACACCGGGCTGGACACTGGTGGGAAAACACCGTGTCCTGACACTGTGAGAACACCGTGCCCTGACCACTGTGGGACACCGTGCCCTTGACACTGCTAGGGAACCACACCGTGCCCTGACACTGTGGGAAAACCGTGCCCTGACACTGTGGGAACCACCGTGCCCTGACACTGTGGGAACACCGTGCCCTGACACGTGGGAACACCGTGCCCTGACACTGTGGGAACGCACCGTGCCCTTGACACTGTGGGAACACCGTGCCCTGACATGTGAGAAACACCGTGCCATGACACTTGGGAACACCGTTGCCATGACACTGTGGAAAACACCGTGCCCTGACACTGTGGGAAACACCGTGCCCTGACACTGTGAAGGACACCGTGCCCTGGGGAACACAGTGGGAACACCGTGCCCTGACACTGGGGGAACACGTGCCCGACCATGTGAGAACACGTTGCCTGGCACTGTGGGAAACACCGTGCCCTGGACACTGTGGGAACACCGTGCCCGGACACTGTGGTGAAAACACCGTGCCCTGTCACTGTGTGGACACCGTGCCTGACACGTGGGAAGCCCGTGCCCTGACACTGTGGGAACAGCCGTGCCCTGACACGTGGGAACACCGTGCCCTGACACTGTGAGAACACCGTGCCTTGACACTGTGGGAACACACGTGGGTCCTAGCAACACCTTGTGTGAGAACACCGTGCCCTGGACGAGCTGTGGGAACACCGTGCCATGCACTGTCGGGAGTCACACCGTGCCCTGACACTGTGGGATCACGGTTGCCCTGGAACATAGTGGGAACACCGTGCCCTGACACTGTGGAGGACACCTGCCTTGACACTGTCGGGAAAACACCGTGTCATGGACACTGTGAGAACACCGTGCCTGACACTGTGGGAAAACACCGTGCCCTGACCTGCTGTGGGGAACACCGTGCCCTGACACTGTCGGGAAACACGTGCCCTGACCCACTGTGGGAAAACACCGTGCCGTTGACACTGTGGGAAACACCGTGCTTTCCCTGACACTGTGGGAACACCGTGCCATGACACTGAGTAGGGAACACCGTGCCCTGACATGTGGGAACACCGTGCCCTGACACTGTGAGAACACCGTGCCCTGACACTGTGGGGGAACACCGTGCCTTGACACAGTGGAACACCGTGCCCTGACACTGTGGGAAACACCGTGCCCTGACACTGTGGAGAACACCGTGGCCCAGACACTGTGGGAACCACCGTGCCTTGGACACGTGGGACACACCGTGCCCTGACTGACTGTGGAGAACACCGTGCCCTGACACTGTGGGAACACCGTGCCTGACATGGCCGCAACAGAGCAGGGAGCAAAATGGTAATGCTGACGCCGTTAATGAGATACCCGGAATATTCGCTTTTGGCTAGTAGAAAAAAAATGATGAAAAGAAAATGAATCGCAAGTGAGATTATCCAGCTGGTAATTTGATTATTCGTTCGTGAGTGTTTTTACGCCATCTCTCCCAAATTCCACTTATTATAAGGGAAGAGGTGGATATGTTACCCCTATCTTCAAGAGAAAAAGTGACAGGGGGGGAGGGGGAAGATTCTTGAAATTTCGGACCTGGTTTATTTTTATTCTTTATATGGAGAACTGAGTGCGCAGAGATTTAATGTGTCCTCGTCTGGTGAAAATATGTAGATGTTTTTATGATCGGTCATGGATATGATCTGCGATCGTAGAGTCAGTAGTTTACATCGTCAGCTAACCAGACAACCACAGTCCAACCGTCAGCAAAGAGACTAACCAGTCAGCAGCAGACCAACCAAGTCAGCAGTGAGACAACCAGTCAGCAGGAGATCCAAAACAGTCAGGCAGGAGACCAACCAGGATCAGCCAAGAGGACCACCAGTCAGCCAGGAGACCAACCAGTCAGCCGGAGACCAACCAGTTCAGGCAGGAGACAACCAGTCAAGCCAGGAGACCAACCAGACAGCCAGGAGACCAGACCAAGACAGCCAGGAGACCAACCAGACAGCCAGGAGATCAATCAGTCAGCCAAAGGACCCCACACCCCCCAGCCAGCCCCAGAAAACCAAAACAGACAGCCAAAAGCCAACCAGACAGCCTGGAGGACCAACAGACAGCCCAGGAGGACCAACCAGGCCAGCAAGGAGGACCAACCAGACAGCCAGGAGACCAACCAGACAGCCAGGAGACCAACCAGACAGCCAGGAGAACCAACCAGGACAGCCAGTGAAACCAACAGTCAGCCAGGTGACTAACCAGACAGCAAAAAAAAAACAATGGGGACAGCCTGGAGACCAAACCAGACAGCCCACAATCCAGTCAATTACCCAGCCATCTTATTCATTCTTCCGTAGCTCCCTGAAATACAGGTACTAACGCCCTCGGTATACGAATCCTAGTGACAAAAAAATACAAAATATATAAACGGAAAATCCATAACAGAATATTTTGAAAAAATAACTTTGATTATAGGTTGGTTGTTTTTGTGTTTCTGAATTGTGTTTCTTCGTTCCTATTCCTCCGAGACACGACGGGAAAAAATTTGAACCATGACAAGTGTCTGTGAATTGACACTTGTTCAGTAGACGCGAGAGGATGGGAGGGATGTTCTTTCAATTCGTTGTGCTCTGGTCCAGGGTAGTTACAAAATCTTCAACTGTTGCACTCTGGCCCAGAGTACAAACTGAGGACTAGATACCTACTGTCAAGGCTGTAGAGCTTTGGAACCTTGATTTGAAAGGTACAACCTTGTCAGACATGAGTGGCTAGTTCTACACAAAGCGAAGTGTCGCTGCAACACAAGTTCGTTACTGCAATTTGTGTTTCTTCTTCGTTAACGTCAGCAAGGACATTACGTACATCCAGCCGGTAAAAACTCATCGCAACACATAGCGTAAATTTTTACACCTTTGTTGCCTGCCCTAGTTTGAATTGTCTTATTTCATTGTTTTTCATTTTTGATGCTTGTAGAAAAGTATGTCATTGTAATGGAACTCAAGAATTGTTTTGCTCAGCCTGAGACCGGAATATAGTTTTTTTTTTTCCATTCGTGGCAAAAATTTCTTTGCGTCGCAGAACTACTAAAAGAGATCAAAAATTATAAATGGTAATATGTGAATCGGTTCTGCTGCTGCAACATTCTTGCATTGTGGCTGACGACACAACTGTCCGTAGGTATGTCTGTTGCAGATAAGTCAGTCCGACAGACAGGCTCTGACAGCCAGTGGTAAATGTGCTTAGCGAATATATTATGTAATGAGTATCATAGTTAATATAAGTATGGTGTCTCTATTTTTTCGCGCTGTTTAAAAATGTCATATCTGACCTGTTAAATGTTAATATCAGGCGAACTGGGAATCCTTATCCGACGGTTTGCAAGAATTGTTATCCAGAGAAGTGGCATACTTACCATCCGGAAGTGTTGCATATTTAGTCCCGACGAAGAGGTTATTGACAATGTTCAAGAAATTTGAAAGACCCCGCGGCATGCGCTCCCGAACAGATTCGCACAGTACACACACACACACACACACAGTGGGTGCAGATGCAGACGGGGGGGCACAAGGCTCCGAGAAACCTTAGTGTTTTTAAGGAGTATAATATAGGTATATATATATATAATTGTATATATATATATATATATTATGTCATATATATATATATATATATATATATATATATATATATATATATATATATTATGTATATATTATGGTATATATAATATGTATATTATATATATATATATATATAATATATAATATATATATGTATATATATATATATATATAATTATGTATCTATAATATATGTATATATATATATAGTATATATATATATATATAACATATATGTATATTATATATATTATT
>NC_069418.1:26294107-26304107 GCF_026875155.1 Cherax quadricarinatus | reverse complement strand
CAGGAAGTGGGAGGTGAAAGTCAAAGCAGCAGAGGCCAGGATTACAGAGCTTTGAAGAGGGAACTGGGAAAAAAAAAAAAAAAATCTGAAACAGACCTTAAAGAACTAAAGAACATTTTGGGATTGACAAAGAGACCGCTACTCAGGCCACAAATAGGGGGACTGTAGAGGACGAGTGTAAGGAGCAAAACTGATCTGTAGAAGCTCTCATCAGGGAGACTTGTAGTGAAATGAAAGAGACTAAGCTATATGTGTGGAGGCCCTTAAAAGGCGACAAACACGAGCCCAGGGAAAGCCGCGAAGGGAAAAATGACAGGCCACTGGAGCCATGTTAGATAGCTAGTGAAACTGCAAGAAAGGAAAGCTGCAATGGAGGGAAATCAAATTGAATGAGGGATACACACAGGGATATGCTGTGGTGGAGAAAGAAAGGGTGAGGGTCATGTCCTTTGTGTATGGGGTGACAGAAGTTGAAGGAGGGAGGAAACATATGAAGCAAGAAAACAAGGGGAAAAAAAAGCAATGAGTGCATCATGGAAAGTAAATCGGAGAAGACGACATGACCAGGCTGAAAATTTTTCGGAGAATAGGGGGGTTTGTAAAAAAAAGAACCCGGCAGTGAAGTGACTTCAAGCAGAACCGACTCGGAACAGGATACTGTGGGAGAAAGCCGATTAAGGGGAGCATGCCGGGATACAGGAAGGTGTATCTCGACCCGCGACAGAACACAGAGAACGAAAGGGCGGAACTGAGAGAGTGATACAAAGGCGAAAGGAGGAAAGAGGAGGGGGATGGGAGAGACAGGAACAGGGAGACCAGACACAGGAAGAAGATAAAATACAACCTCCCTCACAGCTTCCTATAGAAGCTCTCCCAACCAGGTGCAACCCAGTGCAGCCAAACATTCTACTAAACCAAAAACACCCATGTCATATCCAATGCCCCCACCCACTACATTACAAACTCACCCCCAGCAACACCCATTAGTTCCTAAATCAGGTCTCCCCACTTCCCCAACCCCAATACACCTCCCAGACCACAGTCTTAGAAAAAGAAGTTGAAGGTATTTGTATACAAATGCAGATTGGAATAACAAATAAGTATGAGGAGTGGATTGAAAGAATCAAGGAGACATCCCCAGACATAATAGCACTCACGAAACAAAACTCACCAGAATAATAACAGATTCAATCTTCCCACCCGGACCGGATATCAAATCGTCAGGAAAAAAGACAGAGGGAGTGAGAGGGGGAGGAGGGAGTTTGCACTGCTCATTAAAAGTCAGTGGAGGGGTTGAGAAAATGGAAGGAATGGTGGAGGGGTGAAAGGGACTACTTCGTAGGGAACGCAATCCAGTTGATGGGACATAAGGTGTAATTGCAGTAAAGTACAACCCACCACAGAACTGCAGGAGGTCCAAGAGAAGAATACGAATGAGAGCACAGAGCCATGGTCGACACACTATGCCGAGTTGGCCAGGAGAGCACATGTGGGTGGGGGGAGCAATGTTACTATTATGTGCGAGATTTCATCACAAGGAGATTGCCTGGGGATACTGGAGCCCATGGGGGTTCCGAAAACATGGGAGAGCCATGAATGATGGATGTAGTACTGGAAAGAACCTCAGATGCAACACATGTTAGAGGACACTGACCAGAGAGAGGGGAGAATGATGGAACCAGCAAGACTGGACCTTGTATTACCTTGAGTAGCTTTCAGACATCGAGGGATAATCTTGGTTATATGAAGGCCCTGGGAGCTAGTGATCATGTGGTTCTGTGCCTTCGACTACATAGTTGAGCTCCAATTGGAGAGAGTAGAGAATGGGTGGGAAAAACCAAAAGTACAAAAGGGGAAAACTACTCAGGCATGAGGAAAATCTTCAAAACATTCAGGGGGAGAGGAATGACAGGAACACCAGTACAAGAAATGATGGACTATGTGGCCAAACAAAATGCAAGGAGGCAGAGGAGAGGTTTGTTCCCAAGGGGAAACAGAAAATAATGGGAAGAAACAGAAACGAGTCCTTGGTTCACCCAAAAGGTGTAGGGAGGCAAAAACTAGGTTTTACTAGAGAGAATGGAAAAGGTACAGAGAGAGACAGAGAACTCAGGAAAATAAAGAGGATTAGCGAGAGCCGAGAAATGATATGCACAGATAAGAAGGGAGGCTCAGCGACAATATGAAAAATGAAGGCCATAGCCTCGAAACGCTCAAGACTGACCAAAGCTGTATGGTACAGCCTCACTCTCAGGAGGGGAAACAAAACGTCAAGGACCAGGTAATCGACTGAGGAAGGGTGAGGGGAATTCCAGAAACGACCGAGAGTTTGCTCAGGATGCTCAACACAAGATTTAAAGAAAGATGTATTTTACAGTGGAAAACCTGTAGGACTACAGGAAATCAAGAACAGGGGGGGTAGCACCAGCTGAATGTGCTGGATGAGGTACATATAACCAAGGAGGGTAGTGAAGAAGCTGCTATGCGAACTTGGACACCTCAAAGGCGGTGGGGGACCAGACAACATCTCTCCGTGGGTCCTTAAAGAGGGAGCAGAGATATTGTGTGTTGTTATGCCATTAACAAAGATCTTCAACCCATCATTTGAAACTGTGCAATCCCAGAGTATGGAAGATGGCAAATGTAGTCCCAATTTTAAAAAAAGGGAAGGGAGACAGACATGAGGACTAAACTACAGACTGTCATCACTACGTGTATAGTATGCGCAGAGTCGTGGAGAAGATAATCAGGGAAGAAGAGTGGTGGAGCACCTGGAAAGAAAATAAGTGTATAATTGACAACCAGCATGGTTTAGGGAAGGAAATCGCTTGATGTCACAAAACCTACTAGAGTTTTATGACAAGGTGACAGAATAAGACAGAGAGAGAGGGATGGATCGACTTGCATTTTTTTTGTGGACTGCAAAAAGGCCTTCGACAAGTTCGCTCACAATAGAGGTTACTGAAAAAGCTAGAAGATCAGGCACAAATAACTGGAAGGCACTGCAATGGATCAGAGGGAATACCTGAAGGGAGGCAAAAACGAGTCATGCGTACGTGCGAGGGGTGCAGAGTGGGCGCTTGTGACAAGCGGGGTTCCACAGGGGTCAGTCTCTAGGACCTGTGCTGTTCTTGGTATATGTGAACGACATAACGGAGGGAGAGACTCAGAAGTGTCTTGTTTGCAGATGATTGTGAAGTTAATGAGAAGAATCAAATCGGAATGATGAGGATCAAGGCAGGATACAAAGAGACCTGGACAGGCTCAAGCTGGTCAGAAAACTGGCTCCTTGAGGTTTAACCCTGCCCAAATGCAAGTCATGAAGAATTTGGGGAAAGGGCAAAGAAGACGCAGGACACGCAATATAATTTAGATGGCCAAAGAAGCAAACCTACTCAAGGGGAAAAAGATCTGGGGGTGAGTATTACACCGGAGCATAATCTCTGAGGCGCACATAATCAGATAATGTTGCAGCATACGGTGCGCTGGCAAAACCTACGGATAGCGTTCCGATCCTCAATAAGGAGTCGTTCAAGACACTGTATACCATTTAACGTCAGGCCCATACTGGAGTAGCAGCCCCAGTTGGAATCCACACATAGTCAAGACGTCAGGAATTAGAGGAAAAGTGCAAAGGTTTGCAACAAGACTGGTCCCAGAGCTACGGGGGATTGTCGTACGAAGAAAGGTTGAGGGAAATCGGCCTGAAGACACTGGTGGACCAGGAGGGTCAGGGCGAGACATGTATAACGACATAATAAAATAATGGCAGAATAGGACACGGTGGAAAAGCAGGATGTTTCAGAGATGGGACACATACACAAGAGGTCAACAATTGGAAGTTGAAGACTCAGAGAATCAAAGGGATGTTAGGAAGTATTTCTTCAGTCTTGGTAGTCAAGTGTGGAATAGTCTATGGAAAGTGAAGTAGTGGAGGCGGGAACCATACATAGTTTTAAGGCGGAGTATGTATAGCTCATGGAGAGGGTGAGAGAGGACCTAGTAGCAATCAGTGAAGAGGGCTGGGGCCAGGAGCTTATGGCGAACTCGACCCCTGCAACCACTAATAGGTGAGTACAAATAGGTGAGTACACACATACACACACACACACACACAACCCACACACATACACACAACACACACACACACACATTACACACGACACACACACACCACATACACACACGCACAAATACACACACACACCATACCACAAGACACACACACACACATACTCACACACACACACACAATACACACACACACACAAACATACACACACACCACAGTCAACCCCCACACCACATTACACACACACACGAACACACATAAAACACACACACCACACCACAACACACACATTGTATATATGTATATATATATTTAATATATATATATATATATATATATATATATATATATATATATATATATATATTATATAATATATATGCGTGAAACGTAAAGCAGTAAGACTGCACCATACATTAAAAAAAATTTGTGTATGGTTGTGTGTTTCTTGTGAAAGTATATGTTGCGGGGTTGTACTCACCTATATGTGGGTTGCAGGGGGTCGAGAGTATAGCTCCTAGCCCGCCTTTCACTGGGTCGATACTATTCACTCTCTTCACTGCTCCATGATATTTGTCATACCTCTTCATAAAACTTATTATGGAACTTGCTTCCACTACTTCACTCTCCAGATTATTCTAGTTCCTAACAACTTAAGATAAAAGAAATTACTTCTTAACATCCCTATTGACTCATGTGGCGTTTTTCAGTTCCAATGTGTCCCCGTGTTTCTGTATCCCATCTCTGAAACATTCGCATCGTTGTCACGTTGTCAATGCCTCCTTATTATCTTATACGTTGTTATCATGTCCCCTTCTATCTATATATGTTAGTTGTGTGTGCGTGTGTGTGTACTCACCAATTGTACTCACCTAATTGTGGTTGCAGGGGTCAAGACTGAGCCCTGGCCCAAACCTCTTCACTGATCGCTATAGGTCCTCTCTCTCTCTGCTTCCTGAGCTTTTAGTCATACTCTTCTTAAAACTATGTTGTGGTTCCGGCCTCCACTACTTTCTCTTGCTAGGCTATTCCACTTGCTGACAACTCTATTGACTGAAGAAATACTCTTAACGTCCCCTGTGACTGTTCTGAGTCTTCAGTTCCAGTTGTGACCCTTGTCCTGTGTCCCCTCTCTGGAACATCTATCTCTGTCCACCTTGTCTGATTCCCCCGCAGTATCTTGTGTGTCTCGTTATCATGTCTCCCTGACCCTTATGTCCTCAGTGTCGTCTGTCGATTTCCTTAACCTTTCCTGTACGGACATTCCTCGATGCAAGGTCCATCTTGCTGGTTCATCCTCCCCTCTCACTCTGGTAGTGTCCTTATCATGTTGGTGCATGAGGTTTTTCCAGCACCACGTCCAACATCCTGGTCTCCATGTTTCGGGACCCCATTGTGGCTCCAGGTTTTCCAGTCAATCTCCTGTGGTTGAAAGCCCGTAACCCAGCAACTTTGCTCTGCTCGGATGTGAGCTCTTCTTGCCACCTCAGCATGTGTGTCCACCATTGCTTCTGTTGCTCTCTTCATATTCCTCTCTGGCCTCCTGCAGGTCTGTGGTGGAATTGATACATCATTGCAATGACACTTTGTGTTCCCCCGACTGAGTGTACCCTGCTATGTGTCTCTTTTCTCCCGTCTCATCTATTCCTTCCATTTTCTCGGGAAAAATTTCCATCGTTTTTTACGAGCAGAGCAACCCCCACCTCCCCCCTGCCCTTCTATCTTTCCTCATGATTGGTATCCTGTTGGGGGAAGATTGCATCTGTTATTGTCGCCATGAAGTTTGTTTCTGTAACATGCTATGATGTTCTGGGGAATTCTCATTGATTCTTTTTGCCATTCTCGGTTTATTCGTTAATCCATTGCATTTGTGTACCAAACCTTCAACTTCTGTTCTAATACTGTAACAGTGGTGCGGGGGGTGGAAACAAGAGGGATCGGTGTGTGATGGTTCGGTTTGGATTGTTCGGTTGCCTTGGGGGTGTCCGTGGCTGGAGTCCTTCTGCAGGTGTTCTGGGGGGTGCCGGCTTGGTGTGGTGTGCCATTTGATCCTGGGTTATTGCGCTCTCCTTTTACATTTCCTCCCATTCTCCTTTTGTTTTTGAACTCTCTCAATAACGACAAAAGAGTACAGTTAAACAATACACTGAAACATTAAGAAAACAATGCTAAGAAATTATAAAAGAGATGACCGTGTTGGGAACACCGTGCCCTGACACTGTGGGAACACCGTGCCCCTGACACTGTCGGGAACACCGTGCCTGACACTGTGTGAAACACCGTGCCCTGACACTGTGGGAAAACCACCCCGTGCCCTGACACTGTGGGGAAGACACCGTTCCTGACACTGTGGGAAACACGTGCCCTGACACTGTACAGTGGTGACCCGATCCCACAAACCACTTTGGTTAACACCGTGCCTGAGCACTGGATTTCCCACCTATCCCCATACCACATAATCCCCCTGCTCGCCCCATACCCATTCTTCCCCCTCCCCCCCC
The DNA here is from genome assembly GCF_026875155.1 of Cherax quadricarinatus. Taxonomy (NCBI): domain Eukaryota; kingdom Metazoa; phylum Arthropoda; class Malacostraca; order Decapoda; family Parastacidae; genus Cherax; species Cherax quadricarinatus. Next base: position 26,297,534 of record NC_069418.1, on the reverse strand, counting down.
CACACACCCCCTCTCACCTTCACCCCCCCTTCATGACCCCCCAGCATTCTCAAACCACTACCTCCCCCATACCAACATATCCCATCCCCCAATACCCCACCACCCCACCTTTCCCCACCCCCCCGACCCATGTGCCCCCATAGCGTTCCCCCTCCGCCCCATGCCCCCCCTTCCCCACACACCCCCCCCTTACCTTCCCGCACCACCAACAACCCCGCAACCCTCCTCGTCACCCACCAATCTACCCCCCATACACACTCCCACCGCCTACACCCCCCACCACCCCTCCCACTACCCCAACCCACCCCCCCACCTCCTCATGACACCCCCCGACCCCCTCGCCCGCCCCCACTCTACAACCACCCAACGTCTCCGCACCCACCTGCATCCCCCCCACCATCACAAAAACCGACCTAAACACGCCCCCAACCACCCCCGCCCTTCCCCCCCCTCCCCCCATCCCCCCCCGGCCCCGCACCCCCCCCCTGTGGGATACACCGTTGCCCCTGAACTGTCGGGACCCACCAACAGCCTACAACTATTAAGCAGAAGTCTTAACGTCACACGCATTTAATGGAATTCCAAACAAAGCGCGACACAAGGGTCCCCCCCCCCCCCCCCCCCCCCCCCCCCCCCTTTGAACACCGGTGCCTGACACTGTGGGAACACCGTTGCCTGACATGTGGGAACACCGTGGCCCTGACACTGTGGGAGAACACCGTGCCCTGCCACAACATGTCGAAGTCACACCGCTGCCCTGAACCACTGTCGGGAACTACCGCTGAATCACTTGACACTGTGAGAACACCGTGCCCTGACACTGTGGGAACACCGGTGCCCTAGACACTGTCGGTGAAACACCGTGCCTGAACACTGTGGGAAACACCGTGCCCGACACTGTGGGAACACCGTGCCCTGACATGTGGGAACACCGGGCTGGACACTGGTGGGAAAACACCGTGTCCTGACACTGTGAGAACACCGTGCCCTGACCACTGTGGGACACCGTGCCCTTGACACTGCTAGGGAACCACACCGTGCCCTGACACTGTGGGAAAACCGTGCCCTGACACTGTGGGAACCACCGTGCCCTGACACTGTGGGAACACCGTGCCCTGACACGTGGGAACACCGTGCCCTGACACTGTGGGAACGCACCGTGCCCTTGACACTGTGGGAACACCGTGCCCTGACATGTGAGAAACACCGTGCCATGACACTTGGGAACACCGTTGCCATGACACTGTGGAAAACACCGTGCCCTGACACTGTGGGAAACACCGTGCCCTGACACTGTGAAGGACACCGTGCCCTGGGGAACACAGTGGGAACACCGTGCCCTGACACTGGGGGAACACGTGCCCGACCATGTGAGAACACGTTGCCTGGCACTGTGGGAAACACCGTGCCCTGGACACTGTGGGAACACCGTGCCCGGACACTGTGGTGAAAACACCGTGCCCTGTCACTGTGTGGACACCGTGCCTGACACGTGGGAAGCCCGTGCCCTGACACTGTGGGAACAGCCGTGCCCTGACACGTGGGAACACCGTGCCCTGACACTGTGAGAACACCGTGCCTTGACACTGTGGGAACACACGTGGGTCCTAGCAACACCTTGTGTGAGAACACCGTGCCCTGGACGAGCTGTGGGAACACCGTGCCATGCACTGTCGGGAGTCACACCGTGCCCTGACACTGTGGGATCACGGTTGCCCTGGAACATAGTGGGAACACCGTGCCCTGACACTGTGGAGGACACCTGCCTTGACACTGTCGGGAAAACACCGTGTCATGGACACTGTGAGAACACCGTGCCTGACACTGTGGGAAAACACCGTGCCCTGACCTGCTGTGGGGAACACCGTGCCCTGACACTGTCGGGAAACACGTGCCCTGACCCACTGTGGGAAAACACCGTGCCGTTGACACTGTGGGAAACACCGTGCTTTCCCTGACACTGTGGGAACACCGTGCCATGACACTGAGTAGGGAACACCGTGCCCTGACATGTGGGAACACCGTGCCCTGACACTGTGAGAACACCGTGCCCTGACACTGTGGGGGAACACCGTGCCTTGACACAGTGGAACACCGTGCCCTGACACTGTGGGAAACACCGTGCCCTGACACTGTGGAGAACACCGTGGCCCAGACACTGTGGGAACCACCGTGCCTTGGACACGTGGGACACACCGTGCCCTGACTGACTGTGGAGAACACCGTGCCCTGACACTGTGGGAACACCGTGCCTGACATGGCCGCAACAGAGCAGGGAGCAAAATGGTAATGCTGACGCCGTTAATGAGATACCCGGAATATTCGCTTTTGGCTAGTAGAAAAAAAATGATGAAAAGAAAATGAATCGCAAGTGAGATTATCCAGCTGGTAATTTGATTATTCGTTCGTGAGTGTTTTTACGCCATCTCTCCCAAATTCCACTTATTATAAGGGAAGAGGTGGATATGTTACCCCTATCTTCAAGAGAAAAAGTGACAGGGGGGGAGGGGGAAGATTCTTGAAATTTCGGACCTGGTTTATTTTTATTCTTTATATGGAGAACTGAGTGCGCAGAGATTTAATGTGTCCTCGTCTGGTGAAAATATGTAGATGTTTTTATGATCGGTCATGGATATGATCTGCGATCGTAGAGTCAGTAGTTTACATCGTCAGCTAACCAGACAACCACAGTCCAACCGTCAGCAAAGAGACTAACCAGTCAGCAGCAGACCAACCAAGTCAGCAGTGAGACAACCAGTCAGCAGGAGATCCAAAACAGTCAGGCAGGAGACCAACCAGGATCAGCCAAGAGGACCACCAGTCAGCCAGGAGACCAACCAGTCAGCCGGAGACCAACCAGTTCAGGCAGGAGACAACCAGTCAAGCCAGGAGACCAACCAGACAGCCAGGAGACCAGACCAAGACAGCCAGGAGACCAACCAGACAGCCAGGAGATCAATCAGTCAGCCAAAGGACCCCACACCCCCCAGCCAGCCCCAGAAAACCAAAACAGACAGCCAAAAGCCAACCAGACAGCCTGGAGGACCAACAGACAGCCCAGGAGGACCAACCAGGCCAGCAAGGAGGACCAACCAGACAGCCAGGAGACCAACCAGACAGCCAGGAGACCAACCAGACAGCCAGGAGAACCAACCAGGACAGCCAGTGAAACCAACAGTCAGCCAGGTGACTAACCAGACAGCAAAAAAAAAACAATGGGGACAGCCTGGAGACCAAACCAGACAGCCCACAATCCAGTCAATTACCCAGCCATCTTATTCATTCTTCCGTAGCTCCCTGAAATACAGGTACTAACGCCCTCGGTATACGAATCCTAGTGACAAAAAAATACAAAATATATAAACGGAAAATCCATAACAGAATATTTTGAAAAAATAACTTTGATTATAGGTTGGTTGTTTTTGTG
>NC_069418.1:26254107-26289107 GCF_026875155.1 Cherax quadricarinatus | reverse complement strand
TCCTTTGTATGTAGTGATGAAGCCATTGTGTGGCTAAACTTTTCCTCATTAAAGATACCCAAATGTTGCACATGTGTCTAATTTATTATTACCGCTCATAAATACATGGATCATTATGCAGGGTACAAGGACGTTAAAGGTGCTGGAGGTGATATGAGTGAGACATTACATCAGTGTCTGTAGATTTACTCTAAACATTTAATGTAAATTGCCTGTTGTGCCAACAGACATAAGAAATTTAGAGTAAAGGACAAATAGGTACAATACCGTGACTGGAACAATACACAAACCCGCTTGGGAAAGAGAAGTTTACGTCAACTTTTCGGTCCGACCTGGACCATTTACAGAGTCACACTAACACAAAAGAGTAACAAAATACGGCACGTTGGAAGGTAAAAGGGACCTTGGAGTAATACAATATTGTGAGGTGGTCACATTAACTTGTAGAAAAAAAAAGGTCGTTTGCTGTACTGACGAATTTACATCGACTGTGGAGCTAATTATCGTTTGTAAATTCAATTAGCCTTAATAAAAATTAGAGGGAAAACAAATGCAGTGAGGTCCGATTCCACAAAGCATTATTTGATATATTTATCAGATTTGAAGACTAGTTTACAATGATCATTATGCATATTGTTGCTCAAGTTACATGCATGATGACACACGATACTAGACGTTGCTGAAGAATTGGATACATGTGCAACATCTGGGTATCATTATTTGTAGACGTTTCCCCAACCAGAGGCTTTATCAGTACAATACAAGGACATAACGTGAAGAATTATATACAAAAGATGAGGTAATCAGTCCCTCAGCCTTAGACTTGCTCAAAGACTACAGTGCTTTTCACCAACTCCAAGGCTGAGGGACTGATTATCTCATCTTTTGTAATATAATTCTTCACAATATATTCTTGTATTGATAAAGCCACTGGTTGGGGAAACGTTCACAGATAAAGATACCCAGATGTTGCATATGTGTCTAGTTCTTCATCTTGACGGTAATATATACCATTTATTTACAACTAGTGGCTCTTCTAATGTTTCTTTAATGTTCGTAATCGTTCTTGTTCAAACTTCTACCAACTTAACTCACATATGTTTCGTCGAGACACTAAATGCAAGTGTAAAAATTCGGCACTTATTTTTTATTGGTAATCCTTTTAATATTTTTTTAAAGCTATTATTCATATATTTACTTTAAGGTTTATGCTACTGATAAACTAATTCTCGTGACGTAACCAACAAGTACTCGTATTACGAGACAATCTTTAATTTCTGAGAGCATTTCGTACATCATCCCAGATTGATAAATAAATACCAGGAAAACATAATATCTTCGGAGGGTTACATTATTTCAGTGGTTAATTTCACACTCCAATCTCCCATATTTTAAGATTTTAGTAAATGCATGGTCTACCTGGAGTGTATTTCGGGGATCAACGCCCCCGTGGCCCGGTCCACGACCAGGCATCCCAGTGGATCAGGGACTGATCAACGAGCTGGTAAATGCTGGCCGCACCCAGTCCAACGTTCTAACTACAACCCGGCTGATTCGGCACCGACTTTAGGTATCTGTCCAGCTCCCTCTTGAAGACAATCAGGAGCCTACTGGTAATGCCCCTTATGGCTGGTGGGAGGCTGTTGAACAGTCTTGAGCCCTGGACACTTATTATGTTTTCTCTTAGTGTACCAGCGAAGCCCCTACTTTTCACTGGGGGTATATCGCATCGCCTGCCAAGTCTTTTGCTTTCGTAGGGAGTGAAGATTAGGAACCAGTCCCTCCAGAGTCTTCCAGGTGTAAATTATAATATATCTCTCTCTCATGCGCTCCAGCGAATACAAGTCAAGTGCTTTCAGGCGTTCCCAGTAGTTAAGGTGTTTGATGGAACTTCTACGTGCAGTAAAGGTTCTCTGCGCATTCTCTAGATCTACAATTTCACCTGCCTTAAATGGGGATGTTAATGTACAGCAGTATTCCAGCCTAGAGAGAACAAGTGATTTAAACAGGATCATCATTGGCTTAACATCTCTTGTCATGAATGTTCTCACTGTCCATCCTATCAGTTTCCTCGCAGATGTGATAGTGGCATTGTTGTGATCCTTGAAGGTGAGATCTTCGAACATTATCACAAACAGGTGTGGTAACATTCGAAGAAAAACGAGTTATAAAGAACTTGTCCCCGATATTATGTATGAACGTACTGGACACATCAAGTAAGACTGTCACCAAATCAATAGTAAAAATTTGACACAGTCATAGAAGGCTAATTTCTACATCAAAAATTAAAAACAAATAACTGTAATTATAAAAAAACGCAAAAGAAAATGGTAGGCGTGCAAATTTTTTTAGGATCAAATCCTCATTCAATGGCTTAATATTTTTTTCTCAGTCTAGAAACTACATTAATCTGCCTTTCAAGTAATATCCTAGTAAATATTCTATGAATATATGTTTTAATACGAGCAGTGGTATAGGCAAATTCAGTCACAGAGTTGCTAAGTTCTGATACGAACTGGATTACAGCGACAATATAGATTCTAATATTAAATATTTATTACCTTAATTAGTCATAAACCTCATTTTTTTGCCTGAAGACACTAAATGTAACACGGTAGTTTGTGTCCAAGGCCGTCCAGATTTGTCAGATTTCATGGTTATCAAGTCACTTGAAGCACTGATAACACTGCTCTTTATCTGTTTCACTGTATCTGAAATGGATGTTGTATTGTATGTAATATTATATATATATATATATATTATATATATAATATTATATATATATATATATATATATATTTATATATATATATATATTTATATATATATATTATATATTTTATATATATATATATATGTCGTGCGAATAGGCAGAACTTGCGATCTTGGCTTAAATATCAAAGCTCATCTTGCCATATAGGACAAGTGAAAATTTGTGTATGCAATAATTTCTCCAAAATAATTCTGAACCTAACGAAAAAAATATATTTCACTGTGTTTGTTTAGTATTAAATTATTGTAAACAAATCTAAAATATATTTTGTTGGGTTAGGCTAAAATAAATTGTTCTTGTTATAATAAGGTTAGGTAAGTTTTCTAAGATTCTTTTGGTGCAAAATTATAAATTTTTACATTAATATTAATGAAAAAAATATATCTTTAAACTAATTTTACATGAGTTCTTGCTAACTGACAGTTTTACATATTCGGCACGACATATATAAAATATATATATATATATTATATTATATATATATATATATATATATATATATATATATATATATATATATATATACTATATATATATATATTATATATTATATATATATATATATATTATATATATATATATTATATATATATATATATATATATATTTATATATCACATTCGTGTGTTTTGTGTGTGTATATATACGTGTGTGTGTGTGTGTGTTTCGGGTGTGTGTGGAAGAGAGAGAGAGATGGATAAAACGCAATTAAAACATATAAAATAAGTGTTGTTTCAATATTTTGGCTGTGTGATTCTCGTTCCAGCAAGGTTAATATGCGGGATGCAGTTTTATTTTTTTATATAAAAAAAATATTCTGAACATATTTGGGAGTGAAACTAGTGTCCTGTGCACCCACCCCCCTAAACCCAAAATAAACCAACTATAAATTTCAAACAAATTAATAAAAAATCTCCATAGGTGAACCCAAGCTATCCCCGTGGGCGCTTTGGTTCTTGTTTTTAAAATGGTTTTTATGTAATTACACACACACACACACACACAAATACATAACACACCACCATTTAAATATTTTTATAATATATATATAATATATATATATTAATATATATATTTTTATATATATATATGTATATATATATATATATATATATATATATTAAATTATATTATAATAATATTTTTAAATAAATAAAAATATATATAATATTTTATAGGAACGTAAGCAGAAAACATGCACTCAAACTTTAAAAAAAAAATTGTGTAGTTTGTGTGTTTTTAAAAGTATTTTGGGGTGTGTACTCCCCTTTGGGTTGCGGGGGTCAGTCTAGTCCTACCCCCCCGTTTTTCATTGTCGATATTAATTCCTTCCCCCGCTACATGATATTTGTCTACCCTTTTCTTAAAGCTTTTTAGGAAACTTGCTTCCACTACTTCTCCCCAATTATTTATTTCCCAAACAACTCTAAGACAAAAGAATACTTTTTTTAACATCCCTATGCTCGGGGGGTTTTCTTTTTAAATTTCTGCCCCCTTTTTTCTGTATCCATCTTTTAACATTCGACGTTGCCCACGTTGTCAATGCCCTTAGTTCTTATCGTTGGCTATCAGCCCCCTTATCTTATGTTGTTAGTTGTGTGTGCGTTTTGTGTGTGTTGTGTGTGTGTGTGTGTGTTGTGTGTGTGTTGTTGGGTGTGTGTACTACCTATTTGTGGTTGCAGGGGTCGAGTCCTAGCTCGGGCCCCCGCCTTTACCGGTTGTACAGACCCTCTTCCCCCCGCCCATGATTTTAAACAAACCTCGTCTTTAAAGGTAGGGTTCCGCCTCCACTAGTCATTTTCAGCTATTCCACGCCTTACAATTTAGACTGAAGAAATATTCCCTACTATCTTTTGACTCATTTGTTTTTTAAATTCCAATTGTGGCCTCTTGTTTTGGCCCCCTCCTGGAACACCCTGTCCTTGTCCCCCTTTCTATTCCACGCAGTATTTTATATGTCGTTATCATGTCCCCCCGCCCCTCCTTTCCCCAGTGTCGTCGGGCCCGTTTTTCCCTTAATCTTTTTTCATAGGCATTCCCCTTAGTCTGGAACTAACCTTGTTGCAACCTTTGTACTTTTTCTAGTTTCTTGACTCTTTATCAAGTGCGGGTTCCAAACAGGTGCTGCATCTCCAGTATGGGCCTGAATACACGGTGTACGTGTCTTGAATGATTCCTTTAGGGGTCGGAAGCTGTTTTTCAGGTTTTCCCGGCGCCCTATGCTGCAGCAGTTATCTATTGATGTGTGCTTCCGGGGACATGCTCGGGGTTATACTCACCCCCCAAATCTTTCCCTTGGTGAGGTTTGCAGTCTTTTGGCCACCTAGCCTATACTCTTCTGTGGGCTTCTGGCCCCCTTTCCCCCCTCTTCATGATTTTGCATTTGGCAGGATTAAATTCGAGAAGCCATTTGCGGACCCGGTGTCCCCCCCCCCGTCGTCCCGGTCTTTTGAAAATCCTGCCTGGTCCCCATCGATTTAATTCTCCCCATTAAATTCACATCATCTCAAAAAAGGGGGACTTTTGGTCTAACCCCTTCCGTCATGTCGTTACATATACCAAAAATAGCAGGGCCTAGGGCCCACCCTGTGGGGCCCCCCTCGTCACAGGGGCCCACGTGATACATCATTACTACCTGACTCGTTGTTTTCCCCCCTGTCAGGATTTCTGATCCATTGCGTGCTCTTCTTATATGCGCCTGAGCTCAGTTCTGCACTAATCTCTTTTGAGGAACTGTTCAAAACCTTTTTTGCGTCCAAAAAAGTGTGTTGTGTGTGTGTGTGTGTGGTGGTTTTTGTGTGTGTGTGTGGTTGTGTGTGTGTTGAGTGGTGTGGTGGTGTATGTTTAGTTGAGTGGTGTATGGTTAGTTGTGTGTGAAATTGTGTTATCTATGTTGGTAAAAAATAAATGTGCATCAACTAACACGCAATTTTTTGATAATTTCAATACTGACAAAAGAGTACAGTTAAACAATACACTGAAACATTAGAAAAAAACAAAAAAATAAAAAAAGACTGACCCTTCTGGGAACACCCTGCCCTGCACTGTGGGAAAACCCCTGCCTGCCTGTGGGAACACCGTGCCCTGACACTGTGGGAACACCTGCCCTGACATGTGGGACACCGTGCCCTGACACTGTGAGAACACCGTGCCTGACACTGTGAGAACACCGTGCCCTGACACTGTGGGAACACCGTGCCCTGACACTGTGGGAACACCGTGCCCTGACACTGTGAGAACACCGTGCCTGACACTGTGGGAACACCGTGCCCTGACACTGTGAGAACACCGTGCCCTGACACTGTGAGAACACCGTGCCCTGACACTGTGGAACACCGTGCCCTGACACTGTGGGAACACCGTGCCCTGACACTGTGAGAACACCGTGCCCTGACACTGTGGAACACCGTGCCCTGACACTGTGAGAACACCGTGCCCTGACACTGTGAGAACACCGTGCCCTGACACTGTGGGAACACCGTGTCCTGACACTGTGGGAACACCGTGCCCTGACACTGTGAGAACACCGTGCCCTGACACTGTGAGAACACCGTGCCCTGACACTGTGGGAACACCGTGCCCTGACACTGTGGGAACACCGTGCCCTGACACTGTGGGAACACCGTGCCCTGACACTGTGAGAACACCGTGCCCTGACACTGTGGAGAACACCGTGCCCTGACACTGTGGGAACACCGTGCCCTGACACTGTGGGAACACCGTGCCCTGACACTGTGGGAACACCGTGCCCTGACACTGTGGGAACACCGTGCCCTGACACTGTGAGAACACCGTGCCCTGACACTGTGAGAACACCGTGCCCTGACACTGTGAGAACACCGTGCCCTGACACTGTGAGAACACCGTGCCCTGACACTGTGGGAACACCGTGCCCTGACACTGTGGAACACCGTGCCCTGACACTGTGGAACACCGTGCCCTGACACTGTGAGAACACCGTGCCCTGACACTGTGGAACACCGTGCCCTGACACTGTGGGAACACCGTGCCCTGACACTGTGAGAACACCGTGCCCTGACACTGTGAGAACACCGTGCCCTGACACTGTGGGAACACCGTGCCCTGACACTGTGGGAACACCGTGCCCTGACACTGGGAACACCGTGCCTGGACACGTGGACCGTGCCCTGACACTGTGGGAACACCGTGTCCTGACACTGTGAGAACACCGTGCCCTGACACTGTGGGAACACCGTGCCCTGACACTGTGGGAACACCGTGCCCTGACACTGTGGGAACACCGTGCCCTGACACTGTGAGAACACCGTGCCCTGACACTGTGGGAACACCGTGCCCTGACACTGTGGGAACACCGTGCCCTGACACTGTGGAACACCGTGCCCTGACACTGTGGAGAACACCGTGCCCTGACACTGTGGGAACACCGTGCCCTGACACTGTGGGAACACCGTGCCTGACACTGTGGGAACACCGTGCCCTGACACTGTGGGACCACCGTGCCCTGACACTGTGGGAACACCGTGCCCTGACACTGTGGGAACACCGTGCCCTGACACTGTGGGAACACCGTGCCCTGACACTGTGGGAACACCGTGTCCTGACACTGTGAGAACACCGTGCCCTGACACTGTGGGAACACCGTGCCCTGACACTGTGGGAACACCGTGCCCTGACACTTGTGGGAACACCGTGCCCTGACACTGTGAGAACACCGTGCCTGACACTGTGGGAACACCGTGCCCTGACACTGTGGGAACACCGTGCCCTGACACTGTGGGAACACCGTGCCCTGACACTGTGAGAACACCGTGCCCTGACACTGTGGGAACACCGTGCCCTGACACTGTGGGAACACCGTGCCCTGACACTGTGGGAACACCGTGCCCTGACACTGTGGGAACACCGTGCCCTGACACTGTGGGAACACCGTGCCCTGACACTGTGGGAACACCGTGCCCTGACACTGTGAGAACACCGTGCCCTGACACTGTGGGAACACCGTGCCCTGACACTGTGGGAACACCGTGCCCTGACACTGTGAGAACACCGTGCCCTGACACTGTGGGAACACCGTGCCCTGACACTGTGGGAACACCGTGCCCTGACACTGTGAGAACACCGTGCCCTGACACTGTGAGAACACCGTGCCCTGACACTGTGGGAACACCGTGCCCTGACACTGTGGGAACACCGTGCCCTGACACTGTGGAACACCGTGCCCTGACACTGTGAAACACCGTGCCCTGACACTGTGAGAACACCGTGCCTGACACTGTGAGGACACCGTGCCCTGACACTGTGGGAACACCGTGCCCTGACACTGTGAGAACACCGTGCCCTGACACTGTGGGAACACCGTGCCCTGACACTGTGGGAACACCGTGCCCTGACACTGTGAGAACACCGTGCCCTGACACTGTGAGAACACCGTGCCCTGACACTGTGGGAACACCGTGCCCTGACACTGTGAGAACACCGTGCCCTGACACTGTGGAACACCGTGCCCTGACACTGTGAGAACACCGTGCCCTGACACTGTGGGAACACCGTGCCCTGACACTGTGAGAACACCGTGCCCTGACACTGTGGGAACACCGTGCCCTGACAATGTGAGAACACCGTGCCCTGACACTGTGAGAACACCGTGCCCTGACACTGTGAGAAACACCGTGCCCTGACACTGTGGGAACACCGTGCCCTGACACTGTGAGAACACCGTGCCCTGACACTGTGAGAACACCGTGCCCTGGCACTGTGAGAACACCGTGCCCTGACACTGTGAGAACACCGTGCCCTGACACTGTGAGAACACCGTGCCCTGACACTGTGAGAACACCGTGCCCTGACACTGTGAGAACACCGTGCCCTGACACTGTGAGAACACCGTGCCCTGACACTGTGGGAACACCGTGCCCTGACACTGTGAGAACACCGTACCCTGACACTGTGAGAACACCGTGCCCTGACACTGTGAGAACACCGTGCCCTGACACTGTGAGAACACCGTGCCCTGACACTGTGGGAACACCGTGCCCTGACACTGTGGGAACACCGTGCCCTGACACTGTGAGAACACCGTGCCCTGACACTGTGGGAACACCGGCCCTGACACTGTGGACCACCGTGCCCTGACACTGTGAGAACACCGTGCCCTGACACTGTGGGAACACCGTGCCCTGACACTGTGGGAACACCGTGCCCTGACACTGTGGGAACACCGTGCCCTGACACTGTGAGAACACCGTGCCCTGACACTGTGGGAAACACCGTGCCCTGACACTGTGGGAACACCGTGCCCTGACACTGTGAGAACACCGTGCCCTGACACTGTGGGAACACACCGTGCCCTGACACTGTGAGAACACCGTGCCCTGACACTGTGGGAACACCGTGCCCTGACACTGTGGGAACACCGTGCCCTGACACTGTGGGAACACCGTGCCCTGACACTGTGGAACACCGTGCCCTGACACTGTGAGAACACCGTGCCCTGACACTGTGAGAACACCGTGCCCTGACACTGTGGAACACCGTGCCCTGACACTGTGAGAAACCGTGCCCTGACACTGTGAGAACACCGTGCCCTGACACTGTGGGAACACCGTGCCCTGACACTGTGGGAACACCGGCCCTGACACTGTGGGAACACCGTGCCCTGACACTGTGAGAACACCGTGCCCCTGACACTGTGGGAACACCGTGCCCTGACACTGTGAGAACACCGTGCCCTGACACTGTGGGAAACACCGTGCCCTGACACTGTGGGAACACCGTGCCCTGACACTGTGAGAACACCGTGCCCTGACACTGTGGGAACACCGTGCCCTGACACTGTGAGAACACCGTGCCCTGACACTGTGGGAACACCGTGCCCTGACACTGTGGGAACACCGTGCCCTGACACTGTGAGAACACCGTGCCCTGACACTGTGGGAACACCGTGCCCTGACACTGTGGGAACACCGTGCCCTGACACTGTGGGAACACCGTGCCCTGACACTGGCAGCAACACGAGGGAGCAAAATGGTAATGCTGACGCCGTTAATGAGATACCCGGAATATTCGCTTTGGCTAGAAGAAAAAAAAATGATGAAGAAAAATGAATCGCCAGTGAGATTATCTCAGCTGGTAATTTGATTATCAGTTCGTGAGTGTTTTTACGCCATCTCTCCCAAATTCCACTTATATATAAGGGAAGAGGTGGATAATGTTACCACTGTCTTCAAGAAAAAAGTGACAGGGGGGGAGGGGATGACATTCTTGAAATTTCGGACAGGTTTATTTTTATTCTTTATATGGAGAACTGAGTGCGCAGAGATATAATGTGTTCGTCTGGTGAAAATATGTCAGATGTTTTTATGATCGGACACTGAATATGATCAGCGATCGTAGAGCTCAGTAGTTTACCTCGTCAGCTAACCAGTCAACCCACAGTCCAACCCGTCAGCAAAGAGACTAACCAATCAGCCAGCAGACCAACCAGTCAGCCAGGAGACCAACCAGTCAGGCAGGAGACCAACCAGTCAGGCAGGAGACCAACCAGTCAGCCAAGAGACCAACCAGTCAGCCAGGAGACCAACCAGTCAGCCAGGAGACCAACCAGTCAGGCAGGAGACCAACCAGTCAGCCAGGAGACCAACCAGACAGCCAGGAGACCAACCAGACAGCCAGGAGACCAACCAGACAGCCAAGAGATCAACCAGTCAGCCAAGAGACCAACCAGACAGCCAGAAAACCAAACAGACAGCCAAAAAGCCAACCAGACAGCCAGGAGACCAACCAGACAGCCAGGAGACCAACCAGACAGCCAGGAGACCAACCAGACAGCCAGGAGACCAACCAGACAGCCAGGAGACCAACCAGACAGCCAGGAAACCAACCAGTCAGCCAGGAGACTAACCAGACAGCAAAAAAAAAAAAAAACTGGACAGCCAGGAGACCAACCAGACAGCCCACAATCTAGTCAATTACCCAGCCAATTATCATTCTGCCGTAGCTCCCTGAAATACAGGTACTAACGCCCTCGGTATACGAATCCTAGTGACAAAAAAATACAAATATAAACGGAAAAACCATAACAGAAATGTTTGAAAAAATAACTTTGATTATCTGTTGTTGTTTTTGTTGTTCTGAATTGTGTTTCTTCGTTCCTATCCTCCGAGACACGACGGAAGAATTGAACCATGACAAGTGTCTGTGAATTGACACTTGTTCAGATAGACGCGAGAGGATGGAAGGATGTTCTCAATTCTTGTGCTCTGGTCCAGAGTTACAAGAATCTCAACTGTTGCACTCTGGCCCAGAGTACAAACTGAGGGACTAGATACCTTCAGTCAAGGCTGAGAGCCTGAACCTTGATTGAAGGTACAACCTTGTCAGACAATGACGTGGCTAAGTTCTACACAAAGCGAAGTGTCGCTGCAACACAAGTTCGTTCTGCAATGTGTTTCTTCTTCGTTAACGTCAGCAAGACGCTTACGTACATCCAGCCGGTAAAAACCTCATCGCAACACATACAAATTTTTACACCTTTTTGCCTATTGACATTCTTATTTCATTTTTTCATTTTCTCTTAGAAAGTTTCATTTAATGGGCAAAATTTTTGCCTCAGCCTGAGACCGGAATATAGTTGTTTTTTTTTTTCCATTCTCGCAAATTTCTTTGCGTTAGGACTACTAAAAAAAAAATTACGTATATGTGAATCGTGCTGCAACATCTTGTAATTGTGGCACAACACAACTGCTAAATGTCTGTTGCAGATAGACAGTCCGACAGACAGCTCTGACAGACAGGGTAAATGTGCTTAGCGATATATTATGTAATGAATATATAGTAATATAAACTGGTGCTCTCTATTTTTTCGCGCTGTAAAATGTCATTATCTGACCTGTTAAATGTTAATATCAGGCGAACTGGAATCCATTATCCGACCTGTTGCACATTGTTATCCAGAATGTTGCATACTACCATCCGGAGTGTTGCATACTATTATCCCGACTGAAGAGTTTATTGACAATGTTCAATAAATGTGAAGACGCGCATGCGCTCCCGAACACGTTCGCACACGTCACACACACACACACACACACAGTGGGTGCAGATGCAGACGCGGGGGCACAAGGCTCCGAGAACCTTAGTGTTTTTAAGGAGTGGAGTAACTGCTAGCAGTAATCAGTGGTAGTGACAGCGTCAGTGAACAATCCTACGAGTGATAACTAAAGTTATTAGTTAAAAAAAAAGTCGAGAGGAAGCCTGAAATCATTAATATTTCAAAGTGCCAAACCGTTAGTGGCTAGTAGGCACCTGTTGCCACACAGATTCAAATATACAAAGATCAAAGTGAGTGTGGAAGTGGGTGTTCAAGCATTACCAGCGTCTGGATAACAAGTGAAATGTGGGGCACCATACAGTGAGAGGGAAAACGTTAATAAGCAAAAAGAGAAAGGAAAAATAAAACATATAATAAGGGAAAGTGGCAGAGTAGGCCTGCTGAAGCAGTGACGTCACAACAAGCGGCGTGCCATTATTCAAATAAAGTGAAGTGTATATAATGTGAAGTGTATACTATCATAAGTGAAAAGTGAAATCACGTGAGGAACGCGGGATGTATGAGCATATATGGTTATAAACATTACGGGCGAAGGATCTCCAAAATAATGATAGAGGTCCTATGTATGACGACTACGTCATCAGCATCTGGCAACCTGTCACCGCACCACTGCCAGCGCAAGTATTGCTCACCTATTGTGGTTGCAAGTTGTCAGATTCTGGTCTCTGCATCACTGTTAGATACTGGTCACTCACTCCTGCAAGCCATTACCAGAATTAAGGTAGAAATAGCATAGATAAGGTGAAGTTAGCGTTGACGAGAGTGTGAGGTGTAGAGCAGACTAGCGAGGGATAACGTAGTATTACTACCGGTAGTTATTAGCAGTATGAATACTTAGGAAGCTAGGAAGTCCTCTCTCAATGTGAGCAAGGAATAGGATAATAACCAGCAGTAACTGATACTTAAATCCAGAAAGGGCAATAAGTGGAGAGAGTAGCATTACTAGGAAAGACAACTGGGACTAAATATGAGCCTACACGACAGAGAGACATAACAGATCTTTCAACCACAACAACCCCTCCCCTACCCCCCTAACCATCTCTCCCTCACACACATACACACACACACACACACCAATTTCCGCCAAACACACGAACACACACACATACGCACACATATACACACATACACACACCTCTACTAGGCGAATACACACACACACACAACACACACACACACACACACACACACACACACACACACACACACACACACACACACACCACACACACACACACATACACACACACACACATACATACATACATACATACATACATACACATACATACACACACACACACATACATACATACACACATACACACCCTTACTAGGCGAGTACACACACACACACATATACACAAGCACATACACACACACACACACACACACACACACACACACACACACACACACACACACACACGCACGCACACGCATGCACACACACAGTCAGAGAGATAGTAGGAAGTATTTCTTCAGTCATAGAGTTGTAAGGCAGTGGAATAGCCTAGAAAATGACGTAGTGGAGGCAGGAACCATACACAGTTTTAAGACGAGTTTGATAAAGCTCATGGAGCGGGGAGAGAGAGGGCCCAGTAGCAACCGGTGAAGAGGCGGGGCCAGGAGCTAAGAATCGACCCCTGCAACCACAAATAGGTGAGTACAAATAGGTGAGTACACACCCCCGTAAGGACCCCGTTATCAAGCGGTCACTCTACCCTTAGGCTTCTTTCCCCTCCCCTCCCCTTCTAATCCCATCACACGCACACACACCTCCCCTGCTTCTAAGGGTCACTCATCTTCCTCTCCCCCTCCCCCTTAATCCCATCCATCTCTCTCCCACACATGCACACACACATACACAAGCACATACACACTTGACACAAACACGTACTCCCCCTTCCCCTAAACACCTCTCCCCCTCCCCCTAGCCACCTACCCCTCCCCAAACCATCTAACCCCTCTCCCAAACCATCTAATCCCCTCCCCCAACCACCTTTCCCCCTGCAATAACCATCCTCCCCCTCCCCCATAACCATCCATCCCCACTTCCCCTAACCATCTCTCCCCCTTCCTTCTGTGGTACAATGGGGCACCACAGAAAGGAGGACTGGAGAGGGAGGACTGGGAGGCAGAGCTCAAAAAAAAGGGAGGAAGACTGGGGAAGGAGGTTAGATGAGCTTGCAAGGAAGATGGAGGAGAGGTTAGCAGCAGAATGCAGAAGGTGGGAGCAACATGCCACAGTAGCAGAAGCCAAGATACGGAGATTAGAAGAGGAGCTGAGAAATCTGAAATAGCCTAGAGATAAAGATAATACAGAAGTAGCATCAGCACTGTTTACATCAGACACAGACAAAGGGTCTGAAAGGAGCATGGAAGCTAATCTGTATGCAGAAGTCCTGTCAAACCCACATGGGGCCAAAACAAAGACAGGGGGCACACTAGGATAGAATGAGAGGTTGGAAGACATTGAAGGAACTAGGACATGTGCAGGGACCTTACCAGACACTTGTGGGGCCAGGAACAGGTGAACAGGAAGGACAAACCAATGAGCATAGGGGCCACAGCTAGGGAAAGGACTGAAGGAAGGAACACTCCATGGGAAGAAACTAAAACGCCTCAGAGGATGCAATGGGAATCACAGTGGGAGGTGGAAAGGGAGAGATCAGTTTTTGTCTATGGGCTAGACGAAGCTGAAGGGGAAACGTATGATGAAAGAAAGCAGGAGAAAAATGCGATTGTAGGTATCATGAAGGTGATAGGCGACGGAGACATGACCCAGGTGGCAAATTTTCGGAGAATCGGGTGGTTCACAAAAAAAAAAGGAATCGGCCTCTCAAAGTAATTTTCAAGGCAGAATCAACTCGAACCATAATCCTGCAGGAGAAAGCACGGCTGAGAGGCAAACAGGAGTTCATGAGTGTGTACCTCGATCGAGACAGAACACAGGAGGAAAGGATGATACTGAAAGAGAGAGTGCAAAAACGAAAGGAGGAATGGGAGGAAATGAAAAAGGAGAGCAGAATAACCCAGGAACAGGTGGAAGGACAAGCACACCTTCCAGAAACACCTGCAGAAGGACTCCAGCCACAACACCCCCAAGGCAACTGAACAATCCAAACCAACCATCACACACCGATCCCTCAGTTCCCACCCCCCGCACCACCAACCCTAAACCTACAGCAACCCCCTCTGGGAGCTCTTCCTCCACCTCCACTGCAACCCCCCACAGGCCCCCACCAGGGCTCCTGCTCTCCCAACCCCAGTATTCCCCCAGGATCACAGTTAAAGTAATAGAACAGAAGTTGAAGGTTTGGTACACAAATGCGGATGGATTAACGAATAAATATGAGGAATGGCAAGAAAAATCAATGAGAAGTCCCCAGACATTATAGCAGTTACAGAAAACAAAACTCACAAAGACAATAACAGATGCTATCTTCCCACCAAGATACCAGATCATGAGGAAAGATAGAAGGGGCAGAGGGGGAAGAGGGGTTGCTCTGCTCGTAAAAAAACGATAGAAATTAGAGAAAATGGGAGGCATAGACGAGACAGGAGAAAGGGACTACATAGTAGGTACACTTCAGTCTGGGGAGCACAAGGTGGTCATTGCAGTGATGTATAATCCACCACAGAACTGCAGGAGGCCAAGAGAGGAATATGAAGAGAGCAACAGAGCAATGGTGGACACACTTGCCGAGGTGGCAAGAAGAGCTCACTCCAGCAGAGCAAAGTTGCTGGCTATGGGGGATTTCAACCACAGGGAGATTGACTGGGAAAACATGGAGCCACATGGGGGTCTCGAAACATGGAGATCCAAGATGTTGGATGTGATGCTGGAAAACCTCATGGACCAACATGTTAAGGACACTACCAGAGTGAGAGGGGAGGATGAACCAGCAAGATTGGACCATGTGTCCACCCTGGGCAGTTAAGACATTGAGGACATCACATATGAGAGTCCCCTAGGAGTTAGTGACCACGTGGTTCTGTGCTTTGAATACATAGTAGAGTTGCAAGCAGAGAGAGTAACATGAGTTGAATGGGAAAAGCCAGACTATAAAAGAGGGGACTACTTAGGGTTGAGGAACTTCCTGCAGAAGGTTCCGTGGGACAGAAAACTGGCAGGAAACCCAGTAAATGAAATGATGGAATATGTAATAACAAAATGCAAGGAGGCAGTGGAAAGGTTTATTCCCAAGGGCAACAGAAACAATGGGAAGACCAGAACGAGCCCCTGGTTTACCCGACGGTGTAACGAGGCAAAAACAAAGTGCAATAGAGAATGGAAAAAGTGCAGAAGGCAGAGAACTCATGAAAATAGGAAGATTAGTCGCAAAGCCAGGAACGAGTATGCACAGGTAAGGACGGAGGCCCAGCGACAGTATGAAAATAACATAGCATCGAAAATAAGACTGACCCGAAACTGTTGTATAGCCACATCAGGAGGAAGACAACAGTCAAAGACCAGGTGATCAAACTGAGGACAGAAGGTGGAGAACTCACAAGAAATGATCAGGAGGTATGTGAGGGGCTAAACAGGAGATTTAAGGAAGCTTTTACAGTAGAGACAGGAAGGGCTCTGGGAAGACAGCACAGAAGGGAAGATCAAGAGGGAATATACCAACAAGTGTTGGATGACATACGAACAACCGAGAAGGAGGTGCAGAAGCTGCTAAGTGACCTTGATACCTCAAAGGCGATGGGACCGGACATCTCCCCGTGGGTCATTAGAGAAGGAGCGGAGATTCTGTGCGTGCCCCTAACCACAATCTTCAACACATCCCTTGAAACTGGGCAACTACCTGAGAAATGGAAGACAGCAAATGTAGTCCCCATATTTAAGAAAGGAAACAGAAATGAGACACTAAACTACAGACCTGTGTCTCTGACATGTACTGTGCGCAAAGTCATGGAGAAGATTATCAGGAGGAGAGTGGTGGAACACCTGGAACGGAGCAAGATTATAAATGAAATCCAGCATGGTTTCATGGAAGGCAAATCATGCGTCACAAACCTTCTGGAGTTTTATGACAAGGTAACAGAAGTAAGACACGAGAGAGAGGGGTGGGTAGATTGCATTTTCCTAGACTGCAGGAAGGCCTTTGACACAGTTCCCCACAAGAGATTAGTGCAGAAGCTGGAGGATCAGGCGCATATAACAGGGAGGGCACTGCAATGGATCAGGGAATACCTGACAGGGAGGCAACAACGAGTCATGCTACGTGAAGAGGTATCACAGTGGGCCCCTGTTACGAGCAGGGTCCCACAGGGGTCAGTTCTAGGACCGGTGCCATTTTTGATATATGCGAACATGATGGAAGGAATAGACTCTGAAGTGTCCCTATTCGCAGATGATGTGAAGCTGATGAGAAGAATTAAATCGGATGAGGATAAGGCAGGACTGCAAAGAGACCTGGACAGGCTGGACATGTGGTCCAGAAACTGGCTTCTCTAATTCAACCCTGCCAAATGCAAAGTCATGAAGAGTGGGGAGCGGCGAAGAAGACCGCAGACAGAATATAGGCTAGGTGGACAAAGACTACAGACCTCATTCAGGGAGAAAGACCTTGGGGTGACCATAACACCGAGCACGTCACCAGAGGCACACATCAACCAAATAACTGCTGCAGCATACGGGCGCCTAGCAAACCTGAGAATAGCGTTCCGATACCTTAATAAGGAATCGTTCAAGACACTGTACACTGTGTATGTTAGGCCCATACTGGAGTATAGCAGCACCAGTCTGGAACCCACACCTGGTCAAGCACGTCAAGAAGTTAGAGAGAGTACAAAGGTTTCCCCAGAGCTCAGGGGAATGTTGTACGAGGAAAGGTTGAGGGAAATCGGACTGACGACACTGGAGGACAGAAGGGTCAGGGGAGACATGATAACGACATACAAGATACTGCGGGGAATAGACAAGGTGGACAGAGATAGGATGTCCCAGAGAGGGGACACAGGAACAAGGGGTCACAACTGGAAGCTGATGACTCAGACGAGTCACAGGGACGTTAGGAAGTATTTCTTCAGTCATAGAGTCGTCAGGAAGTGGAATAGCCTAGCAAGTGAAGTAGTGGAGGCAGGAACCATACATAGTTTTAAGAAGAGGTATGACAAAGCTCAGGAAGCAGATAAGGAGAGGACCTAGAAGCGATCAGTGAAGAGGCGGGGCCAGGAGCTGAGTCTCGACCCCTGCAACCATAATTAGGTGAGTACACACACACGCACACACACACACACACACACACACACACACACACACACACACACACACACACACAGGAATTTCAACAATCATTAAGGATCCTCAACACTACATATCACACTTATCATGCAACATGTAGACCCGGCTTAATAATACCTACTCCTATTTTTGATTCACAGATGTGCAACAAGACTGGTCCTAGAGCTGAGAGGACTGACGTGCGAGTAAAGAAAAATCTGAGCGGATTGAGAAAGCGGTGGAGGTGCAATAGGTACGACAAGGCTTTAGAGGTAAGGAACAAAGAAGAACTTTGCGGCTATAAGAGGCTATTATACAAGGTAAAGTGTCGAGACTCGACCCCCCTCTAACACAAATTCACATAAACAAATTGGCCAAGTACATTTATTTACACATATGCACGAATGATTACACACACATTAGTCATTGAACCTTAATGGCTTATTCATTGCATCAGTGAATATATTATGGATGATTGGAGGAGCCAGAGTTCCTGGAGTAAACAGTATTATGGTTTATTTACATCGAGTATGTTACTACCATAAAATTTTACGACAAACTTCCCTAGTGGAGAGTTTTTTCTTTTTTTCTCAACACTCTGCCATCACAACCTAAAATTGAATCAAAGTTGAGCTATCAGTTCCAATCAATTTCGCACCAAAATTCTGAATCTCTTCCATTCCCGCGGGTAAATACCGACACACGGAGGAAAGCTATAATCTTTTCAGTAGGGTTTATATATACTAGGAATTTTTAATGGAAGCAAATATTAAAATACCAGCTAAATTAAATGCAAAAAAAAAAAAATGGGTGAGAGAAGAGTATAGCAGGAAAGAGCGATGAAAGCCGCCATCAGCTGGCTTCTAGCCTCAGGAAACTATCATCAGACTCAGCACGAAATAGTGAAAAAAAAAATCACATAAAAGTGGTGTGTATTTTTTTTTTTTTTTCAGTTTGCTTTATCCGATTTTTTCCTCCCCTACAGTTCAGTCCCTTTGAAAAACGTTAAAAATCAAACAGAGTCTTATTGCTAGTGATTGATCTTCTACTCGGGTTAGATGGGACAGTACACTCCCAGGTGCTCTTCTATGTAAGTTTTATGTTGTCACTGTCATATATTTTAACCTTAAGAATACCCGTGACTTGACCTGATATGCTGTAGTTTCAAGCATATAAGGCGCTCTTATTTTTCCAACAAAAGGTCTTGGAAAATCAGCCTGCGCCTTATATGCTTAAGGTCAGGGTCAAGGGTAGACTTTGGGTTACTCTTTCCCAGTTGTTTACTTATGTTGTGTTACAACTTCTGAGAAACATCGTCTCATTTGGTCGTGCGCTTTATATGCCAAAAAATACGGTACCTATAATAAGTTCTGAGAGTTTTTATACTTCCGGAGCCCGGCCATAGGCCAGGCTCGGTGCTCGTCTTCTTACCTTTTTTTCCTTTACCTGATTTTAGCTATCTCCTTCATTTAAGCACTTCTCGCTTCTCCTCTTTTTTTTTCTTTCACACGCTGACAATAATCTTGAAAAAACTGAAACGCTGTCTATAATTTGATCCTCAGTTTTTGGGTTAGTTGTGAATCGTGTCATACTGATAAGGTAAAATATGACAGATGGCAGAGGCGCCCTTAAAGATTTTTCTCTATGTTTAGATTTTCTTCCTCGAAACCCCTTCTTTCTAATCTGATTTCCAATCTCTTATTGTCAAGAATCTACTTACTCTACTTACCTTGCTCTCTTCTGTCGATGTTTTTCTAAATTCCACCATCAACTCTTGCAAACATCAAAATGACAGATAAAGCAATAAAACAGACTATGACATCTAATAGAAAAAATAGCCGGACTCAGAATCTTAAGGATAAACCTACAAACTTAGCTAGTTACTTATATACATAAACACAAATATAGGTATAACAGAGAATAAGAAGATGAAAAGAATCAAGACGAGGAATAAGACGGCCATGACACGGAATAGAAAAAACCTAATACTGCAGAGTAACAAACGTTTAATATTTTTCTCCATGACAACGTCAGCCAGTAAGTACATCACGACAATGTTCTGTGAAACATGTATCAGAGGTCTCCAGGTATTTCATTATCTGGTCGTAGTTGCTCACCCACCAAAGAAACGAAGCAAGAAGGTAGCTGCCTGGTAATTATGCACATACATCTACATGGTAATACCTACTCTGTCAGCGAGATCCTTGACGACACATCCACTCTGAAGGCCACTGAATTACAAATTCATTTCTAGAGTCCCCCAAAAATTATGTTTGTATCTTTTTTACGAAGAAATATAAATCTGTTACGAAGGAAATGTGTTGCGGTGGCGATTTCGAGATGGACTTGTTTCTTATTCTCTTGACGTGGATAAGATGCACCAACCATGTTGACAATCAGAGGCTGAATGGAGACGCAGGTTAATAAGTGAATCACTGTATTCATTCTTGATGTTATTGTTGCTAATTTTGTAAAGGTGGTTCATCCTGTTATAATATTTTCTTAATAACAATAACAATAGCAATTATTATTATTATTATTAATCGAATATTGTTAGCAGAGAATACAATAAGAGTTTTTTATTCATTATCCTCAGTTTGAGCATTACCTTAAGATCATTTCCATGTCCTCCTCAACTACTCCGAGGAAAGCTCTTCGTTACCGAAGATTTTGCAATAAATAATCAATCGAATATTTGAAAATATGCACATTTCCCAGTGTTAGATGATGTGTTGAACTCAGTTTAAACTTTTCGCACACAGATCGTTTTCAGGGAGCTAATTATTATTATTATTATAAATATATATTTTAATGTGTTACTCGAGTCTTAGATTCCAGAGCACACTACCATACGAAGAGCCAAAATTCCTCAGCAGGAATCATTTAAATGAAATAAAATATTGGAACCTGCAATAATTCTAATATTGTTTTTTTTTCATGTTTTTGTTTTTTCTAACTGTATTTTTTTTGTATCTTTGCTTTATGGAGTCACAATGAAACTTCTCCTATAACCAAGCGTTGGTATTAATTGGCATACACAATACAGTGTGAACAACTCTCCTGAAATACAGCACTTTTTTTTTGCAAGGGAGTAAACGAGATTCTGAAAAATATACTATTGGAACATTTGGGAAAAAATGGTCAATTTGTCGTGTTTTGAAAAGGTTCGGATCGTCTATTTTTATCGTTCTTCATAATGCAACGCAGCACTTCAGTTATTGCAGTTCTTACTATGTTCATTTCATTTCCATCTAAAAATTCTCCCATTATATCCTCAACGAAAGAATTCTTCTACCCTTAGAATGCGGCAAATCTTTACCCAGAAGGCCACGATAACTTTTAAAAGGCTTCTTTAACTGAAGATTTCCACTTCCACCTAATTAATGGTTAACTTGAATGCTTCCAACATTACGATGAACCATCTGTCCTTTGGATTTTCCCAAAGATTTTACGAGGCTATGGTAAAAAAATAAGCGAATGAGACTGCCATTCTTTGCCATTACTCCCTTCTGTCTCACAACTTACTGCTAGTATCCTGAGGGAGGAGTTTGACCTCGCTCTCCAACAGCTATATTCTCTCCAGAGAGAGATATTGATATCTCTCTCCATCAGCTGTTTTGTATGTTATTTTGTATGTTATTGTGCGTTATTTTCCTTCAGACAGATTTGATTTTTATTCACTAATTCCGGAGTTTCCACCCTGCCAACTATTTTATATAATAATAATAATAATAATAATAATAATAATAATAATAATAATAATAATAATAATAATAATAATAATAATAATAATAATAATAAATAATAATTAATAATAATAATTTTCATCTCTTCATATCTCCTTACACAACCGAATATAATATAATTATAATATTAATAATAAATTTCTCCCTCTCTCTGTCTCTCTTATTTTTCCCTCTCATCGCCCTTTCCCCTCTCCTCTTTCTCTTTTCTCTCTCCACCTTCATTCTTTCTTTGCTGAGAGCTTCCTTCTTCGTCTAAAAAAAACAGAATTGGGCTGAATACTTAATTAATGTCTGTTCTTGAATTAACTCTAAAACTTAAATTTTCTCAGAATCAAAGGCCCTTTAATAAAATATTTAATAACACAAGTTGTTGATAACAGTCGAAACTTGAATATTTTGAATTTGTTTTGGCAACTATTAAGCAGCCACTGACCATTTTGCTTTCATTATAAAAAGGCTTTAGTCTCCCATTAAAACTAATAAAAATACTTGGCTAAAACATCTGATACTTATTGACTGATGTTTTGGAACCTGATATCAACCTATCAAAAGCAATAAAAATATGTGAAAAAAAAATACGCATTATTGCTGATCTTCTTGCCACTGTAGTGGATTATTTATATATAATTATTTATCATGCAGTGTAGAGGAAAGATGGTAAGAAGTGTAGTAATTGTATAATTATCTATTCCTTATAAATGATACATAATTTATCTACTTATTTATACATAATTATCAAGCGTTTGCCATGA
Source organism: Cherax quadricarinatus (assembly GCF_026875155.1). Classification (NCBI taxonomy): domain Eukaryota; kingdom Metazoa; phylum Arthropoda; class Malacostraca; order Decapoda; family Parastacidae; genus Cherax; species Cherax quadricarinatus. The sequence continues at coordinate 26,266,510 of NC_069418.1, read as the reverse complement.
AAGTTATAGACAATGTTAAGAAATTAAATGTAATTTATATTTATTGAACAGGTTATATTTTTGAAGGTGGAGTCTCCGAGGTTGTGTGTCCCGGGTTAGCACCAGAGACGGCAGATAACACTGGACCGAGACTTCCCTCGTGGCAATACAAGATTTGTTGTCCCAGTAACTATTCAATATTCAAATCTTGCAATTCACTTTGAACATCACTATATTATATTATAGACTCGACTTGCTATACTAGACAGCATTAAACTATAATAGTGCCAAAATATTTGTCCGGTTTGGTTATGTTTATTTGGTGGTACAAATTAAAAACACTGCTTATCTTGTTTTTTTTTTTTAATATGAATATTTAGTTTAAGAGATTATGATGTTAATGGCAATGTACCAATATTTAAATGAGTTCTTAAACTGGAAACGTTTTGGAGGTTCAAACAAATTCGATATAATTCCTTTCACGACAGTATCGAACACACACACACACACACACACAAAACACACACCAACACAACCCACACCACACACACACACACACACACACACACACACACACACACACACACACACACACACACACACACACACACACACACACACACACACACACACACAACACACACACACACACACACGCACACACACACACACAAACACACACCACACACATACACACACACACACACACACACACACACACACACACACACACACACCACACACACACACACACACACACACACACACACAAACACAGAAAAAAGAAGAGTTAATCCAGACGTGGGTCCGGAAAGCATAACTTTGCGGATACATTACGGTGGGTCTCTAATGCACTTAAACCACCGATGATCTGGCTTGTATACGCCCAGTCGGCTCTTCACACACGTCTAGTGGTCATGCTTATGACCATCTTGGTAGATGCTAGTTTCCAAGTAATAACTTGTGAATGCCTCTTCTGATCGACTTAACTGCACCCGAAACATACGCCGCACTCTGAACTATTCTTTTGGCGTTCATTAAGGCACAGGGAGCTGGAAGTATGGGTTACCAGGACACATTTCTCTTATCACGCAGCAAAAGAAACACATCTGATTTAGATAAATAGATCAGAGAACCGACAAGTTGATAAATTAGCTACACGTGCAACACTTGGATATCTTTTATTGAGGAAACGTTTCGCTACAGTGGCTTCATCAGTCCTAGACAAAGAAAAATGGTGAAGATCAGAAGGAGTTTGAGGTAATCAGTCCCTCAGAATGGAGTTGATGTAATCAGATTTCTTCTTTGTATAGGACTGATGAAGCCACTGTGAGGCGATACGTTTTCTCAATGAAAGATACCCAAATGTTGCAAATGTGCCTAATTTATCGACAGCTAATTTAACTTTAGATGTTACTGTTTGTATTAAATAACCATTTAACTAAGAAGAATTAAGCAGAATGACTTTGAGAGTGTATAAAGTCTGTAGTGGAAGAAGGCGGGGTAGGAGTAGCACTAAGAAAGGTTGGAGGGAGGGGGTAAAGGAAGTTATGTGTGCGAGGGGCTTGGACTTCCAGCAAGCATGCGTGAGCGTGTTTGATAGAAGCAAATGAAGACAAATGGTTTTTAGGACTTGACGTGCTGTTGGAGTGTAAGCAAGGTAATATTTATGAAGATATTCAGGGAAAGCGACAGGCCGGGCTTGAGTCCTGGAGATTTGAAGTACAGTGTCTGCACTCTGAAGGAGGGGTGTTAATGTTGCAGTTTTATAACTGTAGTGTAATCATGCCTCTCGCAAGTCAGTGATGGAGTGAGTGATGATGTAAGTTTTTCTTTTTCGGGCCACCCTGCCTTGGTGTTAATAAAAAAATAAAAAAAAATAATTAATACGATATAAAAGAGTTTATTATGCCCAAAGACCAGAATATATCAGAATATGTATTAATATTACGTCGAATGTATACGAGTATTGAATCGTAAATTTCATAGTGATTAATTACCTTTCGGTAAATTATGAAATTTCTCTACATATCTATCTTTTCTTTCTCAGTTCGTCTACCCTTTTCTCTTCTCCCCACCTGTTTTATCAGACAAAATCAGACCATTCACATCGCTTTATCCCCTACCAATATTTTGATCTCCCTCCTGCCCAATGGCCTGCGACCTTCTTCCCGTCGACCCCTTTTTCACTTTGTCCTCGCCTCCCCTACCTCTTCACCCCCGCACTTGTAGAGGAACTCTGTCCTCGCCTCCCCCACCTCTTCACTCCCGCACTCGTAGAGGAACTCAGTCCTCGCCTCCCCCACCTCTTCACTCCCGCACTCGTAGAGGTAACTCAGTCCTCGCCTCCCCACATCTTCACTCCGCACTCGTAGAGGAACTCAGTCCTCGCCTCCCCCACCTCTTCACTCCCGCACTGTAGAGGTAACTCGTCCTCGCCTCCCCCACCTCTTCACTCCCGCACTTGTAGAGGAACTCAGTCCTCGCCTCCCCCACCTCTTCACTCCCGCACTTGTAGAGGTACTCTGTCCTCGCCTCCCCCACATCTTCACTCCCGCACTTGTAGAGGAACTCAGTCCTCGCCTCCCCCACCTCTTCACTCCCGCACTTGTAGAGGTACTCTGTTCCTCGCTCCCCACTCTCACTCCCGCACTTGTGAGAGGTACTCTGTACTGCCCCACTCATCGCATTGTAGAGGTACTCTGTCTGCTCCCACTTTCATCCGCCTGGTAGAGGATCAGTCTCGCCTCCCACTCTTCATCCGCACTTTAGGACTCTTCATGCCACGAAGTATTGTGGAGGAGAGAGCGATGTCGAGTGCTGTTGTCATGGAGAGATCGTGATATTTACGTAGTCATTTTGGTGTGGGAAGAGGCGGTGGGAAGGAAGATAAGGAAGTGAGTGGATCACCAATTTCTCTCTTACCCCCCCCTCACTCCCCCCCACTCTATCTCTCTCTCTTGCCTCCCCTCACCTGATATCCCTCACCTACTTCGGCATCTCTCCTTAAGCCTTCAGTTACGTTAGTGGGGCTACGTTGTAGAAAACGTATTCTGGTTGGCAATGGGATGACTTTGATAAAAAATCTATTTTACTGTAGCTGCAGCTGCATTTTAGTTGATCGTCATCATCACCCCCGCGGCCCGGTCTCTGTCCAGCTCTACTGGATGAAGATTCGGTGGTCTCAAGAAGGATATAACAGAATCACATAAGACTCTGGGAAGCTGTATGACCGTAACTCCTGCGTAAACTGTACGATAATTCGAAATGGGGAATGAAACAGGCGTGTCAAAGGTACAAATCGTGTAAAAACATAACCTTTGTAGTTATGTAGATAAATGGTTCAGAGAACAGACAGTCCATCAATCAAGACTGATGGACTGATCACACTGACTCCTGTCTGAGGGACTGATTACCTCAAACTCCTTCTAATCTTCAACCATTCTTCTTTGTATTGGACTGAGGAAACCACTGGATGGCGAAACGTTGTTGTACAAGTGTCTAATTCATCAACCTTTCTAGATATTACAATTAATTTTTCAAAACTTAACCTTTGTAATTATTAAAATCTAATCTTCGCAACTTAACCTTTATAATTTTTACAAGTAAATCTCGAATTTCATGATACTCAAATGAATGCAAAGAATGGAATGAATGGAGGGAGGGAGAAATGAAGGAATAAAAAGGTAGAAAAGAAAGAAAAATTATATAGAAAGTAACTGTTTCCTTAAATATTATTCAGAAGAGATGCCAAACTGCAGGATTACCTGCTTACCTGTAAATGATTCTGGGAAAGATAGCTCTAGCGGCCCGGTCCTAGACCAAGACTCCCTGTTAATCAGCCCAGCAATATTATATATTTATATTGCCTCCTGTCTCAACACTAGGCCTCTTGTCTCTGCAATAGGCCTCCTGTTTCTGCACTAGGCCTCCTGCCTTAACACAAGGCCTTCCGCTTCAACAGTAGATCCGTATAAACACTGAATATGTTTACAATAGGTCTGTTTCTGCATTAGGGTTCTAGTCTTTCCTCTAAACTTTGGTCTAAGCACTATGCTTCTTGTTTCAGCTCTAGGCCTTCTATTTCAGCACTGGAACTACTTCAGCACTAGAGCACCTTTTTCAGCACTAGATCACCTCTTTCAGCACTAGACATCTCCAAGAACTATACCTGCTTGCTCTCGGCCAGAAATCACGCGCGTTTGACAGAGACAAAATAATCCTCAACTATACTACCACAGTTGGCTCGTCGGTATAAAACATTGTGTTCATACGACTGGGATACATTTTTACAGTAGACAAGGCACCATGAACATGTCTTGCGATATTTAAATGCAAAGACCTGCATCGTATTTTGCGAGAGATTCCGATAAGGAGTTTCTGAGGGAAGAGAGAGAGAGAGAGAGAGACGTGATGTGTAATGGATCTTCGTGGTGTGGAGGTTCACATTTGAGATTCCAGCAGCGTTGTCGTACCTCGCGTTACACAACTGGGAATAGTTTCCATCCCTTCGTTATATGAAGCCTTGTCCTCTAAAGAATTTCTTTCAAATTTACAAGAAAAAGTTACATTAATTTTACTAATGTGTGGCAGTAAGACATTATATCACTTTTATTACTCATTATATCACTCTTAATTATTCATTATTATTCCCCATCACTCCTTATACTGGCTAGGTACCGAAGGGATAAGATTAAATAAATGAATTACCAGAACATAAAACAATAGAATATTCATGAAGGGATCCAGGGAAACCGGCAGGCCGGACTTGAGTCCTGGAGATGGCAAGTACAGTGTCTGCACCTTGAAGGAGGGGTGTTAATGTTGCAGTTTTATGAATGTAGTGTAAGCGCGCCTCTGACAAGACAGTGATGGAGTGAATGATGATGAAAGTTTTTCTTTTTCGGACCACCCTACCTCAGTGGGAAACCGCCGATGTGTTAATAAAAAATATTAATAATAGAACAAGTGCACAATTCTAAGGTGCTAATACAAGAATGTATACTGAAGGTCATGTTATCACTTGAAGGTCACACAGTACTGTGAGGCTGCCAGGCAGATGCCTCGTCCGTGAATAAGAACGGAATTTATTTTCATTCATGCTCTCAGATTCCTAGAATTAACGTGGGCCTTACTTAGGATAATCAGCAAGTTTGTTGCTTAAGAGAAAGAATGTGCGTATCTATAGCAGCGTTGTATTTCTCAGTATAGTTGTATTTCACAATATAGTTGCCTTTCCTGCAGCGGGTTTGTAACTTGCTTAACTAACAATGACACTTCATAATAAGCTTTTCTTAGCACCGACATCATCTATTTTTCGTAGCTGTACCTGTTTTAAAGCAAGGTTTACATCACTGTGGGAAAGCAAGTCCGATGTTTATAGATATGGGAAAATATGGTCAATGTGTCAGAAAATATGGTTAATGAGCCAGTGTCCAAGGAAATATGGCTGCTGCTGCTGCTGCTGCTGCTCGGTGCGTTTACATGAGTGAGTTTCGTACCTCAGAGACTTTTCAGAGCAGTTGTCCTTGACAGTTTTACTTGTCGAATTTCGTCGAAACAGTAATCCTCCTTGATAGCCCTGGCTCTGCTCTGTCCCGGTAAGTCTCGTGCTCTACTATCTGAGTCACAAAATACTACAGCAATAACCTTTCTTGTTAACGATCTCTTCTTGAGTCTTCAATTGGCCCTGAACCTTGAGTACTGCTGAACCATGTACTGTTGTTCCGTCTGAATTAAAGTGACGAACCCATATTTCCGTTTGAGTAGAAATCCGCTTACATCAAGAGGCTTAACACTCGTCACTGTGTGTTAAAAACTATTCCCCCCAGAAACCTTTTATACCAACAATCTTTTTTCACCGCTCTTTTCTATCACAGTCCTCCCTCCTATTCTTGGTACCACTCTTAGGCCTAGCCAAAGAAAAAACCCTCAGAGGGTTTTTTCTCTCGTCCATTATTAAACGTTGGAAGCTGACGCTTTAGATTTGCTCAAAATATTGGGTAGAACTAATAGTAAAAATTCAAAAAATAATTCACATTTCATCTAGGCTATATGCCTAATTATTACTAATCCTAGATTGACATTAATTCCTGTAATTATTTTGTCGTCTCTCAGTTGGCACACACGACGATATGGCCTCTGATGTTTCTTCGATAATCTTAAGCTCACCATAACTCGTCTCAACCACTGAATATGAAGGAACTGATGTGCACAGTGTTGAGAAAATAACATCATGGATTTGAAGAGGAGATCAGCCTTCTAAGTGGTGGTTTTTCATTATGGATTTGAGCTTATTTTGATTTTTAATTTTTTTTGGGGGGGAAGGGGGGAAGTTCATCCTAATATGGAAAATAATACAAAATTACAGTAACGTTATGTGACAATATGATTCATAGATTACAAGTTACAAATAAATCTTTAGACGATATTTCAGTCTGAAAGACTGAATGAAAGAAATAAAAAGAGGGAAGTAAAAATAGAGGAATTATATAATGTAAGGATGCGAGTGTGTGCGATCTCTTTCTCATACACGAGAATGAGTGTCAAAATTTTCTTCATTCTTAAGCACCCAGGGTCGCTTCATGTAATATTACTCTCTCTCTGTCTCTCTCTCTCTCTCTCCCTCTAACTTCTAGCCTTCTTCCCCTCTCACTTTAATATCTCCACAAGGAGCGACCAAATCAGATCAAATCTCTCTGGCTGGTCTCCCACGGGAAATAGGTGGCTGGCACTAGTGGTATCAAAGTGCCTCCTACTGCAAAGTCTTGTCACGTCTCAACGATGCTACGAGAGTTTTCCTTTTCAGTACTATATTAAAATCATAACTTCTTGTCAGTATAACAACACCACCCTAGAGTGCACACTATCATGACAACACCACCCTAGAGTGCACACTATCATAACAACACCACCCTAGAGTGCACACTATCATGACAACACCACCATAGAGTGCACACTATCATAACAACACCACCCTAGAGTGCACACTATCATGACAACACCACCCTAGAGTGCACCTATCATAACAACACACCGTAGAGTGCACACTATCATAACAACACCACTCTAGAGTGCACACTATCATAACAACACCACCCTAGAGTGCACACTATCATAACAACACCACCCTAGAGTGCACACTATCATAACAACACCACCCTAGAGTGCACACTATCATAACAACACCACCCTAGAGTGCACACTATCATAACAACAACACCCTAGAGTGCACACCATCATAACAACACCACCCTAGAGAGCACACTATCATAACAACAACACCCTAGAGTGCACACTATCATAACACCACCCTAGAGTGCACACTATCATAACAAAAACACCCTAGAGTGCACACCATCATAACAACACCACCCTAGAGTGCACACTATCATAACAACACCACCCTAGAGTGCACACTATCATAACAACACTACCCTAGAGTGCACACTATCATAACAACACACACCCTAGGATGCACACTATCATACACAACACCACCCTAGATGCACACCTATCATAACACCACCCTAGAGTGCACACACATAACAACACACCCTAGAGTGCACACTATCATAACATTACACTTCCTTAGAGTGCACACTATCATCTACAACCACCACCCAAGAGTGCACACTAACATAACAACACCACCCTAGAGTGCACACTATCATAACAACAACACCCTAGAAGTGCACACTAATCATAACTAAACCACCCAGAGGACACTAACACAATCATAACAACACCACCCTAGAGTGCCACTATCATAACAACACACCCTAGAGTGTGCACACTATCATAACAACACCACCCTATGAGTGCACACTATCATAACAAGCACCACCCTAGAGTGCCACTATCATAACAACACCACCCTAGAGTGCACACTATCATAACAACAACACCCTAAGTGCACACTATCATAACAACACCACCCTAGATGCCACTACATAACAACACCACCAGAGTGCACACATCATAACAACACTACCCTAGAGTGCACACACATAACAACACCACCCTAGAGTGCACACTATCATAACAACACCACCCTAGAGTGCACACTATCATAACACACCCTAGAGTGCACACTATCATAACAACACCACCCTAAGTGCACACTATCATAACAACACCACCCTAGAGTGCACACTATCATGAACAACACACCCTAGAGTGCACACTAATCACTAACAAACAACCACCCTAGAGTGCACACTATCATAACAACACCACCCTAGAGTGCACACTATCATAACAACACCACCCTAGAGTGCACACTATCATAACAACACTACCCTAGAGTGCACACTATCAACAACACCACCCTAGAGTGCACACTATCATAACAACACCACCCTAGAGTGCACACTATCATAACAACACCACCCTAGAGTGCACACTATCATAACAACACCACCCTAGAGTGCACACTATCATAACAACACCACCCTAGAGTGCACACTATCATAACAACACCACCCTAGAGTGCACACTATCATAACAACACTACCCTAGAGTGCACACTATCATAACAACACACCCTAGAGTGCACACTATCATAACAACACCACCCTAGAGTGCACACTATCATAACAACACTACCCTAGAGTGCACACTATCATAACAACACCACCCTAGAGTGCACACTATCATAACAACACTACCCTAGAGTACACACTATCACAACAACACCACCCTAGAGTGCACACTATCAAACAACACCACCCTAGAGTGCACACTATCAAACAACACCACCCTAGAGTGCACACTATCAAACAACACCACCCTAGAGTGCACACTATCACAACAAACACACACCCTAGAGTGCACACTATCACAACAACACCACCCTAGAGTGCACACTATCATAACAACACCACCCTAGAGTGCACACTATCATAACAACACCACCCTAGAGTGCACACTATCACAACAACACTACCCTAGAGTGCACACTATCACAACAACACCACCCTAGAGTGCACACTATCACAACAACACCACCCTAGAGTGCACACTATCACAACAACACCACCCTAGAGTGCACACTATCATAACAACAACTACCCTAGAGTGCACACTAATCATAACAACACACCCTAGAGTGCACACTATCATACAAACACCACCCATAGAGTGCACACTATCATAACAACAACACCCTAGAGTGCACACTATCATAACAACACCACCCTAGAGTGCACACTATCATAACAACACCACCCTAGAGTGCACACTATCATAACAACACCACCCTAGAGTGCACACTATCATAACAACACTACCCTAGAGTGCACACTATCATAACAACACCACCCTAGAGTGCACACTATCATAACAACACCACCCTAGAGTGCACACTATCATAACAACACCACCCTAGAGTGCACACTATCATAACACCACCCTAGAGTGCACACTATCATAACAACACCACCCTAGAGTGCACACTATCATAACAACACCACCCTAGAGTGCACACTATCATAACAACACCACCCTAGAGTGCACACTATCATAACAACACCACCCTAGAGTGCACACTATCATAACAACACCACCCTAGAGTGCACACTATCATAACAACACCACCCTAGAGTGCACACTATCATAACAACACCACCCTAGAGTGCACACTATCATAACAACACCACCCTAGAGTGCACACTATCATAACAACACCACCCTAGAGTGCACACTATCATAACAACACCACCCTAGAGTGCACACTATCATAACAACACCACCCTAGAGTGCACACTATCATAACAACACCACCCTAGAGTGCACACTATCATAACAACACCACCCTAGAGTGCACACTATCATAACAACACCACCCTAGAGTGCACACTATCAAACAACACCACCCTAGAGTGCACACTATCATAACAACACCACCCTAGAGTGCACACTATCAAACAACACCACCCTAGAGTGCACACTATCATAACAACACTACCCTAGAGTGCACACTATCATAACAACACTACCCTAGAGTGCACACTATCATAACACCACCCAAGAGAGCACACTATCATAACAACAACACCCTAGAGTGCACACTATCATAACAACACCACCCTAGAGTGCACACTATCATAACAACACCACCCTAGAGTGCACACTATCATAACAACACCACCCTAGAGTGCACACTATCATAACACCACCCTAGAGTGCACACTATCATAACAACACTACCCTAGAGTGCACACTATCATAACAACACCACCCTAGAGTGCACACTATCATAACAACACCACCCTAGAGTGCACACTATCATAACAACACCACCCTAGAGTGCACACTATCATAAAACACTACCCTAGAGTGCACACTATCATAACAACACCACCCTAGAGTGCACACTATAATAACAACACCACCCTAGAGTGCACACTATCATAACAAACACTCACCCTAGAGTGCACACTATCATAACAACACCACCCTAGAGTGCACACTATCACAACAACACCACCCTAGAGTGCACACTATCACAACAACACCACCCTAGAGTGCACACTATCACAACAACACCACCCTAGAGTGCACACTATCAAACAACACCACCCAGAGTGCACACTATCATAACAAAACACCCTAGAGTGCACACTATAACAACACCACCAGAGTGCACATATCATAAACACCACCCTAGAGTGCACACTATCACAACAACATCACCCTAGAGTGCACACTATCACAACAACACACCCTAGAGTGCACACTATCACAAACACCTGAGTCACACTATCAAAAACACTACCTGAGTGCACACTATCACAACAACACCACCCTAGAGTGCACACTATCATAACAACACCACCCTAGAGTGCACACTATTATAACAACATCACCCTAGAGTGCACACTATCACAACAACATCACCCTAGAGTGCACACTATCACAACAACACCACCCTAGAGTGCACACTGTCACAACAACACCACCCTAGAGTGCACACTATCATAACAACACCACCCTAGAGTGCACACTATCATAACAACATCACCCTAGAGTGCACACTATCACAACAACATCACCCTAGAGTGCACACTATGACAGCAACACCACCCTAGAGTGCACACTATCACAACAACACCACCCTAGAGTGCACACTATCATAACAACACCACCCTAGAGTGCACACTATCATAACAACATCACCCTAGAGTGCACACTATCACAACAACATCACTCTAGAGTGCACACTATCACAACAACACCACCCTAGAGTGCACACTATCACAACAACACCACCCTAGAGTGCACACTATCACAACAACACCACCCTAGAGTGCACACTATCACAACAACACCACCGTAGAGTGCACACTATTACAACACCACCCTAGAGTGCACACTATCACAACAACACCACCCGAGAGTGCACACTATCACAACAACACCACCCTAGAGTGCACACTATCACAACAACACCACCCTAGAGTGCACACTATCACAACAACACCACCCTAGAGTGCACACTATCACAACAACACCACCCTAGAGTGCACACTATCACAACAACACCACCCTAGAGTGCACACTATCATAACAACACCACCCTAGAGTGCACACTATCACAACAACACCACCCTAGAGTGCACACTATCACAACAACACCACCATTGAGTGCACACTATCATAACAACACCACTCTAGAGTGCACACTATCATAACAACACCACCCTAGAGTGCACACTATCATAACAACACCACCCTAGAGTGCACACTATCACAACAACACCACCCTAGAGTGCACACTATCATAACAACACCACCCTAGAGTGCACACTATCATGACAACACCACCCTAGAGTGCACACTATCACAACAACACCACCCTAGAGTGCACACTATCACAACAACACCACCCTAGAGTGCACACTATCACAACAACACCACCCTAGAGTGCACACTATCACAACAACACCACCCTAGAGTGCATACTATCACAAACAACACCAACCCTAAGAGTGCACACTATCACAACAACACCACCCTAGAGTGCACACTATCATAACAACACCACTCTAGAGTGCACACTATCATAACAACACCACCCTAGAGTGCACACTATCATAACAACACCACCCTAGAGTGCACACTATCACAACAACACCACCCTAGAGTGCACACTATCATAACAACACCACCCTAGAGTTCACACTATCATGACAACACCACCCTAGAGTGCACACTATCACAACAACACCACCCTAGAGTGCACACTATCACAACAACACCACCCTAGAGTGCACACTATCACAACACCACCCTAGAGTGCACACTATCATAACAACACCACCCTAGAGTGCACACTATCATAACAACACCCTAGAGTGCACACTATCACAACAACACCACCCTAGAGTGCACACTATCACAACAACACCACCCTAGAGTGCAC
>NC_069418.1:26229107-26249107 GCF_026875155.1 Cherax quadricarinatus | reverse complement strand
CAGCCTGCAAAGTAGGGTCAGGGAGTAAAAGGAAAGAGCAGCTGGGTGCAGATAGAGAGGGAGATAAGTCGAATGGTGAGGCACAACCATGCTACCAAGAGCCACTGGAAAAATCAAGGGAGAAAATGACCATATACAGACAGGAACCAGAGTCACAGAGGGAGAGGCAATGGGAGGAGGAAAGGGCAAAATCAGTGTTTATCCATGGGCTTTGGGAGAGAGAGGAAAAGACACACACTGAAAGACGGCAGGAAGAAAGAAAGGAGATTGAGAAAATCATCACGGAAATAGGGGGAGAAGACATGGACGAGATTGTAAATTTTCAGAGAATAGGGGGGTACGTGAAGGGGAGAAACTGACTGATCAAGCTGATTCTCAGGACAGAAACAGTGAGGAACAGGATCCTCCAAGAGAAACCAAGGTTGAGAAACTTGGAAGAGTACAAGAAGGTGTTCCTAGACAGAGACAGAACACAAACAGAGAGAGAGCAGCTGAGGGAGAGGACAAAAAAGCGAAAGGAGATAGGAAAGGAAACAAGGATGGAACCAGCAGAGGTCAGTCAGAGCAGAACAGAGAAGCAAGGGCAAGCACACACACAACTATCCTCAGAACCCCACAACCTATCACACCATCCCAACACAAACTACAATCCATACCCACAGCTTCCACCCAACCCCCATCATAGAATCCCACAGTATGCTACCAGGTCTCCCACCCCCACAGGCCCCCCAAACCACAGTATTGGAAAGGAAACTGAAGGTATGGTACACGAACGCTGATGGAATAACAAACAAGTGGGAGGAGTGGCACGAAAGAGTCAAAGAGACTTCACCGGACATCATAGCGCTCACAGAAACCAAGCTTACAGGTATGATAACAGATGCCATCTTTCCAAAGGGATACCAGATCATGAGGAAAGACAGAAGGAACAGGGGGGGTGGAGGAGTGGCACTGCTGATCAAACACCGATGGAATTTTGATGAGCTGGAGAGAGGAGACAGGGGAAAGAAGAAAGTGATTACATAGCGGGAACGATTCACTCGGGAGGCCCCAAGGTGGTAATTGCAGTGATGTATAACCCACCACAGAACAGCGGAGACCAGGGCATGAGTATGACGAAGCAATAAAACGAGGGTTTGACACACTGGCTGCAGTGGCCAGAAGAGCTCATGCATGCAGGGCAAAGCTCCTGATCATGAGCGACTTTAACCACAAGGATGATTGGGAGAACTTGGAGCCACATGGGGGCCAAGATACATGGAGGGCTAAGATAAAGGGGAGGGGGTACTGGAAAACTTAATGTCCCAAACACGTAAGGGACACTACAAGAGAGAGAGGAGAGGATGAGCCAGCAAGACTGGACTTAGTATTCACCTTGAGCAGTGCAGATATTGAGGACATCACATATGAAAGCCCCCTTTTGGGGCCAGCGATCATGTGGTTTTGAGCTTCAATACACAGTAGAGCTACAAGTGCAGGGGAAGAAAAAAAGGGCCAGGACAAATGAAACCAAACTACAGGAAAGGGGACTACAGGGGAATGAGGAACTTCCTGAACGAGGTTCGGGTGGGACAGAGAACTGGCAGGGAAGCCAGTTAATGAGATGAGGGATATGTAGCAACAATGTGCAAGGAGGCTGAAGAGAGGTTTGTCCCCAAAGGGGAAACAGGAATAATGAAAAAGCCAGGAGAGCCCAGGGTTCACCCAAAGGTGCAGGGAGGAAAAAAACCAAGTGTGCTACAGAATGGAAGAAATATAGAAGGCAAAGGACCCAGGAAATAAGGAGACCCAGTCGTAGAGCCAGAAACGAGTATGCCAGAAGAAGGGAGGCCCAACGACAATATGAAAACGACATAGCAGCAAAAGCCAAATCTGACCCGAAGCTTTTATACAGCCACATCAGGAGGAAAAACATTAAGGACCAGGTAATCAGGCTAAGGAAGGAAGGAGGAGAGACAACAAGAAATGACCGTGAAGTATGTGAGGAACTCAACAAGAGATTCAAAGAATTTGTTCACAGAGGAGACAGAAGGGGCTCCAGAGGGACGGAGAGGGGTGGCACATCACCAGGTGCTGACACGGTACACACAACCGAGGAAAAAGTTTAAAAGGCTTCTGAGTGAGCTAGATACCTCAAAGGCAATGGGGCCAGATAACATCTGTCCATGGGTCCTGAGAGAGGAGCAGAGGCGCTAAGTGTACCCTAACAACAATATTCAATACATCTATTGAAACAGGGAGATTTGCCTGAGGCAGGAAGACAGCAAATGTAGTCCCAATCTTTAAAAAAGGAACAGACATGAAGCACTAAACTACAGACCGTGCCCCTGACATGTATAGTATGCAAAGTCATGGAGAAGATTGTCGAGAAGAGTGGTGGAACACCTAGAAAGGAATGATCTCATCAACAGCACCCAAAAATGGTTTCAGGGACGGAAATCCTGTGTCACAAACCTAATGGGGTTCTAGAAAAGGTGACAGCAGTAAGACAAGAGAGAGGGGGTTTGGGTGGATTGCATTTTCTTGAACTGCAAGAAGGCGTTTGACACAGTACCACACAAGAGATTAGTCAAAAACTGGAATCCCAAACAGGGAAAACAGGGAAGGCACTCAATGGATCAGGGGAAAATTGTCAGGAAGACAGCAGCGAGTAATGGTACGTGGCGAGCTGTCAGAGTGGGGACCGGGACCAGCGGGTCCCACAGGGGTCAATCCTAGGACCAGGGTTTCTGGTAAATTTGTGAACGACAGACAGAAGGATAAACTCTGAGGTGCACGTTGCAGATGACGGAAGTGATGAAAGAATTCTTCGATCGAAGACCACAGAATACAAAGGATCTGACACGGGAGACCTGTCCAGCATTGGCTCCGAGTTAATCCCCCCAGTCCGTCTGAGATTGGGAAGGGCAAAGAAACCGCAACGAGACAGCAGGGCCAGAGAGTACAAACCCACTCAAGGAAAAAGATCTTGGGTGAGTTAACACCCCCACCCCCTGAACGCACATCAACCAAATAACGCGCACATATGGCCCTGGAAACCTCAGAACAGCATTCCCTCTTAATAGAGCGTTCAGGACCCCTTAACACCGTGTAACTTTAGGCCCAAGGTTGGACATTAGGCCCACCTGCCAGCTAAGCCCGGGGAAATGCTAAAGTTACAGCTATCCAAAAGCTAAAGGTATGTCCTACGAGGAGAGGTTAAGGGAAATCAACCAGACGACACTGGAGGACAGAGGGGATAGGGAAGACATGGTAACGACTCTTTCAAAATACTGAGAGGAATACAAGGTGGACAAAGACAGGATGTTCCAGAGACTGGACACAGCAACAAGGGGACACAGTTGGAAGTGAAGACACAGATGAATCAAAGGGATGTTAGGAAGTATTTCTTCAGCCACAGAATAGTCAGGAAGTGGAATAGTTTGGGAAGAGATGTAGTGGAGGCAGGATCCATACATAGCTTTAAGCAGAGGTACGATAAAGCTCATGGTTCAGGGAGAGTGACCTAGTAGCGACCAGTGAAGAGGCGGGGCCAGGAGCTTGGACTCGACCCCTGCAAACTCAACTAGGTGAGTACAACTAGGTGAGTACACACTTGAAACAGAGTATTATTAATACATTCAAGGGGGAGCGTTAAAGCCCTAGGGTCATACGTCGCCTGGGAGAATAGGAAGCACTCAGACTCGATTCAAGGAATTAGAGCACAAATTCCATCTCTTAGACCAAGGAACCTACCTGGAGGTTTTCATGAACTGACATCAGCCATCACAGTCTGATTGTTTATTGCTTTTTATTGAAAATCTTTGTATATTGAGTTAATCAGTACATTTAATCACAAATTCAAATACCGTAGTTTTGAGAAATGTGAAGATACTGTACCAACGTAGTTGTACTCTGGTTAGAATGACGGTGTAACGAGTACATAAACAGCTCAATAAGTGTCAGAGGTCTCCGACTGTTCATTGCCCTTCTTTCGTGCATAAGGAAAATCACCAACAAACTTCAAGAGGGGAAATTGGCAGGTACACTGGGCTGTGTGCGGCCTGTAGTAAGAACCTGGTTGGTCAGGCCCTGATCCGCCAGGCCTGGTCTGGGACTGGACCGCGGGGGCTTTGGCCCCTCCGGAAGCATCCTTCAAGTGTCTTTCATAAGAACATAAGAACGAAGGAACACTGCAGCAGGCCTACTGGCCCATGCGAGGCAGGTCCAAGTCTCATACTGGCTTAAGCCAATGCACCCAACCTAGTCAGGTCAGGTCACATTGACTTAAGGGAGGAACACGGCAACCGACCTCGTAGCACAAGCTATCAGGTCCAACTCACACCCACCCACATCCACTCATGTATTTATCCAACCTATTTTTAAAGCTACACAACGTTTTGGCCTCTACAACTGTACTGGGAGTTTATTCCACTCATCCACAACTCTATTACCAAACAAGTACTTTCCTATATCCTTCCTGAATCTGACTTTTTCCAACTTAAAACCATTGCTGCGAGTCCTGTCTAGGCTAGATATTTTCAGCACACTATTTACATCCCGTTTATTTATTCCTGTCTTCCATTTATACATCTCAATCATATCCCCCCTAATTCTACGTCTTTCTAGAGAGTGCAGATTCAGGGCCTTTAGTCTATCCTCATAGGGAAGGTTTCTGATACATGGGATCAACTTTGTCATCCTCCTTTGTACATTTTCCAGAGCATTTATATCCATTCTGTAATATGGTGACCAAAACTGTGCAGCATAATTTAAATGAGGCCTAACCAAGGATGCATAGAGTTGAAGAACAACCTGAGGACTCCTATTATTTATGCTTCTTGATATGAAGCCAAGGATTCTATTAGCTTTATTGCGAACACTTATGCACTGTTGTCTTGGTTTCAGATTACTGCTAACCAGAACTCCTAAATCTTTTTCGCAATCCGTAATATTAAGATCTACATTATTTAGTTTATATGTGGCATGGTTATTGTCCTGTCCAACATTTAGAACTTTGCATTTGTCTATATTAAACTGCATCTGCCACTTCTCCGACCACTGCATCAGTCTATTCAAATCTTCCTGGAGTGCTCTAATGTTCTCGTCAGAATGAATTCAACGGCCTATTTTGGTGTCATCGGCAAACTTGCTGATGTCGCTCTTTATGCCCTCATCTATGTCGTTTATGTAGATTGTGAACAGCAGGGGGCCCAACACTGACCCCTGTGGAACACTGCTTGTGACGCTTCCCCACTCTGATTTCTCCCCATTTATGCAAACTCTCTGCTGCCTATTTGTCAACCATGCCTCTATCCAGGAAAAAATTTCTCTTCCTATTCCATGTGCCTTAATTTTCCTCAATAGTCTCTGATGTGGGACCCTGTCAAAAGCCTTACTGAAGTCCATATACACAATATCATATTCATTACCATGATCTACCTCCTCAAATACCTTAGTGAAAAAAGTTAATAAATTCGTAAGGCAGGAACGCCCCTTTGTAAAACCATGCTGAGATTCGTTGATTAATTTATGCTTTTCAAGGTGGCTACGAACTGCCTCGGCAATTATTGATTCCATAAATTTTCCCGCTATGGAGGTTAGGCTTATTGGTCTATAGTTCGAAGCTAAGGACCTGTCACCTGCTTTGAAAATAGGTATCACATTTGCCATTTTCCACTTATCTAGCACCATGCCAGTTTGTAGTGATATGTTGAAAAAATTAGCCAAAGGTTTGCTAAGCTCCTCTTTACATTCCTTTAGAACCCTTCCATCAGGGCCTGGGGATTTGTTAGGTTTTAATTTATCTATTTGCCTAAGGACCATGTCACTTGTGACCCTAATCGTGTACAGTTTATTATCGACCTGTTCTACATAATTTATCATTTCTGGAATATCGCTGGTATCCTCCTGTGTAAAAATTGAGAGGAAGTATGTGTTAAAAATTCTACACATTTCCTTGTCACTGTCAGTGAGCTGACCCGAGGAACTTTTGAGTAGGCCTATCTTGTCCCTGATCTTACTTCTGTATACCTGAAAGAATCCTTTTGGGTTAGTCTTCGATTCTCTTGCAACTTTAACCTCATAATCTCTTTTTGCTTTTCTAATTCCCTTTTTTTATTTCTCTCTTTAACTGAGTATATCGATTTCTTAATTGCCCCTCTCCTCTTTTGATTTGCCTATATATGCCTCTCTTTTGACCAATCAGATATTTTAATCTATTGTTCATCCATTTAGGATCATTTTTGTTTGATCTGATTTCCCTATTTGGAACATAATTTGACTGAGCAGCTAGAACTATGCCCTGGAAAGCGTCATATCGGCAACCATCACCACCTACCTGACCCTTAGTCAGGTCATTCCAGTTCAGCCCACCTAAGTAATTTTTCAGTCCTATGAAATCAGCCAAGCGAAAGTCAGGGACGGAGACTTGATTGCCATTATTAGGGGAATTCCATGATATATTAAAACTGAGTGATTTGTGATCACTTTCCCCAAGCTCATCATTAACCTCAAGATTATTAATTAGTGTTTCCCTACTGGCAAAAACCAAGTCAAGGGGGTTATTTCCCCTAGTTGGCTCTGTCACAAACTGTTTTAAAAAACAATCCTGGATCGTATCAAGAAAGTCACCTGACTCTAAATTTCCTGTCAAATTACTCCAGTCATTCTGTCTATAGTTGAAATCTCCCATTAACACAACATTTTCGTATGTAGATGCCTTACGAATTTCGTCCCATAGAAGTTTACTGCACTCCCTATCAAGATTTGGGGCCCTGTAAATCACACCCAAAATTAATTTTTCTCGGCCCTCGAGAAGCTGTAACCAAACAGATTCAGTGGCTAACGCTTTTAATTTTATATCTTGTCTAACACAACAATTTAAATTGTCTCTGACATACATCGCTACTCCACCACCCTTCTTGTTGACCCTGTCAGTGCGGAATAATTTATAGCCTTGTATGTGACATTCAGAGGGCATCTCTCTATCTTTCAGATCGAGCCAGGTCTCTGTTATAGCAATAATATCTATGTTTCCTGCACTTGCAATTAATTTTAGCTCATCTATCTTATTTCTTGCACCCCTTTGTATTAGTATAAAAAAACCTTAAGGGAGCTATTTCCCCTTTTTTTGCCCTCGCGGTCCCCCTTTGTTTGCTGACCTGATCTATTGTCTTTATTTATAATTTTCAGCGGGAATCCCTTTTATACTTTTAGTTTTCCCAAACCCTAGTGTTGCAACCTCCCTTGTTTCCCACACAAGTATGAAACTTTAGTGTAAGTGAAAAACCCAAAAAGAAAAAGTTTTGCAAAAAAAAATATCAGTGAATAATTTGGCTTTTGCACACCCCCCAAAGTCACTCTTAAAAACTAAATGCACATAAACGAGGTTGCAAGAGGCTATTGATACACTTGCGGCTAAAGCATTGATACAAACCCCAATTTTGGTTTAATTTTCAGCTTTGCCAGCAATTACACTCGCGCTTTTTTGGGGCCCCAATTGGCGGGTTTTGGGAATACGTAAATCTTGTTGACTGCCTGCCCCAGGCTTGAAATTTGAGACACAACAAGGGTCCTTAATACTAGTAGAGGCTATTGCATCAATAGAGGTAAAAAGGGAAACCCAACCCAAAAAATAAAAAAAAAAAACCCCTTTTTTCCTCTCGCTGCTGCTACTCTGCAACCCTCTGCTGCTGCTCTGCTCAAAATCCTTGATTTCCCTCTTTGCTGCATTCACTTACCCCCGGCTTTTTTTTCCTTTCCTAATTTTTGGAAATTCACTTTGGGGCGGGTTTTTTAAAACCCGATTTTTTTTTCACTATGGTTATTAGGGCATGTATAATATCCCCTGTTGTTGTGAATTTTCTTGCAAAAGGTTACATAAATCAAACATGGGGAATGTGCCTAAGACAAATAAAGGAGAGGGGTACAAGCTCGATTTCAGTTCTCCAGCGAAGCCCAAAAACGCCAACAAAAAACAAAACTGGACACGTATTAAAACCCAAAAAGAATAACACCGCGGGCTTTGTGTTCCCAGCGCGAGAAGAAAGAGGAAATTGGTAACAATCCTCAACTTCAATAAGCTACGGGCGTTACGGACTCAAACTCCTGGTTGAACGTGGTTTAAGCCAGTAGCTATCTGAACATTCATCACAGCTATCACACAGACAGCAGGCAGGCGGCGAGCTTTAGTAATCTGAATAGCCGGAAACTTGTACATTGTTGTAATATGGATTCTTGATCACTTTTTGTGGATATATTACCAACTTTTGTCACTGAGAAAATTTGGGTTATGTCAGAAACATAGGAGAATTGCATCTTTATTTAGAGCCAGCTAGCCGAGTGGTTAACGCACTGGCCTGTAAGCTTTAGAACTCACTCGCCATGGGTTCGCAATTGTTTTATTACGATTTCGTGATTCATAACTTGAGGGGTAAATGAACTCGAATGCCGTCGCATGCGACACTTTATGAAAGATGTTTCCGTCTTTAGGCCGAAACGTCTTCAAATAAAACGGACCGAAACGTCCTCGTTAGAGATATCTCAAGTGACACCATTTCACGCAAAAAGTTTAAACAAAGAGACAGAGTTAATTTGTTAGTTTAATATGTTTATTATGCACCCCATACCCATCCTGTGGGCGGTAGTCAAAAGATTACAGAGGTACATAATTGGTCCAGGGACTGGACTCCAAAGTTTTGATAGCTGAGCAAGTTACAGAGGTAATGAACTCACAATTTACAAAGGTAATGAACTCACAATTTACAAAGGTAATGAACTCACAATTTACAAAGGTAATGAACTCCAGGTAAGTCTGGTCATAATCATGACAAGTTACAAAGGTATTTACAGATTACAGAGGTACGTAATGGGTCCAGGGACTGGGCCCCCAAAGTTTTGATAGCTGAACTAGGTACAAAGGTAATGAGCTCACAAGTTACAAAGGTAATGAATTCTGTAGAATGGTTAAGCGACAGACTTTACGTCGTTGATTTCCTCAAGAGATAATCCCCGTTCCCAGCTACTTCAAGCACTCTGTGAATGGGTCTTGTTTTGCAGTGTGATTATTTAACCAACAAACTCTTCAGTAGCACCGAAAATGCAAATCTGACTCAACTAATCTGTGTAATGGCGGACAGCCTACCCTAGCAAACCCGTCCTCCCCTCCCCTGTGGTGTTGTTGCCAAGATCGCCAACACTACGAGCCTCGCCACCATAGCCACCACCATCAACAGTAATAATACCACAGCTATCACCATCACCCTCTCTACCACAGAAATCACCACCACGAGTATCACCAACACTACTACCACAGCCATGAAAACAACCACCACCAAACCCTACCACCATCGCCATGAAAACAACCACCACCAAACCCTACCACCATCGCCATCCACATCGCCTAATGGTTATTGAAAATTTGTAAAATGATATATTGTCTCCACGCAATTAAAAATGAACGTAATGCATACCACATTCTGTTTTTCGTATTTTAAAAGGGGTGGATATATTTCAGCAAAATATTTGTAAATATCTTCCAGTGTGATGACCAGGAACTATGAACCAACCCACAACACAAAGGCTATTATTATTATAGCATTATTATTACCATTATTATTATCTTTATCATATTGCTTACAGGGTTCAACTCATCTCTAGCTGGCCGGGTTGCCATCTGGAACAAGACCCGGGCCGACAAATGTACCGGCGAATCTTAAAAGAATCTCTAGCTACACTCCCACACTACACTGCGAACAAGGTCCTGTATCTAGTTACTGTGTTACACTGGTTCAACTCTTGGGGAGTAACAGTCACAAGTATTCATGGTTAGATCTCTGTACACAGAAAATCCGGTGAAAATACTCCATGTGTTTCTTAAGAATGTGAGTGATTCATCAGGGATGGGGAGAGGGGTGCCTTGATGCAGGCGAAGGGACCTTGATTTGGATTAATTCTTCCCTCCCATGGATTCAAACCTAGTCATCTTCCTGGCGCTGTTTGATCCAATGAAAACAGCAAACAGTATCTAAAACTTGTTTGGAATTCAAATCCATTTAAGTGCTGAAATTACATGTAATAAGGTGGGAACGAGCAGGGTATTACGAGTCTCAAAGACGATCAAATACGGTCGTTCAATATCAGCATCTTGACATTGAATCTCATTTACATAATTAATTAGACCATTCTAGCAGATGAGCTTTCCTAAATGATCCCGTGACCCGGCCCTCACACAACCAGGCAGATCTAACTACCATCTTTCTGTAGGTAATGTGGGGTGGTGACTGCTGCTTCCCAAGCGATCAGCAGGGAGGCTTAGTGATGGTTCAGGGGAGTAACACTGATCAGGACAGGAAAAAGAGGCAGGGAGGGAGAGGAAGAGGGAGAAGGTAGAGGGAGAGAGGGAAAGGGAGAGAGGGAGGGAGCAAGATGGAAAGAGCGAGAGCGAGAGAAAGAGAGAGAGAGAGAGAGAGAGAGAGAGAGAGAGAGAGAGAGAGAGAGAGGAGAGAGAGAGAGAGGGGAGAGAGAGAGGAGAAGAAAACAACAGACAGACCCCTTAAAACCAGCCCCCACCCCCTTTTCCACAAAACCTCAATCCCTTCCACCACCCTCGCCCCTTTCCACCACCCTTTCCAGCTCTTTCACAACCTCAACCCCTTCCCCAGCCCCACCCCCTTTTTCCACCCGCCTCACCCCCTTTTTCCACTAACCCAACCCCTTCCACCACCCCTCACCCACACCACAAACCTCAGCCATACATAAGACACCATTGTACACACACATTTTTGGGTAAACAAAACCACAAAGCCCAGTAAATTTACCCCCAACCATGGAAACAATAATCTGAAAAAAAAAATGTTTGGGTTTGGTAAGAAAAGGGAAAAGGGTTGGGCATTAGCAGGGGTTTGGCCCAGGCATTAAGGGGGTTTTGGCCCCAAAGGGCTCTAAAACCGAACCCCCCAACAAGAATAATCGCCCGGGGGGACCACCCGGTATTCTCTGGTGTTTTATAACGCTTTTTTGAAATTATTTTCGTCGTGTGTGTGTGGGGTGTGTGTGTGTGTGTTTGTGTGTGTGTGTGTGGGTGTGAGTGAAACTCACTTATTTGAGGTTTCCCGGGGGTGGGAGTCCAGTTTCCGGGGCCCCGCCTCTTCACTGATCGCTACTAGGTCACTCCCCCTGAGCCTGTCTTTATCATACCTCTGTTTTAAAGCTATTTTTGGGATCCTGCCTCCACTAAAACCCTTTTCCCAAACTATTCATTTTACTAAATACCCCTTGGCTGAAGAAATATTTCCCTAACACCCCGGTGATTCATCTGTGCCCTTCAGCTTCCAACTTTTTGTCCCCTTTTACTTTTTTCCAATTTTTCGGGAAACACCCCGGGTTTTTGGTCCACCTTGTCAATTCCTTCAGTTTTTTGTATGTCGTTATCTGCCCCCCCCTATCTTCCTGTCCTCCATGTCGTGGGTTTTGATTTCCCTTAACCTCTCCTCGTGGACATCCCTTTTACTCGGGGATTTTCTTTTTTGAAAACCCTTTTGGGAAACTTTCTCTATTTTTCTTTACGTGCTTGGGGGGGTGGGGTTTTCCAAAAACGGGTTTGCCGCTTTATCCAATATGGGCCTAACGTACCGGTGTACAGGGTCCTGAATAAATTCCTTATTAAGATGTCGGAATGCTTTTCCCTGAGGTTTGCTGGGCCCGGCCCATATGCTGCACGGGTTTTTGGTTGATGTGCGCTTCAGGAGATGGGGCCTGGTTTTTATACTCACCCCCAAGTTTTTTTCCTTGATTTGGGGTTTGTAGTTTTGGGCCCCCCTTTAACTGTACCCGTCTGCGGTCTTTTTTGCCATTCCCCAATCTTCATGATTTTGAAATTTGGGGGAAATTGAACTCCGGGGCCCCCAAATTTGGCTGGACGGGTCGGGCCACCTGCCCGATCCCTTTGTATTTTCCCCTTTCGTTTTCGATCGAGTAATTTTTCCCATCAACTTCACACATCGGGCCAAACGGGGGACACCTCAGGTCTATTCCTTCCGCCCATTTCTTTCACAAATCCAAAAACCCAGAAGGTCCTAGGACTGACCCTGTGGGACCCCGGGGGCCCAAGGGGCCCCACTCTGAAAACCTCGCCACTTTCCCTTGACTCGTGCGTTTTCCCGTCAAGTATTCCCGTTTCCATTGTAGGGGCCTTCCCTGTTATCCCTGCTTGGCCCTTTCCATTTTTTTGCCCCAAATTTCTCTTGTGTGGAACTTGTCAAACGCCTTCTTGCAGTCCAAGAAAATGAAAATCCCCCACCCCTCTCTCTCTTGGGTTTTACTGCTGTCACCATGTCATAAATTTCCAGTAGGTTTGTGAAAAGGTTTTCCCGTCCCTGAAACCATGTTTGGCTCTGTTATGAGATCTTTTCCTTTCTAGGTGTTCCCACTTTCTCCTGAAAATTTTTTTCCATGATTTCCCAACTTACACCCCCGTGACACTTTTTTCCTTTTAGTTTAATGCTTCATGCCCTGTCCCCTTTTTTTAAAGATTGGGACTACATTTCCCTGTCTTCCATCCCTCGGGCCAATCCCCCTTTTTCGATAGATGTATTGAATTTTTTTTAGGGGTACACATAGTGCCTCTCTCCCTCCCCTCAATCCCCATGGGGGGGATGTTATCGGGCCCCCTTCCCTTTTGGGGGTATCTAGTTTCATCAGAACCCTTTTCCCACTTCTTCCTGGGTTTGTGGCACTGGGGCCGGGCCCCCATGGTGGTGTGCCCCACCTCTCCGTCTTTTCTGGGGGCCCCCTTATGTCTCCTTCTGTAAACACTTTTTTTAAATTTTCCTCTTGTTTTTTTTCCTCACATATTTCAGGGCCCATTTCTTTTTGGTTTTTCCCTCCTTCTTCCTTAGCCTGAATTACCTGGTCCTTGATGTTTTTTTTTCCTTTTTTATGGGGCCCTTGTAAAAACTTTCGGGCCCGATTTGGCTTTCGTGCTATGTCATTTTCATATTGCTTTGGGCCCCCTTCTTTTTTGTGCATATTCGTTTCGGGCTTACGACGGCTCTCCTTATTCCCCCTGAGTCCTTTGCCTTAATATTTCTTCCATTCCAAACACATTTGGTTTTTGCCCCCCTTTGCCCCTTTTTGGGGGGTTTAAAACCAAATGGGCTAAATCCTAGTTTTTTCATTATTCCTTTACCCTTGGGAAAAACCTTTCCTCGGGCCCCCTTGTTTTTGTTGCTACTTTTCCCCTTCATCTCAAAAACGGGCTTCCCTGCCAGTTCTCTGTCCCCTAAAACCCCGTTCTTAAATTTTCCCATTCCTTTTTGTAGTCCCCTTTTTTTGGGTGGGGGGGGGGCCAAATTTCTTCCCCCCCTTTCCCTGTTTTCTCTCCCCCAACTTGTAGCTCTACGTGATTCGAAGTTTAAAAACCACATGGTCAAGGCCCCCCAAGGGGGTTTTTTCATTTTGTTTGCCCTCGATATTGCACAAACCAAGGTGAATACTAAGTCCCCTTGCTGGTTCACCCCTCTCCTCTCTCTTTGGTAGTGTCCCTTACTTTGTTGGCACATGAATTTTTCCAGTCCCCACCTCCATCATTTTAAGCCCTCCAGGTATTTGGCCCCTAGTGGGTCCAATTTCCTCCCAGCCCGATCCCCTTTGGTGGTTGAATTTCCCCCATGTCAGGAGCTTTGCCCTGCAGGGGCATGAGCTCTTCTGGCCACCCCAAAAGCCAGTTTTGTCAACCATCGCTCTTTTGCTCCCCGTCGTTCCTCTTGCCTTGGCCCCCTGCTGTTCTCCCCGGTTTGGGTTATACATAAACTAAAAATTCCCCACCTTGGGACCTCCAGAGTGAAGCGTTTCCCGCTATGAAAATATTTTTCTTCTCCGCGTTTTCCTCTTCCAGTCGTCAAAATTCCAGCGTTTTTTTGATCGCAACCCAACTCCCCCAAACCCCCCCGGGCCCTCTGTCTTTCCTAAAGGTTTTTGGTACCCTTTGGAAAGATGGCATCTTTTTTACCCTTTCCTTTAAAAGCTTGGTTTCGGGTGGGCTATGTTTGCCCCGGGGGTTTCTTTGACTCTTTCATCCCAACTTTTTCCCCACTTGTTTGTTATTCCATCAGCGTTTGGGGTACCATACCTTCATTTTCCCTTTTCCCCAACACTTTTTTTTTGGGGGGGCCTGTGGGGTGGGAGACCTGGTGGCTACTTTTGGGAAATTCTTTTAGCTGGGTTTTTGGGTGGAGGTTTGGGGGTTGGACTGATTGTGTTGGGATGGTGTTATGGGTTGTAGGGTTCTGGAATTTGTGTTTTTTGCTTGCCCTTGCTTTTCTTTTTTCTGCTCGCCCGACCTCTGTGGTTCCATCCTTGTCTTTTTCCTACCTCTATCGCTTTTTTGTCCTTTTTCCTCAGCTGCTGCTTTTCCTGTTTTTTTTTTCTGTCTCTGTCTGGGAAACACCCTCTTGATTTTCCCCCGGGTATTTAAACGGGGTTTTCCCTTTTGGGGACCCTTTTTCCCGAAACGTTTCCGCCCTGAAAATAAAGCTTGATTGGTCGGTTTTTTTCCCTTCGAGTACCCCCCTATTTTTCTAAAAAATTTTACAATCTCGCCCATTCTTCACCTTTTTCCGTAAATGTTTTTCTCAATCCCCTTTTCTTTTTTCCCTTGCTCCCCTTTCAGTGTGTGTCCTTTCCTTTTCTCCCTGAACCCCATGGATAAAACTGTTTTTTCCCCTTTTCCCCTCCTCCCATTGCCTCACCCTCTTGACTCTGGATCCTGCCTGTATGTGTCTTTTTCCTCCCTTTTTTTTTCCCAGTGGCTCTTGAAAGCATGGTTTTTTCCCTCAGCATTTCCTATCCCCCTCTCCATTTTTCCCAACCGGGGTTTGTTTTTCCCCTTTCCTCCCCCTTGGTCCCCTTGGCAGGTTGATATGCCCTTTAAAGAAAAAATTCAAAATTCCCTTTCCCTTTTCCGTTGGCCTCGCGTTTCCCACAGGGCTGTGTCTTCTCGGGTCACTCCCCCGGAACTCGTTTTTCACCCTTTTTCCCCAACTTCTAGGACCCTTTTTCTTGGCAAACGGGCAGTTTCAAACTGTGCCTCCCATTCTTTTGTCTCCTTCCCCAAACCCTCTTTTTCCAATTTCACTGAGAGCTCTTTCTCCTTTTTTTTCGGGAAAGCTCCCCAAATTTTTTCTCTCCCACTCTTTTTTCCCATCCTTTTTTCCCCTGGGTCCCCCCATCCCTCCTCCTACCAGAACCCCTTCTCATCTGATCCTTGGGTTTCCCGCGAGTCCCCACATTTTTTTTTTTGAGAGAAAGGAAGGGAAAGGTAGAAGGAGAAGAAGGGGAAGGGGAGAAGGGAAAGGGGGGGGAGAGGGGGGGTGAGAGGGGGAAAGAGGAGAATGGAAATTTGAGAGAGGGGGAAGTGAGAAGGAAAAAGGGGGGGAAAAAGGGGGGAGAGTGTGTGTGTGTGTGTTTTGTGTGGTGTGTGTGTGTGTGTGTGGGGGTGTGTTGTGTGTGTGGGGTGTGGGGTGTGGTGTGGGTGGTGTGCGTGTCTGTGGTTTTTGTGGGTGTGTGGTGTTGTGTGTGTGTGTGTGTGTGTGTGTGTGTGTGTGTGTGTTGTGTGGTGTGCGTTTTGTGTGGGACTCCCATTTTTTGGTTTTTCAGGGGGCCCAGTCTTAAACTCCCGGCCCCCCCTCTTCACCGGTTTTTCTCTTTGGGGCCCCCTCCCCCCCCCCGGGGTCCATGAGCTTTATCAAACCCCCGTTTTTAAAAAATGTGTATTTGGGTTTCCCGCCCCCACTAATCATTTTCTAGACTATTTCCCCTGCCTGACAATTATGACTAAGAAAAAACTTCCTAAATTCTCTGACTCATTTTTTGGTTTTTAACTTCCAATTTTTGGCCTCTTGTTTTTTGTTTCCCCCCCCCTTTGGAAAAATCATGTCTTTGTCCAACTTGTCTATTCCCGCAGTATTTATATGTCGTTATCATGTCTCCCCTGACCCTCCTGTCCTCCCTGTCGCAGGGCCCATTTCCCCTTTAAACCCTTTTTTCATAGGACATTCCCCTTTGTCTGGAAAATAAAACCCTTTTCGCCCAAAACCCTTTTTACTTTTCTTGTTTCTTTACGTGCTTTATCAAAAATGGCGGGTTTTCCCAAAAAGGGGGCTGCATACTCCATAGGGCCTGAAAAAAACGGTGTACATGTCTTGAACAAATTTCCCTTTCTAAGGTACGGAATGCTGTTCTCAGGTTTTCAGGCACCCCTATGCCGGGAGCAGTTTTTCGATTAATGTGTGGGTTTGGGGACAGCTCGGGGTTTTACTCACCCCCAAAATCTTTGTCCTTGAGTGAGGTTTGCAGTTTTTTGGCCACCAGCCTAATCTGTCTGTTGGGCTACTTGCCCTTCCCCCATTTCATGACTTTGCATTTTGGGAAAGGATTAAAATTTGAGAAAACCATTTGCTGGACCCGGGGGTTTCCCGTTGTCCAGGTCTCTTTGAAGTCCCGCCCGGGCCCCATCTGATTTAATTCTCCTCTTTAAAATTCACATATCGGGAAACAGGGGGCACTTCTGATCTAACCCTTCCATCATGTCGTTTACATATACCAAAAATTTGCACTGGGGCCTAGGACCTAACCCCCTTTTTGGGGGCCCCCTTGTCAAGTGCCCACTGTATACATCATTACTTTCCATGAATCGTTTTTGCCCCCCTGTCAGGTATTCTCTGATCCATTTTCAGTGCCCTTTCCCGTTATATGCGGGCCCGAAAGCTCAGCTTCTGGGGCTAACTCTTGTTAGGAAACTGTGGTCAAAGGCCCTTTTTGCAGTCCAAAAAGATGCAATAACCCACCCCCCCCTCTCGTGTCCCTTCCTTTGTTATTTTATCATTTAAAATCCATAAGGTTTGTGAAAAGGAATTTTCCTTCCAGAAACCATGCTGGGTTGGGGGATTTATACTCTTGTTCCATTCCAGGTTTCTCCACCCCCCTCTCCTCCTGATGATCTTCTCCATAACTTTGCCTTTTCTATTCACTCAATGGGACCTACATTTTTCCGTTTTCCATCCTCAGGTAGTTTTCCCCGTTTTTCCCGGGACGTGTTGGGAAAAAAATTTGGGTTTTGGGATGTGGCACGCACAACATACTGCCCCTCTCTAAGGGCCACGGGGGGATTTGTTTCCGGGCCCCCTTGCCTTTGAGGTATCGATGTCCCTTAGCAGTTTCTTCACCCCCCTCCCCATTTTGTTTTATTTCGCCAACACTTGTTGGGGTATTTTCCCTTGGGGGTGTCCCCAAATTGGGGGCTGTCCCCCCAGAGTCCCCTTCTCTACTGTAAATATTTTCCCTTTAAAACTCGTGTTTACTTCCCCACATTTCCCCTTTATCGTTTTTTTTGCGGTTTCCCCCCACCTTTTTTTCCCTAGGCCCTTTCACCTGATCCTTGGGCTGTTTTCTTTTTCCTAATGTGGCCCATACGCAGTTTCGGGTCAGATTTGACTTTTGATGCTATGTCCCTTTTTTATACCCGTCGCTGGGCCCCCTTTATCGGGGCATACTCGTTTCGGGGGTCTTTTAAATAAACTCCTTGTTTTCCCGGGCCCATGCCTCCTGTACCTTTTCCTTCTCTGTGCACTTTGTTTTTGCCTCCTACACCCTTTGGGGAAAACCCAAAGGGCCCCGTTTTGGTCCCTTTCCCATTTTTTCTGTTTTTTCCCCTTGGGGAACCAAAACCCTTTTCCCCTGCCCCCTTGACTTTGTTGACAATTTCCATCATCTTTGGGTTTTCGGGTTTTTCTACCATTTCTCTGTCCCACTTTAAAACCCCCTGCAGGAAATTTCTCATACCCGGGGTTTGTCCCCCCCCTTTTTTAGTTTGGCCTGTCCCCCTTTGTTCCTGTTACCTTCCCCCCACTTTTAACTCTACTAATAACAAAATCGAACCACGTGATCGCTAGCTCCAAGGGGGGCCCTTTTAAGGTTTTGTCCTCTTTTCTGAAAAAACTCAGGGTTTAACCAAAAAATCCAGTCTTGCTGGCTTTAACCTCCCCTCTTCCTTGTTTGGGGTCCCCGACATGTTGATGCATGAAGGGTTTCAAGTACCACATCCATCACCCTTTGGGTCTTTCCTTTTTTCGGGACCCCCATGTGGCTCCAGGTTTTCCCATCGAATTTCCCTGTGGTTTTAAAAGGCCCCATTACCAGTAAATTTGCTCTGCTCGAGTGGGGTCTTTTTGCCCCTCAGCCAGGGGGTTCCACCCTTTACCCTGTTGTTTTTTCGTACCCTCTCTTCCTCCTGCAGTTCTGTGGTGGGTTTACATCACTCCAAAGGGCTACTTTTTTTTCCCGGCCCGAATTGTACCTACAATTTTAGTCTCTTTCTCCAAACATGTCCATGCCTTCCCTTTCATCAAATCCCCCTTGGTGTTTTTATGAGCAGTGCAAACCCCCCCTCCCCCCCCCTACTTTTTCTATCTTTTTCCCCCAGGGTCTTTTATTTTGTTTTGGGGAAAAATTTTGTTGTTTTTTGTCTCAGCGAATTTTGTTTCTGTACTGCTATGATTCTGGGGGTTTTTCACTGATTCTTTCGTTCCAATCCCCATGTTAATTCCCTCATTCCTTTGCGTTTGTGTACCAAAAATTTCAGATTCTTTTCTATCATTGTGGTCATGCAAGAATATTGAGGTTGGGGGAGCGAGGCCCCTTTGGGGGGGGGCTATAAAGGTGCTGTGGGGTAGGGGGGGGTTTATGGGTGATGGGGGCGGGGGTCCCGAATGCCCAAAAAGGGACAGGGTGTTGGGGTGGGGGGGTTTTTGTTTTTTTGGGGTTGGGGGGCAGAGGGAACAGTGATTGGGGTTTTAGTATAGGTTGCTCAGTTTTCGTTGGGAATGTCGCGGTTGGAGTTTTTGGGGGGAGATTCTGTGGGGGGGGGGGGGGGGGGGGGGGGGGGGGGGGGGGGGGGGGGGGGGGGGGGGGGGGGGGGGGGGGGGGGGGGGGTTTTTTTGGTTCCCTTTTGGGGCCCCCACTTTTTTCTCTTGCCCCCAAAAACCCCCTTTGCGTCTTTTTGAAAAAATTTTTTTCAGGGTTTTCCTTTTTTTCCCCCGGCCCCCCCAATTTTTGAAAAATTTTTGGGTTTTCCCCTTTTTTTTGGGCCAAACTTTTTTTCTCCTTGGAAATTTTTTCCTTTTTGGGTTTAACCTTTTTCTTCCCTTGGGGAAAAAATTTCACAAAAAAGATCCCTTTTTCCCTTCCCCACCCATTTTCCAAAATTTCTTTCCCTGAGGGCCCTTTTTTTTCCCCCCCCCCATGTTTTCCTTAAACCCCTTTAATCAAATTTTTTTCTCCTAATGTTTTATTCCGGTTTTTTCCCCTTGGCTGTTGGGAACCCTTCCAAAAACTACCTTCCCCCTTTTTCCCCCAACTTAGTCTCCCTTCTTTTCCCTGGAAGGGATTTTTTTCCTTCCTTGGCTTTTTTTCCTTTTTCCTTCCGTCCCTTTTCCCCCACAAAATTTTCTAGTAAAATCTTTTTTTCATTTGTCCCTTCTAACGCAGGTTTGGGGTTTCTCTTCTAAAACATTTTCCTTCTTTCTTGGGCCTGTCTTTACTTTGTTTTCGCTTTTTCCCTTTCCCCATTTTCTTAAAGGGGTTCCTACGGAATTTTCCCCCTTTCCTCCCCCCTTTTTTTTGGGACCTAACCTTTTCCCAAAGTTTTTTTCCTCCCTGGGTTCGTTTTTTCCAAGAAACTTTTGGGTTTTTCCCCGCCCTTCCCAAGGGCCCCCATTTTTTTTTTTTTTTTTCCCCGGGGCCAAAGGCCCCCAGTTTGCCCGGGTTTTTTTTTTAAAAAGGGGGGGAAAGGGGGGGGGGAGAAAAGGGGAAAAGAAAAAAGAAAGAGGGAGAGATTTAGGGGGGAAAAAAGGGGGAGGAAAAAAAGGGGGAGAAAAAAAATTTTTGGGGGGGAGAAAGGGTTAGAAAAGGAAGAAAGAGAGGGGGGGAGAGAGAGAGAGAGAGAGGGGGAAAGGAGGGTGCGG
>NC_069418.1:26223448-26225948 GCF_026875155.1 Cherax quadricarinatus | reverse complement strand
AACACACACACACACACGCAAACACCACACAACACACACACACACACACAACACACACACACCCCACACACACCACACACACAACACACACACAGGAGACACAAAGACAGGATGTTCCAGAGATTGGACACAGCAACAAGGGGAAAACAGTTGGAAGCTGAAGACACAGATGAATCACAGGGATGTTAGGAATTTATTTCTTCAGCCACAGAGTAGTCAGTAAGTGGAATAGTTGGGAAGCGATGTAGTGGAGGGCAGGATCCATGCATAGCTTTAAGGGAGGTATGATAAAGCTCACGGCTCAGGGAGAGTGACCTAGTAGCGATCAGTGAAGAGGCGGGGCCAGGAGCTGGGACTGGGCCCCCCGCAACCCTCAATAGGTGAGTACACACCACACACACACACACACACACACACACACACACACACACACACACACACACACACACACACACAAACACACACATACAAAACACACACACATACACACACACACACACACACACACTACACACACACACATACACACACACACAGGAGGAAAACAACAGTCAAGGACCAGGTAATCAGACTGAGGAAGGGTGATGGGGAATTCACAAGAAACGACCAAGAGGTATGTCAGGAGTTCTACACAAGTTTTAAAAGGGGGTATTTACAGTGGAAACCAGTACGACTCCAGGAAATCAGAACGGGGGGGCCCACCCCAGCAAGTGCTGGACGAGGTACATTATAACCAAGGAGGAGGTGAAGAAGCTGCTAGGGGAAAACTTGACACCTCAAAGGCGGGGGGGACCAGACAACATCTCCCCATGGGTCCTTAAAGAGGGAGCAGGGGACATTGTGTGAGCCATTAACAAAGATCTTCAACACATCATTTGAAACTGGGCAACTCCTGAGGTATGGAAAATGGCAAATTTTAGTCCAATTTTTAAAAAGGGAGACAGACATGAGACACTAAACTACAGGCCTGTATCACTAACGTGTATAGTATGCAAGGTCATGGAGAGATCATCAGGAGGAGAGTGGTGGGGACCGGAAAGAAACAAGTGTATAATTGACAACCAGCACGGTTTCAGGGAAGGAAAATCCTGTGTCACAAACCTACTAGAGTTTTATAAACAAGGTGACAGAAGTAAGAAAAGAGAGAGAGGGGTGGAATCGACTACATATATTTGGACTGCAAGAAGGCCTTCGACACAGTTCCTCACAAGAGGTTACTGCTAAAGCTAGAGGATCAGGACCAAAACCAGGAAAGGCACTGAAAATGGATCAGAGAATACCTGACAGGGAGGCAACAACGAGTCATGGTCGCGACGAGGTGTCTGAGTGGGCGCCTGTGACAAGCGGGGTTCCACGGGGGTCAGTCTGGGAACCTATGCTGTTCTTGGTATATGTGAACGACATAACCGAAGGGTTAGATCAGAAGTGTCCTTGTTTGCAGATGATGCGAAGTTAATGAGAAGAATAAAATCGGATGAGGATCAGGCAGGACTACAAAGAGACCGGGACAGGCTACAACCCGGGTCCAGCAACTGGCTCCTTGAATTTAACCCTGCCAAATGCAAAAAATCATGAAGAAATTTGGGGGAAAGGGGAAAGAAGACCGCAGACACAATATAGTTTAGATGGCCAAGACTGCAAACCTCACCAAGGAAAAAGATCTGGGGGTGAGATAACACCGAGCAATCTCCTGAGGCGCACATCAATCAGATAACTGCTGCAGCATACGGGCACCCGACAAACCCACGGATAGCGTTCCGATACCCAGTAAGGATTCGTTTAAGACTCTGTATACCATTTACGTGCCCCCTACTGGAGTATGCAGCACCAGTTTGGAATCCACACCTAGTCAGCACGTCAAGAAAAATTAGAGAAAGTGCAAAGGTTTGCAACAAGATAGTCCCAGAGCTACGTGGATTGTCCTACGAAGAAGGTTTAGGGAAATCGGCCTGACGACACTGGAGGACAGGAGGGTCAGGGGAGACATGATAACGACATATAAAATACTGCGCGGAATACACAAGGTGGACAAAAATGGGATGTTCCAGAGAAGGGACACAGACACAAGAGGTACAATTGGAAGTTGAAGACTCAGATGAATCAAAGGGATGTTAGGAAGTATTTCTTCAGTCACAGAGTAGTCAGGCCCTGGAATAGCCTAGAAGTGACGTAGTGGAGGCGGGAACCATACATAGTTTTAAGGCGGGGGTATGATAGGCTCATGGGGCAGGGAGAGAGAGGACCTAGTAGCAATCAGCGAAGAGGCGGGGGGCCCGGAGCTGTGACTCGACCCCTCCCAAACCCCAAATAGGTGAGTACACACACACACACACATACACCACACATCACACACACATACACACACACACCATACACCATACACACACACCACATCACACACATACACACACCACACATATACACACACCCCATATAAACACACATACAACACATATACACACACACACACACACACACAGACACACACACATACACACAC
>NC_069418.1:26213448-26220948 GCF_026875155.1 Cherax quadricarinatus | reverse complement strand
AAACACCACAGAATGCAGGGGCTAAGAGGGGGAATATGAAGAGAGCAACAGAGCAATGGTGGACACACTTGCTGAGGTGGCAAGAAGAGCTCACTCCAGCAGAGCAAAGTTGCTGGTTATGGAGGATTCAACCACAGGGAGATTGACTGGGAAAACCTGGACCACATGGGGGTCCCGAAATGGAGGGAAAGGATGTTGGACGTTTGGGGCTGGAAAACCTCATGCACCAACATGTTAAGGACACTACCAGAGTGAGAGGGGAGGATGAACCCCGCAAGATTGGACCCTTTTGTTCACCCTGGGCAGCTCAGACATTGAGGAATCAAGTATGAGAGTCCCTAGGAGCTAGCGACCACGTGGTTCTGTGCTTTGAATACATAGTAGAGCTGCAAGTGGAGAGAATAACGGAGTTGAATGGGAAAAGCCTGACTATAAAAGAGGGGACACATAGGGTTGAGAACTTCCCGCGGGAGGTCCACTGGGACAGAGAACTGGCAGGAAAAAACCCGTAAATGAAATGATGGAATATGTAACAACAAAATGCAAGTAGGCAGTGGAAAGGTTTATTCCCAAGGGCAACAGTAACAAAGGGAAGACCAGAACGAGCCCCTGGTTTACCCGACGGTGTAAGGAGGCAAAAACAAAGTACAATAGAGAATGGAAAAAGTACAGAAGGCAGAGAACACACGAAAATAGGGAGATCAGTCGCAGAGCCAGGAATGAGTATGCACAGGTAAGGAGGGAGGCCCAGCGACAGTATGAAAATGACATAACATCGAGAATCAAGACTGACCCGAAACTGTTGTATAGCCACATCAGGAGGAAGACAACAGTCAAAGACCAGGTGATCAGATTAAGGACAGAAGGTGGAGAACTCACAAGAAATGATCAGGAGGTATGTGAGGAGCTGAACAGGAGATTTAAGGAAGTTTTTACAGCAGAGACAGAAAGGGCTGTGGGAAGACAGCACAGAAAGGAACATCAAGAGTGAATATACCAACAAGTGTTGGATGACATATGAACAACCGAGGAGGAGGTGAAGAAGCTCCTAAGTGACCTTGACACCTCAAAGGCGATGGGACCGGACAACATCTCCCCATGGGTCCTTAGAGAAGGAGCAGAGATGCTGTGCGTCCCTCTAACCACAATCTTCAACACATCCCTTGAAACTGGGCAACTACCTGAGAAATGGAAGACAGCTAATGTAGTCCCCATATTTAAGAAAGGAAACAGAAACGAGGCGCTAAACTACAGACCTGTGTCTCTGACATGTATTGTGTGCAAAGTCATGGAGAAGATTATCAGGAGGAGAGTGGTCGAACACCTGGAAAGGAACAAGATTAAAATGAAAACCAGCATGGGTTCATGGAAGGCAAATCCTGTATCACAAACCTCCTGGAGTTTTATGACAAGGTAACAGAAGTAAGACACGAGAAAGAGGGGTGGGTCGATTGCGTTTTCCTAGACTGCAGGAAGGCCTTTGACACAGTTCCCCACAAGAGATTAGTGCAGAAGCTGGAGGATCAGGCGCATGTAACAGGGAGGGCACTGCAATGGATCAGGGAATACCTGACAGGGAGGCAGCAACGAGTCATGGTACGTGAAGAGGTATCACAGTGGGCGCCTGTGACGAGCGGGACCAGTGCTATTTTTGATATATGTGAACGACATGATGGAAGGAATAGACTCTGAAGTGTCCCTGTTCGCAGATGATGTGAAGTTGATGAGAAGAATTAAATTCGAAGAGGATGAGGCAGGACTGCAAAGAGACCTGGACCAGCTGGACATGTGGTCCAGTAACTGGCTTCTCGAATTCAATCCAGCCAAATGCAAAGTCATGAAGATTGGAGAGGGGCAAAGAAGACCGCAGACAGAGTATAGGCTAGGTGGACAAAGACTACAGACCTCACTCAGGGAGAAAGACCTTGGGGTGACCATAACACCGAGCACATCACCGGAGGCACACATCAACCAAATAACTGCTGCAGCATACAGGCGCCTGGCAAACCTGAGATAGCGTTCCGATACCTTAATAAGGAATCGTTCAAGACACTGTACACTGTGTATGTTAGGCCCATACTGGAGTATGCAGCACCAGTCTGGAACCCACACCTGGCCAAGCACGTCAAGAAGTTAGAGAAAGTACAAAGGTTTGCAACAAGGCTAGTCCCAGAGCTCAGGGGAATGTCGTACGAGGAAAGGTTGAAAGAAATCGGACTGACGACACTGGAAAACAGAAGGGTCAGGGGAGACATGATAACGACATACAAGATACTGCGGGGAATAGACAAGGTGGACAGAGATAGGATGTTCCAGAGAGGGGACACAGGGACAAGGGGTCACAACTGGAAGCTGAAGATTCAGACGAGTCACAGGGACGTTAGGAAGTATTTCTTCAGTCAGAGAGTTGTCAGGAAGTGGAATAGCCTAGCAAGTGAAGTAGTGGAGGCAGGAACCATACATAGTTTTAAGAAGAGGTATGAAAAAGCTCAGGAAGCAGAGAGAGAGAGAGGACCTATTAGCGATCAATGAAGAGGGGGCCCAGGAGCTGAGTCTCGACCTCTGCAACCACAATTATGTGAGTACAATTAGGTGAGTACACACACACACGCACACACACACTAGGTGAGTACAGGATCTACTGTTAGGCACTTGAATAGCTGTAGCACACACACACACATACACACACACACACACACACATGCACACACACACACCACACACACACACACACACACACACACACACACACACACACACACACACACACACACACACACACACAGAGGGGTGGGTGGATTGCATTTTCTTGGACTGCAAGAAGGCGTTTGATACAGTTCCACAAAAGGATTGGTGAAAAAAAACTGGGGGGCCCAAAGGGGGATAACATTAAAGGGCACTACAATGGACAGGGAATACTTGTCAGGAAAAGCAGCGGTCTGGACGTGGGGGTGTCGAGTGGGCCCCTGTGACCAGCGGGGCCCCGGGGGGTAGCCCTGGACCAGTGCTTTTTTGGGTATTTGTGAAGACATGACGGAAGGAATAACTCTGGGGTGCCCCTTTTTGGGGATGAGTGAAGTTGATGAAAAGAATTCATCGATCGAAGCCCAGGCAAAACTAAAAAGGGATTGGAAGGCTGAGACCTGGTCAGAAATTGGTCCTGGAGTTAATCCAACAATTTGCAAAGTCATGAAATTGGGGAAGGAAAAGAAGGCCCAGCGGAGTACAGTCTAGGGGGTCAGGGGACTACAACCTCACTCAAGAAAAAAGATCTTGGGGTGAGTTAACACCAGGCCATCCCCTGAAGCGACATCACCAAAAAACTGCTGCCATATGGGGCCCCTAAAAAACCCAGAACAGCATTCCGACCTTAATAAGGAATCATTCGGGGCCCCTTAACCGTGTACGTTAGGCCCATATTGGAGTTGCGGCCCCCCAGTTTGGAACCCACCACCCAAAGACATGAAGAAACTAGAGAAAGTGCAAAAGGGTTTTCAAAAAGACTGTCCCCGAGCTAAAAGGGTATGTCACGAGGAGAGGTTAAGGGGAAAACAACCTGACGACACTGGAGGAAGGAGAGATAGGGGGGACATGATAAAACTACAAAATACTGAGAGGAATTTACAATGGACAAAGCAGGGTGTTCAGAGATTGGAACAGTAACAAGGGGACACAGTTGGAAGCTGAGGGCACGTGAAACACAGGGATGTTTGGAAGTATTTTTTCAGCCCAGGTATCAGTAAGGGAATAGTTTGGGGAAACGATGTAGTGGAGCAGGATCCCTACATAGCTTTAAACGAGGGATAATAAAGCTCACGGGTCAGGGAGAGTGACCTAGTACGATCAGTGAAAGGGGGGGGCCCGGGCTCGGACTCGACCCCGCAACCTCAATGGTGAGTACAAAGGGGAGTACGGAGCTAAAACTCGCCCCTGCAAAACCCCAAAAGGGAGTACACCCCACACCACCGTAACAGGATTTTTACACTTCCTGTGAAGTGACCCCCTTTCCCCTTCCCTTTTCCCCCCCTTCTCTCCCCCCCTCCTCTCTCTTGCTCTTCTCTCTCTCTCTCTCTCCTCTTCTCTCTCCTCTCTCTCTCTCTCTCTCTCTCTCTCTCTCTCTCTCTCTCTTCTCTCTCTTTCTCTTCGTCTCTCTCTCCCCTTTCTCTCTCCTATTCTTTTTTTCTTCTCTTTTTCTCTCTTCCTTTTTTCTCTCTCTTCCCCTTTCTCTTTCTCTCTTCCTCTCTCTCTCTTCCTCTCTGTCTCTTTTCCCTCTCTCTCTTCCTCTTCCTCTCTCTCTCCGTCTCTCTCTCTCTTCCTCTCTCTCTTCTCTTTTCTCTCTCTCTCTCTCTCTCTCTCTCTCTCTCTCTCTCTCTCTCTCTCTCTCTCTCTCCTCTCTCTCTCTCTCTCCTCTCTCTCTCGCTCTCTCTCTCTCTCTTCCCTTGTCACTCCCCCTCTCTCTCTCTTAGCTTTTCCCTCTCTCTCACTTTCTCTCCCCTTCCCCCCTTTTCCCTTTTTTTCCCCCTCTCTCCTTCTACCCCCCCCCTTCTTCCCCTTTCTCCCTCTCTCTCACTCTCTCCCCCTTTTTCTTTTTCTCTTTATCTCTCTCTCTCTTTCACTAAAAAAAAAAAAAAAAAAAAAAAAATTGGTTGGGACTCGCAGGAATCAGGGATCAGATGAAAATTTAGTAATGGTAGGGAGGAATGGACGGAGGAGCAGTGGAAAAAGGATAGAGCAAGAATGGGAGAGAAAAATTAGGAGAGCTTTCTGAAAAAATGGAGAAAGAGCTCTTTGTGAAATGGGAAAAGAGGTTGGAGAAGGAGACGAAGAATTGGGAGTCACAAGTCAAAACTGCAGTAGCCGGGGAAAAGGTCCTAGAATTTGAGGTAAACGGGCGGGAAGCAAGTCTTAGGGGCAGTGACCAGAGAAGACACACCATACGAAGCTGGGAGGCTGAACAGGAAGGAAGGAGATATGAATTATGCTAAGGTCATATCAGCCTGCAAAGAAGGGCCAGGGAGTGGAAGGGAAGAGCAGATGGGTGGAGATGGAGAGGGAGATAGGTCGAATGCTGAGGCACAACCATGCTACCAAGAGCCACTGGAAAAATCAAGGAAGAAAATGACCACATACAGACAGGAGCCAGAGTCACAGAGGGAGAGGCAATGGGAGGAGGAAAGGGCAAATCAGTGTTCATCCATTTGCTTCGGGAGAGAGAGGAAAGGACACACACTGAAAGACGGCAGGAAGAAAGAAAGGAGATTGAGAAAATCATCATGGAAATAGGGGATGAAGACATGGACAAGATTGTAAATTTTCAGAGAATAGGGGGGTACTTGAAGGGGAGAAACCGACTGATCAAGTTGATTCTCAGAACAGAAACAGTGCAGAACAGGATCCTCCAAGAAAAACCACGGTTAAAAAGCTGGGAAGAGTACAAAAAGGGGTGTTCCTAGACAGAGAAGAACACAAACAGAGAGACGCAGTTGAGGGAGAGGACAAAAAAAGCAAAAGGGAGATAGGAAAGGAGACAAGGATGGAACCAGCAGAGGTCAGTCAGAGCAGAACAGAGCAGCAAGGGCTAGCACACACACAACTATCCTCAGAACCCCACAACCTATCACACCATACCAACACACAATACAATCCATACCCACAGCTTCCACCAACCCCAACCATAGAATCCCACAGTATGCTCCCAGGTTTTCCCACCCCCACAGGTCCCCCAAACACAGTGTTGGAAAGGAAACTGAAGGTATGGTACACAAGCTGATGGATTAACAAACAAGTGGAGGAGTGGCATGAAAGAGTCAAAGAGGCATCACAGGACATCATAGCGATCACAAAAAACCAAGCTTACAGGTTGATAACAGATGCCATCTTTCCAACAGGATACCAGATCCTGGGGAAAGACAGAAGGAACAGGGGGGGTGGAGGAGTGGCATTGCTGATCAAACACCGAGGGAAATTTTTTGATGAGCTGGAGAGAGGAGACAGTGGAGAAGAAGGTGATTGCATGGGCAGGAACGTTCACTCTGGAGGTACCAAGATGATAATTGCTGTGATGTATAACCACCACAGAACAGCAGGGGCCAAGGCAAGATTTATGACGAGAGCAATAGAGCGATGGTTGACACACTGTCTGCAGTGGCCAGAAGAGCTCATGCATGCAGGGCAAAGCTCCTGTTCATGGGCGATTTTAACCACAAGGAGATGGAATGGGAGAACTTGGAGCAACATGGGGCCAAGATACATGAAGGGCGAAGATGATGGAGGTGGTACTGGAAAACTTCATGTACCAACACG
The DNA here is from genome assembly GCF_026875155.1 of Cherax quadricarinatus. Lineage (NCBI taxonomy): Eukaryota > Metazoa > Arthropoda > Malacostraca > Decapoda > Parastacidae > Cherax > Cherax quadricarinatus. Next base: position 26,214,645 of record NC_069418.1, on the reverse strand, counting down.
TAAGGGACACTACAAGAGAGAGGAGAGGATGAACCAGCAAGATGGACTTAGTATTCACCTTGAGTGGGTGCAGATTTTGGGACATCACATATGAAAGCCCCCTTGGGGCCAGCGATCATGTGGTTTTGAGCTTCGAATACACAGTAGAGCAACAAGTGGAGGGGGAAGCAGGAAGGCCAGGAGAAAAGAAACCAAACTACAGTAAAGGGGACTACACAGGAATGAGGAACTTCCTGAATGAGGTTCAGTGGGACAGAGAACTGGCAGGGAAGCCAGTTAATGAGATGATGGAATATGTAGCAACAATGTGCAAGGAGGCTGAGGAGAGGTTTGTACCCAAGGGAAACAGGAATAATGAAAAGCCAGGATGAGCCCCAAAGGGTTTACCAAAGATGCAAGGGGCAAAAACCAAGTGTGCTAGGGAATGGAAGAAATATAGAAGGCAAAGGACCCAGGAGAATAAAGAGAGCAGTCGTATAGCCAGAAACGAATATGCACAGATAAGAAGGGAGGCCCAACGTCAATATGAAAACGACATTGCAGCAAAAGCCAAATCTGACCCGAAGCTGTTATACAGCCACGTCGGGGGAAAACAACCGTCAAGCACCCGGTAATCAAGCTAAGGAAGGGAAAGGGGGAGAGACAACAAGAAATGACAGTGAAGTATGTGAGGAACTCAACAAGAGATTCAAAGAAGTGCTTACAGAGGAGACAGAAGGGGCTCCAGAAAGACGGAGAGGTGGGGTACACCACCATGTGCTGGACCAGTACACAACAACCGAGGAAGAAGTGAAGAGGCTTCTGAGTGAGCTAGATACCTCAAAGGCAATGGGGCCATATGACATCTCTCCATGGGTCCTGAGAGAGGGAGCAGAGGCGCTATATGTACCCCTAACAACAATATTCAATACATCTATCGAAACAGGGAGATTGCCTGAGGGATTTGAAGACAGCAAATGTGGTCCCAATCTTTAAAAAGGAGACAGACATGAAGCACTAAACTACAGACCAGTGTCACTGACATGTATAGCATGCAAAGTCATGGAAAAGATTGTCAGGAGAAGAGTGGTGGAACATCTAGAAAGGAATGATCTCATCACCAGCAGCCAACATGGTTTCAGAGACGGGAAATCCTGTGTCACAAACCTACTGGAGTTCTATGACATGGTGACAGCAGTAAGACAAGAGAGAGAGGGG
>NC_069418.1:26185948-26208448 GCF_026875155.1 Cherax quadricarinatus | reverse complement strand
GACTGTAGGGAAAGGAGCAAAACTGCATGTAGAAGCTCAATCAGTGGAGACTGTAGTAAATGAAAGAGCTAAGCTATATGTGGAGGCCCTAACAGACCACAGCAGAGCCCAGGGAAAGCCGAGAATGGAAAATGACAGGCCACTGAGCCCAAGTACATTAGCTAGTGAAACTGAAGAAAGGAAAGCTGCAATGGAGGAAATCAAATTGAATGAGGGGATACACAGGGATATGCAGTGGGAGAATGAAAGGGTGAGGTCAATCTTTGTGTATGGGCTCCAGGAAGTTGAAGGGGAAAGATATGAAGCAAGAAAACAAGGGAAAAAAAAGCAATTGAAAGCATCATGAAAGCAATAGAAGACGACATGACCCAGCTGGAAAATTTTCGGAGAATAGGGGGGTTTATAAAAAAAAAAGAACCCGGCCAGTGAAAGTGACCTTCAAGGCAGAATCGACTCGGAACAGGATCCTGCAGGAGAAAGCACGATTAAGGGACATGCCGGCATACAGGAAGGTGTATCTCGACCGCGACAGAACACAAGCAGAAAGGCAGAAACTGAGAGAGATGGTACAAAGGCGAAAAGAAGAAAGAGAGGGGATGGAGAAGACAGACAGGAGATCCCAGACACAAAAAGATCAAATACAGCCTCCCTCACAACTTCATATAGAAGCCTCCCAACCAGGTCAACCCCAGTGCAACCAAACACTCTAAACCAAAACACCCATGCCACATCCAATGCCCCCACCCACTGCATTACAAACTCCACCCCCACAGCAACCACCCATAGTTCCTTATCAGGTCTCCAACTTCCCCAACCCCAATACACCTCCCAGACCACAGTCTTAGAAAAGAAGTTGAAGGTGTGGTATACAAATACAGATGGAATAACAAATAAATATGAGGAGTGGCACGAAAGAATCAAAGAGACATCCCCAGACATAATAGCACTCACAGAAACAAAACTCACCAGAATAATAACAGATTCAATCTTTCCATCTGGATATCAAATCCTCAGGAAAGACAGAGAGAGGAGAGGGGGAGGAGGAATTGCACTGCTCATTAAAAACCAGTGGGGTTTTGAGAAAATGGAAGGAATGGATGGCACGGGCGAAAGGGACTACTTAGTAGGAACAATCCAGTCTGAGGGACATAAGGTGATAATTGCAGTAATGTACAACTCACCACAGAACTGCAGGAGGCCAAGAGAAGAATACGATGAGAGCAACAGCAATGGTCGACACACTAGCCGAGGTGGCCAGGAAAGCACACATGGGGGGAGCAAAGTTACCAGTTATGGGTGATTTCAATCACAAGGAGATTGACTGGTAAAACATGGAGAGCCAAGATGATGGATGTGGTACTGGAAAACCTCATGCATCAACATGTTAGAGGCACTACCAGAGAGAGAGGAGATGATGAACCAGCAAGACTGGACCTGGTATTCACCTTGAGTAGTTCTGACATCGAGGATATCATGTATGAAAGGCCCCTGGGAGCTAGTGATCATGTGGTTCTGTGCTTCGACTACATAGTTGAGCTCCAAGTGGAGAGAGTAGCAGGAATAGGGTGGGAAAAACCAAACTACAAAAGGGGGAACTACTCAGGCTTGAGGAACTTCTTTCAAAACATTCAGTGGGAGAGGGAAATGACAGGAAAACCAGTACAAGAAATGATGGACTATGTGGCAACAAAATGCATGGACTCAGAGGAGAGGTTTGTTCCCAAGGGAAACAGAAATAATGGGAAGAACAGAACGAGTCCTTGGTTCACCCAGAGGTGTAGGGAGGCAAAAACTAGGTGTACTAGAGAATGGAAAAGGTACAGAAGACAGAGAACTCAGGAAAAATAAAGAGATTAGCCGAAGAGCCAGAAACGAATATGCACAGATAAGAAGGGAGGCTCAGTGGCAATACGAAAATGACATAGCATCGAAAGTCAAGACTCACCCGAAGCTGTTGTACAGCCACATCAGGAGGAAAACAACAGTCAAGGACCAGGTAATCAGACTGAGGAAGGGTGATGGGGGATTCACAAGAAACGACCGGGAGGTATGTCAGGAGCTCAACACGAGATTTAAAGAAATATTTACAGTGGAAACCAGTAGGACTCCAGGAAATCAGAGCAGGGGGTACACCAGCAAGTGCTGGATGAGGTACATATAACCAAGGAGGAGGTGAAGAAGCTGCTATGCGAACTTGACACCTCAAAGGCGGTGGGACCAGACAACATCTCTCCGTGGGAGCAGAGACATTGTGTGTACCATTAACAAAGATCTTCAACACATCATTTGAAACTAGGCAAATCCCCGAGGTATGGAAGATGGCAAATGTAGTCCCAAATTTTAAAAAGGGAGACAGACATGAAGCACTAAACTACAGACCTGTATCACTAACGTGTATAGTATGCAAGGTCATGGAGAAGATCATCAGGAGGAGAGTGGTCGAGCACCTGGAAAGAAACAAGTGTATAATTGACAACCAGCATGGTTTCAGGGAGGGAAAATCCTGTGTCACAAACATACTAGAGTTTTATGACAAGGTGACAGAAGTAAGACAAGAGAGAGAGGGGTGGATCGACTCCAATTTTTTGGACTGCAAGAAGGCCTTCGACACAGTTCCTCACAAGAGGTTACTGCAAAAGCTAGAGGATCAGGCACACATAACAGGAAAGGCACTGCATTGGATCAGAGAATACCTGATAGGGAGGCAACAACGAGTCATGGGTACTGATCGAGGTTCAGAGTGGGCGCCCTGTGACAAGCGGGGTTTCAACAGGCTCAGAGCCTAGGACCTGAGCTGTATCTTGGTATATTGTAAATGGACTAACGAAGGGATAGACTCAGGAAGTGTCCTTGTTTGCGGATGATGCAAAATTAATGAGAAGAATCAAATCGGATTGAGGAGATCAGGCAGGACTACAAAGAGACCTTGGAACAGGCACAAGCCTGGTCCAAGCAACTGGCTCCTTGAGTTAACCCTGCCGAAATGCAAAGTGCATGAAGATTGGGGAAGGGCAGAAGAAGAGTCAGGGGGGGGGGGGGGGGGGGGACGCAACTCCATATAGTTTAGGCATGGCCAAAGTCTGCAAACCTCACTCAAGAAAAAGATCTGGGGGGTGAGTAATAACACCGAGCATATCTCTTCCTGAGGCGCACGTTCAATCAGATAACGAGCTGCAAGCATACGGGCGCCGGCAACCTACGGATAGGCGTTCCGATACCGTCAGTAAGTGAGATCGTTCAAGGACTCTGTATAGCCATCTTACGCGGTCAGGCCCATACTGGAGTATGCAGCACCAGTAGGAATTCACACTACTAGTCAAGCACGTCAAGAAATTAGAAAAGTGCAAAGGTTTGCAACAAGACTAGGCCCCAGAGCTACGGGGAATTGTTCCCTCGAAGAAAGGTTGAGGGAAATCGGTCTGACGACACTGGAGGCCAGGAGGGTCAGGGGACATGATAACGACATAAAAAAACTGTGGAGCGGAATAGACGAGGTGGACAAAGAACGAGGGATTGTTTCCAGAGATCGGGAACACAGACACGAGAGGTCACAATTGGAAGTTGAAGACTCGGATGAATCAAAGGTATGTTTAGAAGTATTTCTTCCAGTCATAGATAGTCAGGCCGTGGAATAGCCTAGAAAAATTGATTAGTGGAGGCGGGAACTTCACTACATAGTTTTTTAAGGCGAGGTATGATAAAGCTCCTGGGGCAAGGAGAGAGAGGACCTATTACGCAATCAGCGAAGAGGCGGGGGCCGGGAGCTGTGGCTCGACCCCTGCAACCCGCCAAAATAGGTGAGGGAGTACATCACACACATACTCAATTTCTTCAGTCATAGAGTAGTTCAAAAGCCGTGGAACAGAGCCTAGAAAGTGACGTAGTGGAAAACCGGAATCATACATAAATTTTAAGCGAGGTATGATAAAGCTCAGAGCAGGGAAGAGAGAATCTTGTAGGAATCAGTGAAGTGGCGGGGCCAGGAGCTATGACCTAGACCCCTGTAACCACAAAATAGTGAGTACAAATAGGTGAGTACACACACACATTTAGACACCTCCGAAACATTGATCAAAAATACCCTGGGGAACATTATAGTAAGCAAGAATATCGCCCGAGAACGCCTATCACAGAATATTGCAGAATTTAATATACATCAACTACAATCATAGAGTACACATCACCCGTCCAAGCCATTATTTGCTCCAGAGCATGTAAATAAATAAAAGATAAGTAGAGAAGTTACAAGTTAGACTGGTTCAACCCCCCCCTTGAGACAATGATTTACAGTGGAGTCAATTTAAGAGATCGAAACTGTATGAACCCTTAGAGGATAGAGGAACCAAGGTAAGATCAATTGAAACGTAGAAAGATACTCGAAAGCCTGTATCATTGAAAATCGGGTACAAGATTGACAAAATAATCACTTGAAGTTGCAAGCTAAACATAATGACTTCCAGATAATGATTCTTCAGCCTCAGGTTGAACAACGCAAGGAATGACATGTACAAGTGGTGGAAGGGAAACTTCACACGACAGATTTAATGACAGGAACGATAGGACTCAACAAAGAGAGTAACCATTCCGAAAGAGTGTCGCATGCAGTTCAGAGTCGCTTCTCAGAGAGTGAAAATCGACCCTCACAGACATACAACCAAGAGCCTACAGTAACCACCATTATGATAACCGGTTTATTCACGTACTCTTATTAAAGTATTACATAATTTACCTTGAAATGGAGGTCTCCGTATAAGGAGAAAAATCTCTTATCGACTAAACACAAGATATATTTTCAAGACGGATGAACAGCAGAGGGAGACCTCGAAATATTTTACAAAGACATTTATATGGTACAGGCCACCCAGCAATATTCTATCTATACACGGCAGGCGCGGCAGAATGGTTGCCAACAGGAGGGGTGCTCGCGTGATCCTCAGACTTGCTGATGGCGGCGCGGGCGGTGATCATTTGGTGATTTTATGGGAGTTTCTAAAGCGCCAGTACGTCGTGAGTTTAACCTCAAAAAAGTAATAGTTATCGCGGTTTCTATAAAACAGTTTTCCCAACAATTTTTGCGCTTCCAAACTATCCTTCAGGGGAAAGAGGAAAAGGAGGGTGGGGGGAGGCGGGAGAGGGGGGGAAGTGGAAGGGAGAGGGGTTGTTTCCGAGATTCAGCTGGTAAAAGGCGCTTCATCCAACGTACTGGAACTACCCTTGTATTCTTCCAGATCGCCTCATATTAACATTCCAAGACTTTGGAGACCCTTAGGGCTTGGGGATCCTCCCGTTAGTTACTACTATTATTATTAAACACATTATAATATATAATAGATATATATATATATATAATATATATATATATATATATATATATATATATATATATATATATATAATATATATATATATATAATATATATATAGTAATATCATGTTTTTCAGAAGAGATGATATATTACTAACAGTGTTTCCTTTTATATCTGCAAAGGCTAGTACCGTTCGCGTAAATATAGTGGCAGGACAACTTCCACTATTGTGTATTTCTGAAAATATGGAATTCTGTCAATATTATTTTTCTTGGTGTGTGCGAGGAAATAGCTCAGAGGGATTTAGACTGCTCGCGGACGCCACTTTAAACGTGCCGTAGCCACTTAAGCTGCTTGAATTCACACCAAAATAAAATATTTTTCAAAGTTTCGTAGCGTCATCATAACAACAATAAAAGGGGGGGGGGGGGAAATATGGGAAATAAGGGAAAAAAAAATTATATTGCAAGTAATGTTGAGATTTTACAGCACACTTATCGCCAGAACGGGAAACTATAATTGTAAGTCTGGTGGGAAAACCGTCGTAAGTATCGGGTCTTGTGGTCTCGAGTTTCTTTCCATTATCATAACTGATAATGTGCCTGTACGGACCGAAAACAACCCTCTAAATTTTTGGCTCGAAATTGTGGCTTGGAAGCGAAAAATATTGGCGGCTACTGTACTGGTCGACTTTTTCATCGGCCGGTCAGTGTGTAAAATTTAAAAGTCTGTCGATCTGCACATGGTCATTATGGCCTATAGTGTTTACCTTTAAAGATTATTGCTGTACGTGGTCATTAAGGTGGCAGTGTGAGATTTAAGCCCGTCAGCTGCACGTGGTCGTCGCTTTGTTTACCTATACACTATCTCAAAGAGACCTTTAATCCCCACTAACAGAGACTGAAATTAATTCTCACGACACATGTCTTGCATTTAGGCAGAGTTTGCGATCTCTTGGAACTGGAATAATCATCTCCTTTCCTCCCCAGATTAATCTTCCATTGCTAAGCGCTGTATGACTTCTACATATTTATCGACGCGTCCAAAATGAAATGCAATAACAAAGGAGTAAAGGGAATAAATGTTGTGACCCTGGCCACTTCGGTGGGCACCACGTTTACATACACATTATGTTTGCTATCATGATACATAAAAACTCGACAGTTGCGTTACTTCTTTCAGACTTTCTTTTTATAAAACGTAATTAATGCAGGCACGTGTATAATTATTTTTAAATCAAAGGTCTGACCATAATTTCTGAATTTTTATTAAAAACAAGGCAGGTGATTATATTAAGCTTGCGTGCGAAAATGAAGAAGAAATCAAAATTGTCTTTGCATGATCACAATTTCTTCATTACTGTATGAAATAATATTTTATAATATGTGTCTTCTTTGAAAGAGAAATGAGAGCATTTTTCATCATTTTTTAAAAAAGGCTTCTATATGAAACTATTTTGGCTTCTTTGAAAACTCGAATTATCAGTGTTTACCCAATCGTGTTCGCTTACCGATAATTGCGATTATTTTTAACAATATTTATTTCGAAATGACCTACTTGCACGAAGATCCATGAGAAGGGGGTTTTCCAGCTGCATAAAACACAGGTTGCAGCATGAGTCGTTTCACGGTACCGTGTAATTTGATTTCAATCATTTCTTGCACTGACTTAATTATTTCCATTCTGTGGGTGCAGTTAGTGAGTTGACCTCGCTTGCGCTTTAGTGGAACTGCCACTGTCTTTACGTGTAATAGCTCTCTTTTGTTAGTATTGTTTACAATATCCCCTGGTAAAGCCATTTATGCCCCCATTTTTACTGCCCTATGACACAATAAATTCCTTTATAAAATATAGATAATTTTAGATCACTGTAGATTCCATTTAACTGTCCATACAGGTAATGAAATTTCTATATTTTTATAGGGAAATCAACGATTATTTTTCAGGGAATATTACTCCCACAAATTTATATAATAAACAAATTTGCCTTGTGACTGTTCAGAAATCTGCAGAGGCATTAACATATGCTTTTATTGTTAGTGTTTAGTTCCTGAGCTTGCTACCACCTGCAGTTCACAAGACTGGTGCCATCCCCACAGCCCCTTTGGGGCGGGCAGATGGCAGACCAGAGGGCCTAGCTTCTTCCTACGGCCCCGTGAGGGCGGGGACTGTGGCTAGCCTGGGGACACTTGGTCCCAAATTGGGTACCTCCTCCTATGGGAGAACTTAGCACGTACTCGGATACTCCCCAGATAGGAGCCAAGACGTAGGCCGGGTCACCACTACTTGCCAAAGACCCCGTGCCGGGAGAGTAACCCAGAAAGGCGAATAAATAAAAAATGTTAGTGTTGTTTATGTTACAGTATGAGTGTTGATGGTGTCTGTGTGGGACGCAGCGTCTTTAAGCAGGAAGGAAGGAAACACAACGTTTCGCTCTGTAAATAGATCTTAGAGCTCTTAAAGCCTACAAAGAGCAAAACGTTTGCAGTAGACAGACATATAGTGAACGGTCGTCTTTTTCCGTCCTACAGTGGACCACATGCGCCATGTTGATCCATCAGGGAGTAATCTCGGAGTGTGGTCACCATCTCTTCTTTCTCTTTCTCTCTCTTCTCTCTCTCGTCTCTCTCCTCTCTCTCTCTCTCTCTCTCTACTGGGTGTTCTGTTGCATCATTTGCAAAGCCTCGCGCGCGTCACATCCCTCAGTGACACAACCACATGTTCCCTCTCATGTCTTTTGTATATAAAAACATATATGAACACTACAACAATATATTAAGAAATGTTTCACTCTATCAGTCCAACACAGGGGCAAACAGATTTACAGCTATACATAGCCGCATAGAAGTTCAGTGAGAATGTTACATACTTGTAAGTATCTGCTGCCTCTCATTCTGACTCAATGACACTGAACCGAATGAAAAGCTTCGCGCAAAAAAAATAAAACGTTTTTGTATTGCATATATATCTTTCTCACATAACAGTCGGTATACATATAGTAGGCTTCTTTAAACTTTTTTTGCTGGCGTAACGCAAGTTTCACATCGCATCTGTCTATTTATTTATCACTTAAATAACCTTATTCTAAATAATTTTAAGACTAAATAAACAACACTTGCTTATGGTTTGTGCCACCGTAAGTAAAATGAGCCTTATGATCAGTTAAAATATAAATTATTGCTTAGCGATATTTATTTCTTAACTCGAAATGGCAAAAATTTATATAGAGCCTATTCACCGAAAGGATTGAAACCTTTGATAAAACGACTAGACAAGAAAGTATCATCCGGAGTGCGGTATTCCCAACTGGAGGAGTTGATCGATGCATATCGCTGGGTGATGCACGGCACAAGGTAGTGAAAGGCGCTGAGTGGGCGTGTAATGAGGTGTGTGTACCGGGGAGTAGTTTATTTACACTACAAACGACACCACTGCAATGGATCAGGGAATGACCTAGTGCACAGGCAGGACACGTTTGTCGGTCCGAGACGAGGTGTCAGAGTGGGTGGATATGTCGACTTGAGGGTTATACAAGGGTCAGTCCTATTTAGGTCAGGTGGCTGTTTCCTGTATATAAAAGAAAAGATATGAAGGAAGGGACAGAGTCAGAGGTGTCCCCCGTTTGTAGATAATGTGAAGCTAATGAGGAGGATACAGAGCTGATGAAGAGGATTAGGTAAGGCTAAAAGCGAGGATCTGGACAGGCTGCAAGCCTGGGTTATCAAATGGCTCCTAGGAGTTTAACCCCAGAACAAGTGCAAAGCGTTATGAGATGGGGAAGGAAAAAATAGACCGGCAGAGCGGAGTACACGGGCCTAAACAAAGTCAAAAAGCTGCAAAGCTTCAGCTCAAGGGACAGATCTTGGGGTAAGCATCGAACTGATCACAGAAGGGACATCTCCTGAGGCGCACATCAACCAAATAACGGCGAGTGCGCATACGGGCACCCCTGGCAAATCTGAGAACAGGTTTTGACCATCTAAGTAAGCAGTCATTCACGACACACTGTAACACCGTGTAACGTCCCATGCCTCATATTGAGTATGCAGCACCTCGATATGGATCCCACAATCCGGCGCCAAACACGTCAATAAATTAGAGAAAGTGCAGATGTTTTACACAATAAACAGTCCCGGAGTGAGGGGGGTTTGTCTTACGGAATAATAGGTAAGGGAACTCAACCTGACAACTCGAGAAGACAGAAAGGGATAGGGGACATGATAACAACATATAACATACTGAAAGGAAATTGACTGATGAACAGGGGCAGAAATGTGACACAGCAACAAGGGGTCACAGCAGTGAAGTTGAAAAGCACAGATGAGTCACAGGAAAGTTAGGAAGTATTTCTTACAGACCATGAGAGCTGTCAGGCAATGGAACAGCCTGAGAGTGACGTTGTGTAAGAAGATCTTGTATAGTTTTAAGAAGGGGTATGATAAAGCTCATGAAGCAGGAATGGACCCGTAGAGACGACCAGTGAAGAGGCGGGGCCAGGAGCTATGCAATCGACCCCTGGTAACTACAATTAGGCGAGTACCACACACACACACACTTCAGACACAACCACAACTTTTCTTAATCTTTATCGAGTTGGAGAAACAGCAGAAGTGGATAATGAAAGTTTACATTTGACTCTTGTCATATTGACTTTAACACAATAATAACCAGACCGTCTCTCATCAATCTTGTTTCTCAAGAACAGAATAATATCATGAAATACAAATATCACCACCTGAATAGACACAGGGTGGAGATACCCAGCTGCTAGTGCACAAATTTATCACCTTTAATTAAATGAAGTTTAATGTTATTGAAATACACAAAGCCAGAAATCCTGATCTAAGTACACTACAGTGAACTTCGGTCTCAGTTCACTGTGCGCCCTTGGCCGTCAGTCTCCCAGGTGATCCCCGGTGTCAGTTTCCCAGGTGATCCCTGGTCCGTTCAGTCTCCAGGTGAATCCACATACGTCGAATCAGTCATCCATATGATCCCTGTCGTCAGTACCTAGGGAGTCCTGGTCGTTAGTCCTCCCAGGTGGGAGCTCTAGTCAGTGTCCCCCAGGCGTGAGCCTTGTCGTCACCGTTGACGTCCTCTTGCCCACACGTGGCTGAGACCACAAGTAATCATAATTTCCGGCTGATGTCATCCCAATCTTCCTGGGCGAATTAATGTTTGGCAGTGCTTGTTTGTTGGCCACCGCCTCAAACCGTGTATGGTAATGGTGGTGGTACAGTTTGTTGTTGGCAGTGGAGTAGTGGTTTGGTGGTACAGTTGTTTGTTGGTGGGGTAGTGGTGTGCTGCTGGTTGGTGTGTGACACTGGTGAAAGTGTTGGTGGTGGTGATACATTAGTGGCGATAGTGCTGGTGGTGGTGTAGACACTGGTATAGTGCTGATGGTGGTGGGACAATGGTGAAAGTGTTTGTGGTGTTGGTGAACTGGGGATTAGTGCTGGTTTTTGGGTGGTGGTGACACCTGTTGAAAGTGTTGGTGGTGGTGTAACATACTGGTGAAAGTGTTGGTACGGTGGGGTGAAACACTGGGTGAAACAGTGTTGGTGGTGGTGGTGACACTGGTGATAGTGCTGTGTGGTGGTTGGTGACACTGGTGATAGTGCTGGTGATGGCCAGTTGTGGTAGTGGTTGTGGTGGTGTGTTGTGATTGCTGTGGTTGTGGTGGTAGCTATCATTTTTGTTTAAAAGTGGTAGCAGAGGTTTAGTAATTTGGTTGTTTTTGTTTAAAACTGCTTGTTAGTTGTTCCTGCTTGTTACCGTGTTGTTGTTTCTGTTGTTTATTGGATGTTGCAGTTGTATTGTTCTTAGTTGTTATTGCTGCTTCTGCTGCTGCTGCTGCTCCTTCTGCTGTTGTTGTTGTTCGTGCTGCTGCTGCTGACACGTTCTTTTTTGTTGCTCCTGCTACGTTGTTGGTTGTTGCTGCTCCTGAGATCTGCTGTTTGATGTTTGCTTTCTCCTTGATGCTGTTGCTACTCCTGCTCATTGTTATTGTTTGTTGGAGGCTGATGCTGTTGAAATTGCTGCTGCTGTAGTGTTTCGCTGCTTTGCTTGGGGGCTGCGCACAGCTGTTGTGTTGCTAGCGGTGAACCACCGCCGTCTGATCAGCGGACAGTTTGCCCTGGGACCTGTCCATTCAACTACACTATGTGTCAAGCTAAACTACAAAAAACAAAAAGAGTTTTCTGATGGATATGACAGTTCACTTCATACACCTTTTTGACAGAATAAACTATTTGGAATGACGTTTGAAAAAACAAATATCCGGCACTCTGAAATAAAATTTTCGCTGAAATTAATTGGCAAAAAAATTCTTTGTTAAAATGACGCAAACAAAAGTATAATTGCTGTATTTCCTTCTGGAGAAATACGCCATGGGTGCAGGCAACGTCTGTCAAGGTTGCGAGGGACTGAACACCACCTCACTCTCTTCTGTTCTGTATTCCGACCGAAGAAACCTACTGTGGACGAAGTTCTTATTCATCTAATTTTTTATTTTCACACAGAGAAATTTTGCTCTCATCTAAAACTGCGGGTTTTAGTCTCAAAGTTTTTAAGTTTATAGTAAAAGGTGTAAATACTAAAATGTAAAAAGAGGAAAACTTTCCTTTCTTCTTTTTTCGGGTCACCTGGCCTAAAATTTGGAAAAAATAAAAGCTTCGAGAAAAAGTTAATGCATTCCTCTAATACTTTTTCAACTCTGAATGAGAGTTTTGTGATGCTGGTAGGGAATGTACATCTAATAAATTTTCCTTCCCCCCCCCCCCTCCCCTTTCTCTTTCCTTCTCAGTTCTAACCACTGACTGCCTTCCTTTCTGAACTCTAATGGGTTATCGCGTTTCCTCATGATATCTCTGACCCTTCCACGACGTATCTCAATAAACGAACCCCTGAAGGTTGCTTCTGAGTTTAACCCTATATGTGGAGTGTCAGTTATTATACATCCTCGTGTATGATCATTGGAGCAGAAGGTGTTTGTAGTTAATCGTAGACGTGTAGTTCAAGATCCCACGCTAGTTAGGATGACCTTATTTAGCGGTGTATGTAAATAATTTGTCATATATGAACGTGGACCTGATCTTCAGAATACGATAAAGCTGTGGCTGACGAAAGGGTTGACACGTCACTGAGAACAAAGACGCAAATATGCAAAATAAGACTATTCTGGACAACGTTTCATTCTTTGCTTGGAGAGAAACGTTATCCGAATAGAGGAGCTCTCGCAAAAAGACGCCTGGCTGAGGAAGAGTGCTCTGGTCACGCGAACGAACGCTCGTATACATTTTTTGTATGTAAAAACAGGTCGGTGACAAGAAGTATATCGCGTTATTGTAAATTTTTCTTTGTGGTCAATAAAAAAAAATGGAATAAACATCGATTTTTGTCACTATCCCTTCCGTTAGTAAATGTGTGTACGAGACTCCACACGAATTCTGCAACTAATGCACATTTTTAGAAACAACAAAAAACTATAAATAGGAGAAGAAGAAAAAATCACGACATCACTGGGGCTGAATCGCAACGACTCTCACAGTGCTGCGCACGAAAGACAAATTCCTATTTTTTATATCCATGGAGACGTCAGTCACGACATACTATATACCACTAAGGCATATCTTCAGAACATTACTCTTATTATTAGTTAAATAAAGCTTTACCATAATTGAGGATTAGAAAAACTTTAAAGAAATACCCAGAAAATGATTTTCCAATGGAAAACAAAAGCGAGTAAAATGAACAGGCAGAGAAGAAGGAAGATCACGAGAACTACCACAAGAGAAAATAAGGAGTCGTTGACTAGAGTGACGTAAAAAAGCTATTAGTACAGCCTTGGCTGTTGATAGAGATAGAGCTAGTTCTCTGGAAAAGCAGCTGATATGAGCCTGGCTTGTCTAGACATCCGAACATCTGGATAAAGCTTCTGTTATAACTTTAGCTTAGAGATACAAAGCTAAACTTCTGTAGAAACTACTGTAATAAGCCAGGTTGGTGGTAAACACTGCTAAAGCTCTCCCAGAAGCTGAAGCACAGCTGTTGGCGACACAGCAAAATCCCTGTTTAGAAGCTACTAACATGAAACTATCATCCTCAATAATCCTTTCAACATCCCTAACAACTAACGATGGCTTAGGGAAACAGCTAAACCCGTGGTGGGTATATCAATTGCATCGAGTGCGGGAGGCTCGATCATCCGTCTTTTAAACCTCGTGACAGACAAGCTACCTAACACGTAATCACCTGGTTAGGCTAAGAGCTAGGAGGAAGTAGATGCCTAAAGGCGGGGCCTTAGATGCTTACTATGAGACATGATGGACAATGCCACAACCTTAAACTAGAAGCCGCGCAATCAGCGAGGAACAAAATTAGGGTACTTGCGAGCGTGGTAATAACGCTCAGGGAATTCCAGGTCAAATGTGTGTGATGAGAGAGAGGAGAGAGAGAGAGAGAGAGAGAGAGGGAGAGAGAGAGAAAGAGAGAGAGGAGAGAGATAGAGATGAAGAGAGAGAGACAGAACAGACAGAGAGACATAGACAGAGACAGACAGACGACAGACAGAGTGAAAGAGAGGGAGAGAGAGAGAGAGAGGAGAGAGAGAGAGAGAGAGAGAGAGAGAGAGAGAGAGAGAGAGAGAGAGATAGAGCAATAACATTTTGCACCTGAGAAAACGCAAATGATCGTCCTCTAGCCCCATGATGGTAATGCTGGTGCAGTAGTAAGGATGAAAGGGAGGGTGTTGGGCACTGAGAAGAAGTTGATATCCTTGGGGTGAAATTTGACTCCAAATAACCATGAAAGAACCATGTTGTAAAATCTTGCAAACAAGGCAGCCAGGTAAGACATACAGCACTTCGCCGTATCTGCATCTCTGCTTGAATAGGTTGCAAGATCCGTACGAGGCACAATACGCTCCCCTTGAGTATGCTCCACTTTCTTGGTTGCCTGCCCCCCCGCCCTCTCATCTGCGACTGCTTGACAGAAAGAAATACAGAGCATGACGTCTCATCTCTAGCGCCTGACCCATCCTGACAGATCTGTCATTTCAGAAGACTTTCCAACATAGAGGATGTGGGTGCCTTACTGTGATGTACAAAGCGAATATGTGTCAAAATTCCACACTTGGGATTCCACTTCGAGGACAGCGTGAAACAAGCTTTTATGCCACAAGACGGGCAGAAAGCAGCAACTTCACTCTGGGCTGTACCCTGCTCCCGACCATCACTCCATCTGAGATCATACATACCAGATGACTCGAGTATGGAACACATTGTCGACAGAGCGTCAGTCGTCAGTACTCAGTGGTCAGTCGTCAGTACTCAGTGGTCAGTCGTCACGTGAGGTCACAGACCCTAAGCTGCTTGGGGATTAGAGTGTGGACGGTTACAAAAGCATGGCTTGCTTTCTGCAGTGTTTTTAAAAATTGGAGGTTGGAGAGTTTGAAGGAGGAGGTCTGTTCTCCAGGAGGAGATTAAGGAGGCTGAAGGTCCACCTCAATGGGTCTGGGAGAGAGTGTGGAGGTGGCTGGAAGTTGTGGGGAATGAGGCTTCTAGCAGTGAGTGCAGTTTTGCTTCTCGCTGTGAGGAGCTGTAAGCTGGGGAGGTAGCAACGGCTACCCACAGTGAGGTGCAGTCCAGCACCTGCTACAAGTGGCGAGTGGTTCACAGTACGTGGAAGGCCGCAAACAGAGTAAGGAAAGTTAAGAGTGAAGATCTGAAGGTAGGAATCGCTTCTCGTTCTTATCAGGATGAATGTACTTCAGTGGCCAGTGAAGGTAAGGGTACTACTGCCCCTGCTTAATGGAGTAAAGCGCATTCTTGTGGTTGTGACTCTCCAGGTAAGATAAATTGAACCGTGCTTCTTTGTAATAGGAATGCGAGAGATGAGAGACAGTGAGTGTGCTTCCCTGAGCTGGTGTTGGGGACCCATTGTGTCAACAGGCCGATAATATCGTCAGGTAAATGGGAATAAAGCCCATTATCTGTCTGCAGTGCTGGTGGAAATGATATTGGGAAGGGAGGAGAGAAGAGAGCTGCTATATAAGTACAGGTCAGCTACATAGATTTACACATTAAGTCTAAGGGAGGGATCCCAATCATATGTAGCATCTTGCCTATAAGGGAGTAGGAAATGAAGGTTGTCTAGGGCAATTGGTGTAAATTGCTGGCTAGACAGATACTGCATGGAACTTGCAATCCCATTCATTGACAAAACTGGAACAACTTTTTATGGCAAACATGATATGTATGCAAGGGATGGGGAGCACTCTCTGGGGCTGGGGTGGTAGCACATGCAGACTCGATTGAGAAGGCCATTGGTGACATGCCTATGATTTTAAAACTGATGGAAGATAGAGGTATGGTTGTGGTGGGAAACAAGCAGGTTGCAACACTTGGGTTGGAAACAGTAAATGTATAAAAGAGGCATTCACATGAAGACTTTATAAATAAGACAATAGATCAGGTCAGCAAACCAAAGGGGGACAGCAAGGCGCAGCAAGGGACTAGCTCCCTTAAGGGTTTACTATATCTAATAGCAGGAGTGTAAGAAATAAGAGGATGAGCTAAGAATTAATTGACCAAGTGCAGGAAACATAGAATTCATTGCTATACAATCGCTAGACGTGGCTTAATCTGAAAGATAGACAGAGATGCCCTCTGAATTCACATACAAGGACACTATAATTTATTCCACACTGACAGGGTCACAGTGGAAAGGTGGGTGGAGTACCGATGTAATGGTCAGAGACAATTTCAATTGTTGTGTTTAGACAAGAATATTACTATTAAAGCGTCAGCCCACTGAATCTGTTTGGTTAACAGCTCCTCGAGGGCCGAGAAAAAACTAATTTTTGGGGTGTGATTAGTACGCTGGCCCCAAAGTCTGGATAAGGGAGTGCAGTAAAACTTACTCTAAGGACGAAAATTCGTAAGGCATCCTACATACAAAAATGTTGTGCTAATGGGAGATTTCAAACTATAGACAGATTGACTGGAGCAATTGAGAGAACAGGAAATTATTTTTAGAGTCAGGTGACTTTCTGATACGATCCAGATTGTTTTTTCTAAAACAGTTTTTGTGAAAGAGCCCCAACTAGGGGGGAAATAACCTCCTTGACATGGTTCGATGCGCAGTAGGAAACACTAATAATAACCTTGAGGTTAAATGATGAGCTTGGGGAAGTGATCAGCACAATCACTCAGTTTTTAATAATATCATGGAATCCGCCCTAATATATGGCAAACAAGTCTCGCGACCCTGACGTTCGTGCTTTGGCTGATTTCATAGGACTGAAAAATTACTTGAGGTGGGCAACTGGCATGACATTACCTAGGGTCCGGTAGGTGGATGGTTGCCTAAGAATTCGATATGGATGCGTTCCAGTCATCAGTTCTAGCTGCTCAGTCAAATTATGTTCCAAATTGGGAAATCAGATCAAAACAAAAATGATCCTAAATGGATGACACAATAGATTAAACATATCTGATTGGTCAAAAGAGAGGCAATATAAGGCAAATCAAAAGAAGGGAGGGGGCATAGATGAGAAATCGATATATACAGTTAAAGAGAGAAATAAAAAGGGAATTAGAAAAGCAAAAAGAGATTATGAGTTAAAGTTGCAAGAGAATCGGAAGAACTAAACTCCAAAAGATTTCTTTTCAGGTATACAGAATAAGATCAGGGACAGAGAGCGGCCCACTAAAAAGTTCCTCGGGTCAGTCTCACTGCCAGTGATAGCTGAAATGTGTAAGAATTTTACGCACGCGAGCACTTCCTCTCAGTTTTTACACGGAGGATCACCAGCGATATCCAGTAATGGATAATTATGAGAACAGGACGGTAATAAACTGTGCACTGCATTAGGGAGTCACAAGTGACATGGTCCTTAAGGCAAATAGAAAATTAAAACCTAACAAATCCCCAGGCCCTGATGGAACTGTATACAAGGGTTCTAAAGGGAATGTAAAGCGACTTAGCACACCTTTGGCTAATCTGTTTCACAATCACTACAACTGGCATGGTGGCCAAATAAGTGGAAAATGCAAAATGTGATACCTATTTTTCAAAGACTGGTGACAGGCATCCTTAGCTTCGAACTATAGACCAATAAGCCTAACCTCCATAGTTGGGAAAATTATGGAAATCTATATAATTGCCGAGGCAGTTCGAAGCACCTTAAAAGAGCAATAAATTAATCAACGAATGCTCAGCATGGTTTTTACAAAGGGACGTTCCTGCCTTAACGAATTATTAACTTTTTTCACTAAGGTATTTGAGAGGTAGATCATGGTAAGAAATATGATATTGTGTATATGACTTCAGTAAAGGCTTGGACAGGGTCCCACATCAGAGACTATTGAGGAAAAATTAAAGCACATGGAATAGGAGGAGAAATTTTTTCCTGGATAGAGGGGCATGTTTGACAAATAGGTCAGCAGAGAGTTTGCATAAATGGGGAGAAATCAGAGTGGGGAAGCGTCACGAGCGTGTTCCACAGGGGTCATGTTGGGCCCCCTGCGTTCACATTCTACATAAACGAACATAGATGAGGCATAAAGAGCGACAACATTCGGCAAGTTTGCCGATGATACCAAAATAGCCGTCGAGTTCAATTCTGACGAGACATTCGAGCACTCCAGGAAGATTTGAATAGACTGATGCATGGTCGGGAGAAGTGGCAGATGCAGTTTAATAAAATAGACAAATGCAAAGTTCTAAATGTTGGACAGGACAATAACCATTCCACATTAAACTAAAATAATGTAGATCTTAATATTTACGGATTGCGAAAAAGATGTAGGAGTTCTGGTTAGCAGTAATCTTAGAACCAAGACAACAGTGCATAAGTGTTTTCGCAATAAAGCTAATAGAAATCCTTTGCTTCTATCAAGGAAGCATAAATAATAGGGTCCTCAGTTGTTTCTCACTCTATACTACATGCCTTTGGTAGGCCTCATTTAGATTATCTGCACAGTTTTGGTCAACCGTATACAGAAGGATATAATTCTCTGGAAAATGTACAAAGGAGGATGACAAAGTTTGATCCCATGTATCAGAAACCTTCCCTATGAGGATAGACTAAGGGCCCTGAAAACTGCCCACTCCTCTAGAAAAGACGTAGATAGGGGATATGAACTTGAGGTGTATAAATGAAAGACAAGGAATAAATAAAGGGGCATTTAATTAGTGTCGAAAATATCTAGCCTAGACAGGACTCGAGCAGCAATTGTTTTAAGTTGGAAAAATTCAGATTCAGGAAGGATATTGGAAGTACTGGTGTTGGTAATAGAGTTTTGATGAGTGGAACAAACTTCCCAAATAGCCGTTATAGAGGCCAGAACGTTGTGTAGCATAAAAATAGGCTTGGATAAATACATGAGTAATGTGGGTGGTGTGAGTTAGACCTGAAGCTTGTGCTACTCAGGTTCGGTGCCGTGTCCCTCCCTTAGTCAATGTGACCTGAAACCTGACTAGGTTGGGTGCATTGGCTTAAGACGGTAGGAGACTTGCACCTGCCTTGCATGGGCCAGTACGGCCTTTCTGCAGTGTTCCTTCGTCTTATGTTCTTATGTTCTAGATAAAGTCCCAGTTTGATCAAATGAAAATGCTGCCCCTGATGGCCTTTTTCCAACTTTCACCTGTTCTGTACTAGTATGTCTCATAACAATAAAAATGCTTTCAATGCGCCGATGTAGTAACATCTCTTAGCTTGCCAATAAATTAGGAATCCTTAACCTGTAACAATGGATCAGAGAATACCGGATAGGGAGGCAACAACGAGTCATGGGTACTGATCGAGGTTCAGAGTGGGCGCCCTGTGACAAGCGGGGTTTCAACAGGCTCAGAGCCTAGGACCTGAGCTGTATCTTGGTATATTGTAAATGGACTAACGAAGGGATAGACTCAGGAAGTGTCCTTGTTTGCGGATGATGCAAAATTAATGAGAAGAATCAAATCGGATTGAGGAGATCAGGCAGGACTACAAAGAGACCTTGGAACAGGCACAAGCCTGGTCCAAGCAACTGGCTCCTTGAGTTAACCCTGCCGAAATGCAAAGTGCATGAAGATTGGGGAAGGGCAGAAGAAGAGTCAGGGGGGGGGGGGGGGGGGGGACGCAACTCCATATAGTTTAGGCATGGCCAAAGTCTGCAAACCTCACTCAAGAAAAAGATCTGGGGGGTGAGTAATAACACCGAGCATATCTCTTCCTGAGGCGCACGTTCAATCAGATAACGAGCTGCAAGCATACGGGCGCCGGCAACCTACGGATAGGCGTTCCGATACCGTCAGTAAGTGAGATCGTTCAAGGACTCTGTATAGCCATCTTACGCGGTCAGGCCCATACTGGAGTATGCAGCACCAGTAGGAATTCACACTACTAGTCAAGCACGTCAAGAAATTAGAAAAGTGCAAAGGTTTGCAACAAGACTAGGCCCCAGAGCTACGGGGAATTGTTCCCTCGAAGAAAGGTTGAGGGAAATCGGTCTGACGACACTGGAGGCCAGGAGGGTCAGGGGACATGATAACGACATAAAAAAACTGTGGAGCGGAATAGACGAGGTGGACAAAGAACGAGGGATTGTTTCCAGAGATCGGGAACACAGACACGAGAGGTCACAATTGGAAGTTGAAGACTCGGATGAATCAAAGGTATGTTTAGAAGTATTTCTTCCAGTCATAGATAGTCAGGCCGTGGAATAGCCTAGAAAAATTGATTAGTGGAGGCGGGAACTTCACTACATAGTTTTTTAAGGCGAGGTATGATAAAGCTCCTGGGGCAAGGAGAGAGAGGACCTATTACGCAATCAGCGAAGAGGCGGGGGCCGGGAGCTGTGGCTCGACCCCTGCAACCCGCCAAAATAGGTGAGGGAGTACATCACACACATACTCAATTTCTTCAGTCATAGAGTAGTTCAAAAGCCGTGGAACAGAGCCTAGAAAGTGACGTAGTGGAAAACCGGAATCATACATAAATTTTAAGCGAGGTATGATAAAGCTCAGAGCAGGGAAGAGAGAATCTTCCCCCGACGATAAAAAAAGCAGTTTTTGTCCACATGGTCCAAAATGACACAAATTTTAGGCTTCAGTGAAGCCTCGACGGCAGATGTTTATTGGTGCTGGTGTTGGTAGTAGTAGTAATAGTTGGGATATTAGTGGTGGTTGGGACAGGTAGTGGTCGGGGCAGGTAGTGGTTATGGTGGTGGTGGTGGTGGTGGTGGTAGGTAGTGTTTCGAGCAGGGAAGTGTAGTGCTGAAAGGGTGGAAATGGAAGAGATTCTTGCCCGTCTCTCCCGCCCACCTTGCGCCGTCAGAGATAAATTCTCGTGTGTTTTGTGAGCGCCATGTAGCCCAGAGGGCGACAACCTCAAGTGCTAATCTCCGTTTACAGTGCTGTTTTTATAGCTGTTGTCAACTACCTTCTGATCTCACACATATTGTTGCTGCAAACGTGCATGTAATACCCTTGTTTTCACGTACATGTATTCACTCACTTGTCCTCAAGTACATGTATTATCTTTTAACTTGATGTGCTCACAGTGTACTGATATATGCTGTTGAACTCTCCTAGTTGTACCCAGATTTTTTCTCTAACCTAGTTGCAGTCAGTTATAAGTTCGAGTCAAAACTCTGGTTCCACCTCTTAAGTACTAACGACCTATTTAACTAATTCTTGAATTAGAAAATCTTAATATAACTATTCTCGAATCTGTTTATGGAATGGGCCTTGACCACTGTTTTTTTCCTGTTATTCCGTTTATTAATCACACAATCCATAAAAAATAACAAATATTCCAAAATGTCCTTGTTGCTCCCAACTATGACAGTTTGTTCCTTCCTGCAAATAACACCTTTTGTAAACATGAGGAAAAGAGAAGTGATGATAACTACACTTAGGATTTTAGAAGTAGACGGGAAAATATATCAAGTAGATTTATTAACCTAGAATCTTAGTTCGAGGTCAAAATCACGTCCTTATCTTTTTTCCTTGTTTTATTTACGTTTCCTAGAAGCTGTTTACATTTTCATTCAGGGTTTAGGTTCATACATATTTAGTAGACTAAATATCACTAAAAGGTGACAGACTTGTAACCCTATATTGTCTCAGGGCAAACTAAAGGTAATGGTAAGTTTTACTAAATGGTTATAGAGTAAACATGCGAGTCATTTAAATGCATTAATTATCAGGGACAAGGAGCTATTACCAGAATGGTTTTTGGAAGCTATTTACATATTTCATGAATACATAATGGCTGTTAACTTCTCTTCCTCCTCCTCCTTCTCCTCTTCCTCCTCCTCCTTCTCTTCCTCTTCCACCTTCTCTTCCTCCTCCTCCTTCTCTTCCTCCTCCTCTTTTTCTTCTTCCTCCTCCTCCTCTTCCTCTCGTTCGTTTTCCTCTACCTCCTTCACCCATTTCTCCTTTTCACATGCATGAATTTCTCTTTCTCTACTCTTTCTCTGTTCCTTTTCGTTTTTCATGCGTGTGTACTCACTGATTTTTGACGAGTTTGAGCACCTGCTCTTACTACGTCGACAGACATCACTGGTATCTGGTTTCTTCAGTCTTATCATGTCTGTTTCTGAAGCATTTTATTATATTTTATTATATTTGCTGCCTCTATTACTCATTACCTAATTCATCCCAATTTTCAGCCACCCTGAAGCTAAATAAATAATTCTCAAATTCCCAGGACTTATTTAACTTCCAGCTGTAACCCTGTCGCCCTACATCCTTTAAAATAAAACAGGCTATTCTAAACCGCAATATCTTTTTTCTTCATTTTATTTTTTTGGATAGTGATCATTTTCGCTAATCCTTCTCTTATTCAGGTTGGTCAGGTTCAATTCCTTCAGCCTCTTCATATAGCAAGTTCCTTTTAACTCTGGGACTAGTCTGGCTGAAAATCTTGAAAAACAGGTCAGTTTTATTCTTGGAATCCATTCTAGCAGTCTCTTATTCTATTGGGAAAAGCTTTTATAGTTTTCTTTCGGTGCTGCTTTTATCTTAGTTTGCTATTATGGGGATGAATGTCGCAGTAAGGATAAAACGAGGGGAAAACATCCTTTTAAAAGGATAGAAGGGGAAAAAAGAGGGTAACCCTTCAGGAAAAAAAAAAACGGTTGACCCCCTTTATTATGGGCAAAAAGGATCTAGTCACCTAGTTTCAATTCTTTCCCCCGGCCTT
>NC_069418.1:26160457-26185448 GCF_026875155.1 Cherax quadricarinatus | reverse complement strand
TCAACCCCTTCCACCCTCAGCCCCTTTCCCCAGTCAGCCCTTTCCACCACCTCACCCCTTTCCCATAACCTCGCCCCTTTCCCCCAGCCCACCCTTTCCATTTAAATCAATCCCTTCCCCCCTCAGCCCTTTCAAACCTCGTCCCTTCCACCAGCCTCAGCCCCTTTCCACTAACCTCAATCCATTCCACCAGCCTCAGCCCCTTTCCACCAACCTCATTCCCTTCCACCAGCCTCAGCCCCTTTCCACCAGCCTCAGCCCTTTCCACTAACCTCAACCCCTTCCCACCAGCGTCAGCCTTTTCCCACTAACCTCAAGCCCGTCCCAGCTTCAGCCCTTTCCACCAGCCTCAGCCCTTTCCACCAGCCTCAGCCCCTTTCCACAACCTCAACCCCTTCCAGCAGCCTCAGCCCTTTCCACTAACCTAAACCCCTTTCCACCAGCCTCACCCCCTTTCCACCTCCTCACCCCCTTTCACCAGATCAGCCCTTTCACTAACCTCAATCCCTTCCACCAGCCTCAGCCCTTTCCACTACCCTCAAGCCCTTCACCAGCCTCAGCCTTTTCCACCGGGCCTAAAGCCCCTTTCCCACCAGCCTCACCCCCTTTCACAAACCCTCAATCCCTTCCACCAGCCTCACCCCCTTTTTCCCAAATAACCTCAATCCTTCCACCAGCCTAGCCCCTTTCCACTAACCTCAACCCACTCCCCAGCCTCAGCCTTTCCACTAACCTCAACCCATTCCACCACCCTCAGCCCCTTTCCACCAACCTCAACCCCTTTCCCCCAGCTCAGCCCCTTTCCCACCAGCCCTAGCCCTTTCCACTAACCTCAATCCCTTCCCCACCCTCAGCCCCTTTCCACTAACCTCAATCCTTCCCCAGCCTCAGCCCTTTCCCACTAACCTCAGTCCCTTCACCAGCCTCAGCCCTTTCCATAACTCAATCCATTCACCAGCCTCAGCCCTTTCCACCAACCTCAATTCTTCCCACCAGCCTCAGCCCCTTCCACAAGCCTCACCCCCTTTCCACTAACCTCAACCCCTTCCACCAGCTCAGCCCCTTTCCACAAACCCTAAAACCCATTCCACCAGCCTCAGCCCTTTTCCCACTAACCTCAATCCCTTTCCACCAGCCTCAGCCCCTTTCCACCAACCTCAATCCCTTCCACCAGCCTCAGCCCCTTTCCACCAGCCTCAGCCCCTTTCCACTAACCTCAATCCCTTCCACCAGCCTCAGCCCCTTTCCACTAACCTCAACCCCTTCCACAGCCTCATCCCCTTTCTACTGGGCCCTAAATCCCTTCCACCAGCCTCAGCCCCTTTCCACTAACCTCAATCCATTCCACCAGCCTCAGCCCCTTTCCACCAACCTCAATCCCTTCCACCAGCCTCAGCCCCTTTCCACCAGCCTCAGCCCTTTCCCAAACCTCAATCCTTCCCCCAGCCTCCCCCCTTTCCACTAACTCAAGCTCTTCCACCGCCTCACCCCGTTTCCACTAACCTCAACCCCTTCACCAGCTTCAGCCCTTTCCACCAGCTCAGCCCCTTTTCCACCAGCCTCCCCCCTTTTCCCCACTAACCTCAATCCCTTCCACCAGCCTCAGCCCCTTTCCACTAACCTCAACCCCTTTCCACCAGCCTCAGCCCCTTTCCACCAGCCTCAGCCCCTTTCCACCAGCCTCAGCCCCTTTCCACTAACCTCAGTCCCTTCCACCAGCCTCAGCCCCTTTCCACTACCCTCAATCCCTTCCACCAGCCTCAGCCCTTTTCCACCAGCCTCAGCCCCTTTCCACCAGCCTCAGCCCCTTTCCACTAACCTCAATCCCTTCCACCAGCCTCAGCCCCTTTCCACTAACCTCAATCCCTTCCACCAGCCTCAGCCCCTTTCCACTAACCTCAATCCATTCCACCAGCCTCAGCCCCTTTCCACTAACCTCAATCCTTTCCCACCACCCTCACCCCCTTTTCCCCCAAACCTAAATCCTTCCACCAGCCTCAGCCCCTTTCCACCAGCCTCAGCCCCTTTCCACTAACCTCAATCCCTTCCACCAGCCTCAGCCCCTTTCCACTAACCTCAATCCCTTCCACCAGCCTCAGCCCCTTTCCACCAGCCTCAGCATCTTTCCACTAACCTCAATCCCTTCCACCAGCCTCAGCCCCTTTCCACCAGCCTCAGCCCCTTTCCCACTAACCTCAACCCCTTCCCACCAGCCTCGCCACACCCCAAAAAACCTCAGCCATACATAAGACACCATTGTACACACACATCTTTGGGTAAACAAAACCACAAAGCCCACGTCAATACACCCAACATGGAAACAATAATCTGCAAAAAAAATGCTTGGTTGGTAAGAGAAGAGGGACAAGGTCTGGGCATTAGCAGAGAGTTGGCCCAGGCATTAAGGTGGTTGGCTCCAAGCTCTCAACTGAACCCGCAACAAGAATAATCGACCCGGTGGGACCACCCGGCTATTCTCTGGTGTTTTATAACGCTCTTTGTATTATTTTCGTCGTGTGTGTGTGTGTGTGTGTGTGTGTGTGTGTGTGTGTGTGTGTGTGTGTGTGTGAGTGCACTCACTTAGTTGAGGTTGCGGGGGTCGAGTCCGAGCTCCTGGCCCCGCCTCTTCACTGATCGCTACTAGGTCACTCTCCCTGAGCCGTGAGCTTTATCATACCTCTGCTTAAAGCTATTTATGGATCCTGCCTCCACTACATCACTTCCCAAACTATTCCACTTACTACTACTCTGTGGCTGAAGAAATACTTCCAAACATCCCTGTGATTCATCTGGTCTTCAGCTTCCAACTGTGCCCCCTTGTTACTGTGTCCAATTCTCGGAACTTCCTGTCTTTGTCCACCTTGTCAATTCCTCTCAGTATTTGTTATGTCGTTATCATGTCCCCCCTATCTCCCCTGTCCTCCAGTGTCGTCAGGTTGATTTCCCTTAACTCTCCTCGTAGGACATACCTCTTAGCTTGGGACTAGTCTTGTTGCAAACCTTTGCATTTTCTCTAGTTTCTTTACGTGCGGGCTAGGTGTGGTTCCAAAACTGGTGCCGCATACTCCAATTGGGCCTAACGTACACGGTGTACAGGGCCTGAATGATTCCTTATTAAGATGTCGGAATGCTGTTCTGAGGTTTGCTAGGCGCCCATATGCTGCAGCAGTTTTTTGGTTGATGTGGCTTCAGGAGATGTCCCGGGGTGTATACTCACCCAAGATCTTTTTCCTTGAGTGAGGTTTGTAGTCTCTGGCCCCTAGACTGTACTCCGTCTGCGGGTCTTCTTTTCCCTTCCCCCAAACTTCATGACTTTGCACTTTGTGGGATTGAACTCCAGGAGCCAATTTCTGGACCAGGTCTGCAGCCTGTCCAGATCCCTTTGTAGTTCTGCTCGTCTTCGATCGAGTGAATTTTTTCTCATCAACTTCACATCATCTGCAAACAGGGACACCTCAGAGTCTATTCCTTCCGTCATGTCGTTCACAAATACCAGAAACAGCACTGGTCCTAGGACTGCCCCTGTGGGACCCCGCTGGTCACAGGTGCCCACTCTGACACCTCGCCACGTACCATGACTCGCTGCTGTCTTCCTGTCAAGTATTCCCTGATCCATTGTAGTGCCTTCCCTGTTATCCCTGCTTGGTCCTCCAGTGTTTTGCACCAATCTCTTGTGTGGAACTGTGTCAAACGCCTTCTTGCAGTCCAAGAAAATGCAATCCACCCACCCCTCTCTCTCTTGTCTTACTGCTGTCACCATGTCATAGAACTCCAGTAGGTTTGTGACACAGGATTTCCCGTCCCTGAAACCATGTTGGCTGCTGTTGATGAGATCGTTCTTTCTAGGTGTTCCACCACTCTTCTCCTGATAATCTTTTCCATGATTTTGCATACTATACATGTCAGTGACACTGGTCTGTAGTTTAATGCTTCATGTCTGTCTCCTTTTTTAAGATTGGGACTACATTTGCTGTCTTCCATGCCTCAGGCAATCTCCTGTTTCGATAGATGTATTGAATATTGTTGTTAGGGGTACACATAGTGCCTCTGCTCCTCTCTCAATACCCATGGGGAGATGTTATCTGGCCCATTGCCTTTGAGGTATCTAGCTCACTCAGAAGCCTCTTCACTTCTTCCTCGGTTGTGTGCACTGTGTCCAGCACATGGTGGTGTGCCCCACCTCTCCGTCTTTCTGGAGCCCCTTCTGTCTCCTCTGTGAACACTTCTTTGAATCTCTTGTTGAGTTCCTCACATACTTCACGGTCATTTCTTGTTGTCTCTCCTCCTTCCTTCCTTAGCTGATTACCTGGTCCTTGACTGTTGTTTTCCTCCTGATGTGGCTGTACAACAGTTCGGGTCAGATTTGGCTTCGCTGCTATGTCATTTTCATATTGTCTTTGGGCCTCCCTTCTTATTTGTGCATATTCGTTTCTGGCTCTACGACTGCTCTCCTTATTCTCCTGAGTCTTTGCCTTCTATATTTCTTCCATTCCCTAGCACACTTGGTTTTTGCCTCCCTGCACTTTGGGTATAACCATGGGCTCATCCTAGCTTTTTCATTATTCCTGTTACCCTTGGGTACAAACCTCTCCTCAGCCTCCTTGCATTTTGTTGCTACATATTCCATCATCTCATTAACTGGCTTCCCTGCCAGTTCTCTGTCCCACTGAACCCCGTTCTTGAAGTTCCTCATTCCTATGTAGTCCCCTTTCTTGTAGTTTGGCTTCATTCGTCCTGGCCTTCCTGCTTCTCTCTCCACTTGTAGCTCTACTGTGTATTCGAAGCTTAAAACCACATGGTCACTGGCCCCAAGGGGTCTTTCATATGTGATGTCCTCGATATCTGCACTACTCAAGGTGAATACTAAGTCCAGCCTTGCTGGTTCATCCTCTCCTCTCTCTTTTGTAGTGTCCCTTACGTGTTGGCACATGAAGTTTTCCAGTACCACCTCCATCATCTTAGCCTCCATGTATCTTGGCCCCTATGTGGGTCCAAGTTTCCAGTCGATCTCTTGTGGTTGAAGTCACCCATGATCAGGAGCTTTGCCCTGCATGCATGAGCTCTTCTGGCCACTCTAGCCAGTGTGTCAACCATCGCTCTATTGCTCTCGTCGTACTCTTGCCTTGGCCTCCTGCTGTTCTGCGGTGGGTTATACATCACTGCTATTACCACCTTGGGACCTCCAGAGTGAAGCGTTCCCGCTATGTAATCACTTTCTTCTCCGCTGTCTCCTCTCTCCAGCTCGTCAAAATTCCAGCGATTTTTGATCAGCAATGCCACTCCTCCACCTCCCCTGTTCCCTCTGTCTTTCCTCAGGATTTGGTATCCCGTTGGAAAGATGGCATCTGTTATCATACCTGTAAGCTTGGTTTCTGTGAGAGCTATGATGTCGGTGATGCTTCTTTGACTCTTTCATGCCACTCTCCCACTTGTTTGTTATTCCAATCAGCGTTTGTGTACCATACCTTCAGTTTCCTTTCCAACACTGTGGTTTGGGGGGCCTGTGAGGGTGGGAGACCTGGTGGCATACTGTGGGATTCTATAGCTCGGTGTTGGGTGGAGGCTGTGGGTATGGACTGTAGTGTGTGTTGGGATGGTGTGTAGGTTGTATGGTTCTGAGAATAGTTGTGTGTGTGCTTGCCCTTGCTGTTCTGTTCTGCTCTGACTGACCTCTGCTGGTTCCATCCTTGTCTCTTTTCCTAGCTCCTATCGCTTTTTTGTCCTCTCCTCAGCTGCTGTCGTTCTGATTTGTTCTGTCTCTGTCTAGGAAACCCTCTTGTACTCTTCGAGTATTTCAATCGTGGTTTCTCTTGGAGGATCCTGTTCCGCACTGTTTCCGTCCTGAGAATCAGCTTGATTGGTCGGTTTCTTCCCCTTCGAGTATCCCCCTATTCTCTGAAAATTTACATCTCGTCCATCTCTTCACCTATTTCCGTGATGATTTTCTCAATCTCCTTTCTTTCTACCTGCTGCCTTTCAGTGTGTGTCCTTTCCTCTCTCTCCTGAAGCCCATGGATAAACACTGATTTTGCCCTTTCCTCCTCCCATTGCCTCACCCTCTGTGACTCTGGATCCTGCCTGTATGTGGTCAGTTTCTCCCTTGATTTTTCCAGTGGCTCTTGATAGCATGGTTGTGCCTCAGCATTCGTCCTATCACCCTCTCCATCTGCAACCAGCTGTTCTTCCCTTTCACTCCTTGGTCCTCCTTGGCAGGCTGATATGACCTTAGCATAATTCATAATTCCTTCCTTCCTGTTCGGCCTCGCAGCTTCACATGCTGTGTCTTCTCTGGTCACTGCCCCGGTAACTCGCTTCAGCCTATTTATCTCAACTTCTAGGACCCTTATCTTGGCTACTGCAGTTTCGACTTGTGCCTCCCAATTCTTTGTCTCCTTCTCCAACCTCTTTTCCAATTTCACTGAGAGCTCTTTCTCCATTTTTTCAGAAAGCTCTCCTAATTTTCTCTCCCACTCTTGTTCCATCCTTTTCCACTGCTCCTCCATCCACTCCTCCCTACCAGAACCATTCTCATCTGACCCTTTGGGTTCTGCGAGTCCCCACCTTTTTTTTTTTTGTGGGGAGAAGAGGAAGGGAAAGGTAGAAGGAGAGAGAGAGGGGAGAGTGAAAAGGGGAAAGGGGGGGGAGAGAGTGTGAGAGGGGGAAAGAGAGAGAATGGAAGTTAGAGAGGGGGATAGTGAGAAGGAAAAAGGGGAAAGAGGGGGAGTGAGAGTGGTGTGTGTGTGTGTGTGTGTGTGTTGTGTGTTGGTGGGGTTGTGGTGTGTGTGTGTGTGTGTGTGTGTGTGTGGTGTGTGTTTTGTGTGTGCGTGTCTGTGTTTGTGTGTGTGTGTGTGTGTGTGTGTGTTGTGTGTGTGTGTGTGTGTGTGTGTGGTGTGTGTGTGTGTGCGTGTGTGTTTTACTCACCTATTTGTGGTTGCAGGGGTCGAGTCTTAGCTCCTGGCCCCCCCTCTTCACCGTTGCTACTGGGCCCTCTCTCTCCCCGCTCCATGAGCTTTTTTCAAACCTGTCTTAAAACTGTGTATGTTCCTGCCTCCACTACGTCATTTTCTAGACTATTCCACTGCCTGACAACTCTATGACTGAAGAAATACTTCCTAATATCTCTCTGACCCCATTTGTGTCTTCAACTTCCAATTGTGGCCTCTTGTTTCTGTGTCCCCTCCCTGGAACATCATGTCTTTGTCAACTTGTCTATTCCACGCAGTATTTTATATGTCGTTATCATGTCTCCCCTGACCCTCCGTCCTCCAGTGTCGTCAGGCCGATTTCCCTTAATCTTTCTTCATAGGACATTCCCCTTAGCTCTGGAACTAACCTGTCGCAAACCTTTGTACTTTCTCTAGTTTCTTGACGTGCTTTATCAAGTGCGGGTTCCAAACAGGTGCTGCATACTCCAGTATGGGCCTGACATACACGGTGTACAGTGTCTTGAACGATCCTTACTAAGGTATCGGAATGCTGTTCTCGGTTTTTCCAGGCACCCATATGCTGCAGCAGTTATCTGATTAATGTGTGCTTCCGGAGACATGCTCGGGGGTTATACTCACCCCAAGATCTTTGTCCTTGAGTGAGGTTTGCAGTCTTTGGCCACCTAGCCTATACTCTGTCTGTGGTCTACTGTGCCCTTCCCCTATCTTCATGACTTTGCATTTGGCAGGATTAAATTCGAGAAGCCATTTGCTGGACCAGGTGTCCAGTCTGTCCCGGTCTCTTTGAAGTCCTGCCCGGTCCTCATCTGATTAATTTCCCCCATTAACTTCACTCATCTGCAAAAGGGACACTTCTGAGTCTAACCCTTCCATCATGTCGTTCACATATACCAAAAATAGCACTGGGCCCAGGACCGACCCCCGTGGGACCCCGCTCGTCACAGGTGCCCACTGTGAACTCATTAGTACCATGATCGTTGTTGCCTCCCTGTCAGGGATTCTCTGATCCATTGCAGTGCCCTTCCTGTTATATGCGCCTGATGCTCTAGCTTCTGCGCTAATCTCTTGTTAGGAACTGTGTCAAAGGCCTTCTTGCAGTCCAAAAAGATGCAATCAACCCACCCCTCTCTCTCGTGTCTTACTTCTGTTATTTTATCATAAAACTCCATAAGGTTTGTGACACAGGTTTTTGCCTTCCATGAATCCATGCTGGTTGGCATTTATATCTTTGTTCCATTCCAGGTGCTCCACCACTCTCCTCCTGATGATCTTCTCCATAACTTTGCATACTATACACGTCAATGGGACCTACATTTGCCGTTTTCCATACCTCAGGTAGTTGCCCAGTTTCCAGGGACGTGTTGAAGATTGTGGTATGTGGCACGCACAACATATCTGCTCCCTCTCTAAGGACCCACGGGGAGATGTTGTCCGGTCCCATTGCCTTTGAGGTATCGATGTCCCTTAGCAGTTTCTTCACCTCCTCCTCATCTGTATGTATGTCGTCCAACACTTGTTGGTGTATTCCTTGGTGGTGTCCCCATCTGGTCTGTCCCCCCAGAGTCCTTCCTGTCTCTACTGTAAATACTTCCTTAATCTCGTGTTGAGCTCCTCACTACCTCTTTATCGTTTCTTGCGAGTTCTCCAACTTCTTTCCTCAGCCTTTCACCTGTCCTTGACTGTTTGTCTTCTCCTAATGTGGCTATACAGCAGTTTCGGGTCAGATTTGACTTTCGATGCTATGTCGTTTTCATACTGTCGCTGGGCCCCCCTCCTTATCTGTGCATACTCGTTTCTGGCTCTTCTACTAATCTCCTTGTTTTCCTGGGTCCTATGCCTCCTGTACCTTTTCCATTCTCTGTTGCACCCTTTGTTTTTGCCTCCTACACCTTCGGGTAAACCAAGGACTCGTTTTGGTCTTCCTATTATTTCTGTTTCCTTGGGAACAAACCTTTCCTCTGCCTCCTTGCACTTTTTTGAAAACATATTCATTCATCTCGTTTACTGATTTTCCTACCATTTTTCTGTCCCCCGGAACCTCCCGCAGGAAGTTTCTCATACCTGTGTAGTCCCCCCTTATAGTTTGGCCTGTCCCTTCAGTTCCTGTTACCTTCTCCACTTGTAACTCTACTATATAATCAAAAATCAGAAACCCCGTGATCGCTAGCTCCCAAAGGGGCCCCTTGTAAGTGATGTCCTCAATGTCTGAACTGCTCAGGGTGAACACAAGATCCAGTCTTGCTGGCTCATTTCCCCCCCTCTCTCTCTGTTTGTGTCCCTGAATGTTGATGGGATGAGGTTTTTAAGTACCACATCCATCACCTTGGCTCTCCATGTTTCGGGACCCCCATGTGGCTCCAGGTTTTCCCCGTCGATCTCCCTGTGGTTGAAATCGCTCATTACCAGTAACTTTGCTCTGCTCGAGTGAGCTCTTCTTGCCCCCTCAGCCAGTGTGTCCACCATCACCCTGTTGTTTTTCTTTGTACTCCTCTCTTGGCCTCCTGCAGTTCTGTGGTGGGTTATACATCACTCCCAAAGACTACTTTATGTTCTCCCGGGCTGAAATTTTACCTACAATGTAGTCTCTTTCTCCAATCATGTCCATGCCTTCCATTTTTATCAAATCCCCCTTGGTGTTTTATGAGCAGTGCAACCCCTCCTCCCCCCCTACTCCTTCTATCTTTCCTCCCGGATCTGATATCCTGTTGGGAGATTGGTCTGTTATTGTTCCCGCGAGTTTTGTTTCTGTGACTGCTATGATGTCTGGGGATTTTTCACTGATTCTTTCGTTCCACTCCTCATGTTTATTCATCATTCCATTCGCGTTTGTGTACCAAACTTTCAGATTCTTTTCTATCATTGTGGTCATGCAAGAATATTGAGGTTGGGGGAGCGAGAGCCTTGGTGGGGGCCTATATGGTGCTGTGGTGTAGGTGGGGTTTATGATGATGGTGGCGGGGTCAGAATGCCCATAAGGGACAGCTGTTGGGGTGAGGTTTGTGATATTGGGGTTGGTGGCAGAGGGAACAGTGAGTGGGTTGTAGTATAGGTTGCTCAGTTGCGTTGGGAATGTCGCGGTTGGAGTCTTTTGGTGGGAGATTCTGTGGGGTGTGTTTGCCCTTCCTCCTGTGTCTGGGTCCTGCTCATCTTCGTCATTGCCTCTCATTCCTCCTTGCGTCTCTGTACCCTCTCTTTCAGTGTAGTCCTTTCTTCTTGTGTTCTGTCGCAGTCGAGGTATACTCTTTGGTACCCCTTTTTGTCCCTCAGTCTTGCTTTCTCTTGCAGAATCCTGGTTCGAACTGATTCTTCCTTGAAAATTACTTTGACAGGCCGTATCCTTCCACTCGCAAACCACCCAATTCTCTGAAAATTTGTCACCTGGGTCATATCGCCCTCACCTATTGTTTTCATGAAGCCTTCAATCATTTTTTTCTCCTCCTGTTTTATTTCTTCGAAGTTGTTCCCCTTGGCTTCTTGGAACCTGTACACAAAAGCTGACCTCGCCCTTTCCTCCTCCCACTGAGTCTCCATCTGCTTCTCTGAGGCATTTTATTTCCTTCCATGACATGTTCTTGCCTTCAGTCCCTGTCATATCTGAAACTTCTATTCTCAGTGAACTGTCTTTCATGACCAGCTGTCCCTTGCTACTGCAGTTGGCTGTTAGAATCTCTGCATATAGCATACCTTCATTGTCTTCGGACCTGTCATTTGATCTTAGTGTGCTCCTCGTCTTTTCCCTGGCCCCACGTGGGTCTGATAGGGCCTTCGCGTACGGCATGTCTCCTTTGTTGCTTACCGTCCCCTTGTCTGCGCCTGACATTGAATTTCCTGATGTCACATCTGAATTGTCATTTGTCTCTCTAATCTGTTTCAGGCTTTGCAGTTTCTCTTCTAAGCACTGTATCCTAGCTTCTGCTGCTAAGACCTGTACTTCCCACTTCCTGCACTCTTCAGCTATCCGCTCCTCCATTTTCTTACCAAGCTCTACTATCTTCCTTCCCCACTCTTCCTCCCTTTTTTGGAGCTCTAACTCCCAGTCTTTCCTCCCTGGTTCGTCCACCAGATCTCTGGTTTTCCGTCCTCTAGGGCCACCCATTTTTTTTTTTTTTTTTTTACCACAGACAGAAGGCTAGAGGAGGGAGAGGGTGAGAGGGGGAGAGAGAAAGGGTAGAAAGAGGGAGAGAGAGAGGAGAGAGTATGGGGGTGAGGGATAAGACCAAGGGGGAGAGAGAGAGAAATGTGAGGGGGAGAGAAAGGGTAGAGAGAGGAAGAAAGAGAGGGAGAGAGAGAGAGAGAGAGAGAGGGAGAAAGGAGGGTGACGGAAAAGGCTATGAGAGAGAGAAATGCGAGGGAGGGGTAGAAATATACAAAAAAGGAGATGGAGAGAGAAGCATATAGAGAGAGATAGGTGAGGGATAGGGTATGGGAGTGAGAGAGAGAGAGAGAGAGAGAGAGAGAGAGAGAGAGAGAGAGAGAGAGAGAGAGAGAGGGAGAGTAGGGGGAAGGGGAGGAAAAAGGCTATGAGAGAGAGAAACGCGAGGAGGGGGAGAGAGAAAGATCGGAGGGAGGAGGGAGTGGAAGGCAAGAGCGGGGGAGGGGAAAGGTCTGTGGGGGAGGGAAAGGTGTGTGGTGGGGTGAGGGGACGCGGTGAAATTCCAAGGATCAGCTGTGTGAATGAGTGGGTGTGTGTACTCACCTAGTTGTGGTTTCAGAGGTCGAGACTCAGCTCCTGGCCCCGAGTGTGTATGTGTGTGCGTGCGTGTGTGTGTGTGTTTGTGTTTTCTCACTGGTTTGCACTCGCCCATTTGTCTTTGTGGCACCACTTCCTAGACCACTTTTATCGGCATCACTGACTTCTGGCCTCTTGGAGCCTTATCATATCTACTCTTGAAGCTGCGTATTGAGTTTGCATCCACCACTGCCTCATCATTTCACTTCTACTGCCCTGAGATGAAAGAAATATTCCTGATTGAGAGAGAGAGAGAGAGAGAGAGAGAGAGAGAGAGAGAGAGAGAGAGAGAGAGAGAGAGAGAGAGAGAGAGGAGAAAGAGAGAGAGAGAGAGAGAGAGAGAGAGAGAGAGAGAGAGAGAGAGAGAGAGAGAGCAAGCTCAAGAGAATAAGAAAACTACTTTCACTTTCGCGGGATTTTCCGGAGGTAGGAAGTTTAATTAGGGTCTTCAAAGGACAGCTAGGAAGTGAAGCTGGGATTTCTCTAGCCTAGGAGACACATTCTCCCGTGGTCCTTCAACCTCAAGAACTACCTGAGATACCCTCTCCTTGGTTCTTTCCTGGGAGATTCACCCTTAGTTCTCTTATTGCCTGAAGTGCATATTGGTTCTCCCCTTATACGTAGTCTCTGGTAGAGAGAAAGAGAGAGAGAGAGAATGAGCGAGAGAGAGAGAGAGAACTGGTAGAGGACGGGGCAGAGGACGTGGAGGAGGACGTGGAGGAGGAAGACATCTACAGCCGTCTCACCCTCCACTAACACAGTTCCAGCGGCAGAATCTGAGGACAAATCTGCAAAACACAGGAGGTGCAACAAATCCTAGTCCACCCTCCCAGGCACCTAGGCTGTGCTCTCGCTGTCACCGGAAGGGGCACACTGCCAACAACTGCCTGCGAGATACCAGCAGGTGTAATTACTGCTACAAGAAAGGACATAAGGAGGACCAGGGTCGGAAGAAAAAGGAACTTGACAGACAGGGCCACCTGTTTAGAGACCTGTTCTCAGAACAAACCAGCAGGATCTCTGAATTGGTGAACAACTCTCACACGTCACCCACTTAGCTACTCCTATCCAGCCCAGCAGGTGGGATTGTGCCTTATACAAGACCACAGTCCTACATCCCTGCAGCTGCCTCAGTACCCTACCTCTCTCAAGGGCAGGCACTTTACATTCCCTACACACCCACCACCTTCAAGCTGACCACTTCATCATGAGAGCCAGTCTATCAGCATCCTGTCGGCCAACATTAGAGGTTTCACTTACTAATGTGGAGAGCTCACACATAGTTTTGTGAACACTCGACGTCCCGACATGATAGCTGTTGTTGAAACATTTTTGGATGACAGGACTCCAGAAAATTTTGCAAGAATTGCTGGCTACACCTCATGGATGAGAAGAGACAGGCAAGGGCAAGGAGGGAGGTGTTGCTGTGTGCTTCTCTAAAAGTGTTCATGCCCAGCACATTGATGTTGCCACCCCTACACATCTTGAAATGATGTTCTTCAAGCTCTGTATAAACACTAGTACCTCTGTACTAGCATGTGCAATGCACAGACCTCAGTGGCAACATGCAGACCCTATCAACTTCCTAATGGAAAATATTGACTCCCTTCTGCTACAACACAACTGTCAACATATTATAATTGTTGGTGACTCAACCAGCACCTTATACCAGAGGGACTTTGATGACCTTCTTGCAGTGTTTGACATGAGAAACTTTGTTGATTTCCCTACTCATATCTCTGGCTCCTCCCTTGACCCAGTAGTGAGTGATCTGGCAGAAGGCATAGTCACTTGTCAACCCCTGGGCTACGTTGGATCGTCTGACCACAAGGCTGTTTTTACCACACTTAAGATCCCAACAGAACGAGGTGAGGAGTCCACACGCACAACCTGGCTATGGGAAAGAGGTAATTGGCCAGCCCTTTGCTCTGAGCTCGCCACCACCGACTGAAATGCTCTTCTCCAAGGGGATGTTGACAACCAAGTGAAAGCCTTCACTGGACACATCCTTAATCTACAACAAGAACACATTCCTCACCGGCAATATGTGACAAAGCCTACAGATCAGCCTTGGTTTGGCTTTCGTTGTAGAGAGGCTGCTTCTGCTAAGTACAAAGCATGGCGAAGGTATAAGAGACATCCTACCACCTATAACAGGAACTTGCACATGCAAGCCTGTAGGCATGTGGGTGATGTTCAAAAGTGGGCCATTGCTAAATGGGAGGTGGACACTAAAAGAAAGTTAGCATCAGGTAGGGTAGGCTCCAAAACCTGGTGGTCCCTGGTCAAGGACAGACAAGATTATCTGCCTGATGAACTTATTCCACCTCTAAATCGACAGGATGGGACCACCTCTACTAGTAGTCAAGAGAAGACGGACCTCTTTGCTGAACACTTTGCTACCAAAATGCAAGTTCCTGACCCAGCAAGGGACCCTCCTTGGCTAGCTGCAAAACTGTGTCAAAACTGTCAGTGGTGACAATAAGGCAGGAGGAGGTGCATTTCCTACTTAAATCGCTTGACCAAGAAAAGGCTGTGGGCCCAGACAAGTTGAGCCCAAGATTGTTGAGAAGATGTGCAGACCAGCTAGCAGCACCTCTAACTCGCATCTTTCAGCACTGCCTAGTACAGTGTAAATGGCCCTCTCTATGGAAAGAGGCAAATGTAGTCCCTGTTCACAAAAAGAGCAGAGCAGAAATCAGCAACTACAGACCAGTGTCACTCCTGTCAATCACTGGTAAGATCCTTGAGACAATAATCTCAAGACAAATGACAGAGTTTTTTGACTACCACTCACTACTTTGTGATCGTCAATATGGCTTCAGGAAAGGTTACTCTGCTGCTGATCTGTTTTTAAACCTCTCCACTAAGTGGCACCAGTCACTGGATGAATCCAAAGTCAGCTGTGTGGTAGCACTGGACATTGCTGGCGCTTTCGACCGGGTGTGGCACCAGGGCCTTTAGCAAAACTTCAAGCACTGGGAATTGCAGGCTCTACGCTATGTCTCCTCAGTGATTACCTTCATGGTAGGTCTCTAAGTGTAGTTCTCAATGGAACGGAATCAGCAAGACATCCTATTGGGGCAAGTGTTCCGCAAGGAAGCGTGCTGGGTCCATTGTTATGGAATGTCTACTTCAACGACCTTCTTCATCTCATCCAGAATACATGCATATGCAGACGACTGTACACTGACATTCACTTATCCAAGAGAAGAAATGCCAGCTGCTCTAAGCTACATCAATCACCAGCTGAGAGCTATATCAGCTTGGGGAAATAGATGGCAAGTAACATTTGCACCTGAGAAAACGCAAATGATGATCGTCTCTAGGCACCATGATGGTAATGCTGGTGCAGTAGTAAGGATGAATGGGAGGATGTTGGCACCTAGAGAAGAAGTTGATATCCTTGGGGTGAAATTTCACTCCAAACTAACCATGAAGAACCATGTTTAAATCTTGCAAACAGGCATCCAGGAAGCTTACAGCACTTCGCCGTATCTCCCATCTGCTTGACAGTAGGGGTTGCAAGATCCTGTACGAGGCACAAGTACGCTCGCACCTTGAGTATGCTCCACTTTCTTGGTTTGCCTGCCCCCCCCTCTCATCTGCGACTGCTTGACAGAGTACAGAACAGAGCAAGACGTCTCATCTCTCGCCTGGACCCATCCTGGATAGATCTGTCATTTCAGCAGAGCCTTCAACATAGGAGGGATGTGGGTGGCCTTACTGCTATGTACAAGGCCAATATTGTTAAAATACCACACTTGGATCCACTTCGAGGACAGCGTGATGAACAAGCTTTTATGCCACAAGACGGGCAGAAAGCAGCAACTCACTCTGGCTGTACCCTTCTCCAGAACATCACTCCATCTGAGATCATACATACCCAGGATGACTCGAGTATGGAACACATTCGTGCAGGATAATGATGTCAACGAGATAAAGTCAGTTGATCAAATGAAAATGCTGGCCCACAGATGGCTCCAACTTCATCCTGTTTCCTACTTGTATGTCTCATAACAATACAAATGCTTTCAAATGAGCTGATGTAGGTAACAGCTCAGCTTGCCAATAAAGTTAGGAATCCTTAACCTGTAAATAGCTGTCAATAAAGCTAGGGATCCTTAACCTTGTCAAACCCTGTGTAAAAAGAGAGAGAGAGAGAGAGAGAGAGAGAGAGAGAGAGAGAGAGAGAGGAGAGAGAGAGAGGAGAGAGAGAGAGAGAGAGAGAGAGAGAGAGAGAAAGACAGAGACAGAGACAGAGAGACAGAGAGAGACAGACAGACAGACAGAGAGAGAGACAGTCTCCCACGTCTCTGTTGCCTCAAGCACTGAGATACACACTCCATGGTTCTAATCTCCTACGCGGGACCTACGAGAAAGTCTCCCATATCTCTGCTGCCTGGAGGACATTCTCCAATGACTCTTGTCTCCCACACACTGTCTGGTCCGACGCGACAAATTCGCGACACTCAAGTTAATTACCAGTGAAATTTCGTGCTGCAAAATTTTCGCGCAAGCAAAGAAGCTATTTTCTTCTATAGGTGTTGCGCAGCGTCAATTATGTTCCAGCTCGCATTGTATCATCTGCTCACTATGACTCGTTTTTTCGTTTCTCTGTCTCGTTTTTTGTCCATTGACGCTTTTTGGTCATTGTGATTTGTTTTGTGCTCAGTGTGATTCCATTCTCGCCAGAGATTTTGTATTGATTTTGACTTTCAGGTCGAAATTTTTACGCTCACTTTTAATTTTGCTGGGGAATGTTCTGCGCGTTCCGTCTCTCGTTGATGTTATTGTATGTGTTACTTCAGCACAGTGTTA
This sequence comes from Cherax quadricarinatus, assembly GCF_026875155.1. NCBI lineage: Eukaryota > Metazoa > Arthropoda > Malacostraca > Decapoda > Parastacidae > Cherax > Cherax quadricarinatus. The sequence goes on along the minus strand of NC_069418.1, from coordinate 26,168,951 downwards.
CTACAACACAGTGTTACTACACTAGTGTTATTACAACACAGTGTTACTACACCACAGTGTTACGACACTAGTGTTATTACAACACAGTGTTACTTCACTAGTGTTATTACAACACAGTGTTACTTCATTAGTGTTATTACAACACAGTGTTACTACGCCACAGTGTTACGACACTAGTGTTATTACAACACAGTGTTACTTTACTAGTGTTATTACAACACAGTGTTACGACACTAGTGTTATTACAACACAGTGTTACTACGCCACAGTGTTACGACACTAGTGTTATTACAACACAGTGTTACTTTACTAGAGTTATTACAACACAGTATTACTTCACTAGTGTTATTACAACACAGTGTTACTTCACTAGTGTTATTACAACACAGTGTTACTTCACTAGTGTTATTACAACACAGTGTTACTTCTCTAGTGTTATTACAACACAGTGTTACTACAACACAGTGTTACTACAACACAGTGTTACTACAACACAGTGTTACTACAACACAGTGTTACTACATCACAGTGTTACTACAACACAGTGTTACTACAACACAGTGTTACTACAACACAGTGTTACAACATCACAGTGTTACTACAACACCAGTGTTACTACATCACAGTGTTACTACAACACAGTGTTACTACACCAGTGTTACTACATCACAGTGTTACTACAACACAGTGTTACTACAACACAGTGTTACTACACCAGTGTTACTACACCAGTGTTACTACACCAGTGTTACTACAACACAGTGTTACTACAACACAGTGTTACCCCAGCATACTTTCACGCCATCAACTTTAATTTTGCGTCACTGAGTTCAGCATTAACTCACTTTCGAGTAATTCAAGTTCCATCATTACAATTCACCCAAATATATTTTTCAGGTTAGCGATCACCATCATTGTGACTGGTCCTTTAAGAGACTTGAGCAGCAGTTTGCTGAGAGAACCAAGCCTCTGCCAGCCTCTGTCCTGGATTACCCTCACGGATTTAAAGCTTCATGTTAACCACATTGTGCAGTCCGTTTCATTACCTTAAAGAACATAAGAAAAGAGGAACACTGCAGCAGGCCTACTAGCCCATACTAAGCAGGTTCTTCTTAAACCTACACTAACAAAAATATTTGCCAGCCCATTTTCAATGCTTCCCGATTATTATTTTTTAAAATATATGAAATGAAACTGAAAGTAACTCGTTTATTTATAATGAAACTGAAAGTAACTCGTTTATTTATAATGAAACTGAAAGTAACTCGTTTATTTATAATGAAACTGAAAGTAACTCGTTTATTTATAATGAAACTGAAAGTAACTCGTTTTATTTTTTAATGAAACTGAAAGTAACTCGTTTTTTTATAATGAAACTGAAAGTAACTCGTTTTATTTTTAATGAAACCCGAAAGTAACTCGTTTATTTATAATGAAACTGAAAGTAACTCGTTTATTTATAATGAAACTGAAAGTAACTCGTTTATTTATAATGAAACTGAAAGTAACTCGTTTATTTATAATGAAACTGAAAGTAACTCGTTTATTTATAATGAAACTGAAAGTAACTCGTTTATTTATAATAAACTGAAAGTAACTCGTTTATTTAAATGAAACCCGAAAGTAACTCGTTTATTTATAATGAAACTGAAAGTAACTCGTTTATTTATAATGAAACTGAAAGTAACTCGTTTATTTATAATGAAACTGAAAGTAACTCGTTTATTTATAATGAAACTGAAAGTAACTCGTTTATTTATAATGATATCCAGTTTTTTTTTAATTCTGCAAGTTTTATCTCAGTAAAACTGCGTTCTATACGATTTTGTTCACATTAAAAATTTCTATTCACTAATGATATTTTGTAACTTTTTTTTTTAATTGTATTAATATCTCACTAAAATTTCGACCCGGCCTAGACCACTGAATTGTCCTTATAAGCTTCCTTTTTTTTTTTAAGTACCCGTGTCTGGTGAATTGATGCAGCGAACGTAATAAAATTTTATTCTTAATTTTATTAAAATATTTTACATTTAAAGAGAAAAAACTTTGATTCTGAATAAAGGACATATAAAAAAATGTTGCATTTCTTTTACATGTAAATACTATATTTTATTTTCTCTCTCTCTTAGTTTTTACATTACACGAACACGGAGAAAATATTTCTTTATCTCTTGACTTCTGAGACACTACACGAAATTTACGACAACAACTGCTGTAGTGATGTCTTTTAACACTGTTGAATTTATAAGCAAAGAGCTGTTATCCTGCCTCATCATATTTAAATATTTAAAGGTGTGAGACAGTCGTCTATTGTGTGAGTAAAGCAAAGAGAAGTGCAAGGCTAATATAGTAATAGCATTAAATTTTTTTTAGAGATTAAACTGCCGTTACAAGAGATTTTCACTTATATAGTGTTTTCTGTCTGTCTGTCTGTCTGTCTGTTTGTCTGTCTGTCTGTCTGTCTGTCTGTCTGTCTGTCTGTCTGTCTGTCTCTCTCTCTCTCTCTCTCTCTCTCTCTCTCAATAACACAGTTACAAAACTCTTTACACCCTTCTTGGAATTTGGTGATATCGTGCCTTTAAGGGGGTCTCGGTGCTCCTTCTCCCTTGGGATTTACACAAGGACAGACTACATTTTGAGCATTTATCTGAGCATTTTTACCCGACACACACACACACACATGAAACAACAAGACAAAAAAGAGCTAAATATCTTTTAAATAACGAGAGCAAAATAATTTATGTTTAAAAAATAAATTTTTATTGTAATCTCCGGCTTTTTTTTTGCATCCAACGAAAGGGGAGGGGGATATGTTAATGTCGGGAACGTATTAAATACCACATTAAGATACTAATATTCATTATGGGATGGTTTGGTCTTGCATTATCTAGGTTTTATTGGATCTAACAGACGCCTGGATGAGCTTTATTTTCCATCTTGATTCTTCTTTGATATACGTTCTGAGGTTTGCATATATGCATATATGTTAATTCTTATTTTTTACCGACATTCATGATAATTTTGTTTTCTCTGGCGTATATGTTTATGCCTGGTTTAGAGAAAGATCATCCTTTTGAAAATATTTTAATTTTAATTATTTTAAGAAATTAGTCACTTAGTTCTGATTTTTATTAAATGGGCTTTGACGTATATTCATAGACGGAGTCAGTAGGACCCTGGATCAGTATCACTGAAAATGTAACAAGTTTTAGGCAATTATTATCAAACTTTTAGCTAATTACTGACTGAACCTTAATTCCAAACTTTTCCTGACAGAATTATGTCCCTGAAAGCTTCTACAGACAGTCACTTCACCTTATTTAAGCTTTAAAGTCCTTGATCTGAAAGTTATGTTCTGGTTAACTGCAGTTGATATTTTAACTGTGTAGCCAAAAAGGGGAGCAACTGTCCTCCAGTGTCCTGACTTTATACTATGGGTTCGCAATATTCACATTTTTAGCCTTCAGTCTCAGGGTCTGAGTGAAATGGTACATTATTAACAAGTGTGAACACACACACACTAGTATCACAACATCCTTTCATTGGGACAACGTTTTGTTTAGCATAGTTATATTAAGTTAGCTCGACTTACAGCTAGTTAGAAGCCGGATTTTGAATCAGAGCTTCTTTAACTTAATTAGGCTCCTAAAACTTTCTTTTCTTCTCTGATCTTTCATCCTGATGAAGCTATGCACAGAGCAAAACTGTCTCAAAGCTTATTCTGCGACTTTCTCTTCCTTAGGTCTATATACCTTGGTGTAGGGCTAATGTTAAAATGAAGGAAATGAAATACTGTGAAAAGAATAACGTGTGTAAAGAGCTTCACAAATATTCTTTCGTCTAATTATATTTCTGGAGAGTTTTGTGTTGGCTGAACTTAATATTCAGAGTGGTGCTGCCATCTAAGGAGGTTTCCCTGTAGCCTCCTCGAGCTGAAAATGTTCCGAGCATTACCAGACTGGACAAAACGGCCGGGAGGGAACCCTCATTGCAACAACATTCTTTGCTGTATTTATTATGTGTAGAAGTAAAACACCACCAACACTGCCACCACCACCACTACCGCCACCACCACCACTACCACCACCTCCACCACACCACCACCACCACCACCACCACCACCAGTACCAACACCACTACCAGTACCACCACCATTTCTTCAACTATCATCTCTGTTGTAATTTCCTTACCTACTACAATTAGTATCCCAACTACTGCCATTATAAGATCATAATAAGAGATATCACAATACGTAAAATAACCACTGTGGAAAAAATTAGTAAATTCCCAGGCGCTTTCATGATTTCACACACACACACACACACACACACACACACACACACACACACACACACACACACACACACACACACACACACACACACACTGGCGGGCGAGGAAGTGTAGACGAGTGAAATCGTTGGAGTGTGATGAATCATGAGTCTGTGGAGTACCGCACCACGTACATTGGACTAATAAATTAAAATGCTGTATGGTTTCTGCACCACCACCACCACCACCACCACCTTCACCACCACCATCACCTTCACCACCACCACCGCCTTCACCATCACCTTCACCACCACCACCACCTTCACCACCACCACCGCCTTCACCACACCACCACCATCACCACCACCACCTTCACCACCACCATCACCTTCACCACCACCACCACCTTCACCACCACCATCACCTCACCACCACCACCACCTTCACCACCACCATCACCTTCACCACCACCACCGCCTTCACCATCACCTCACCACCACCACCACCTTCACCACCACCATCACCTTCACCAGCTCCATCACCTTCACCACCACCATCACCTTCACCACCACCACCGCCTTCACCATCACCATCACCTTCACCACCACCACCACCTTCACCACCACCATCACCTTCACCACCATCACCTTCACCACCACCACCACCAGCACATCACCTGACGACCTGTGCCACAAACATTGTCCCAAGAGACAAAGAGATCTGATGAGGCTGAAAAAATTGAACTTAAATCAATTATGACGGAGACGACAACATCTGCTTCCAGTGTTCCAACCTAGAGATAATAAATTTCGCTTTTATTCCCAATCAAATGAAAAACATAATCATGAAAGAATATTACCGTATTTATCGGCTTATAAGACGCGACTTATAAGACTTTTTTTATTTTCAATGGTCGGCTCGGGTAATGCGGACCCTAAAACCCCAAACCCCAAAACCCCCAAAACTTAAGCCCCGGGTCATGAACTTCATTTGTGGGGACGCGGGCCCGGTTTTTTGGAGACATTTTTTTTAAAAAAAAAAAAGGGCTTCTAAAATCCCGCAAAAACCAGTATTTTACAAAAACGTTTTTATAAAAATAAAAAGGGTATTATTTATTTAGTGGGGAACTTTTAAAACTCGTAAGGGGGCAAAGGGGTTTTTAAATGCGGGGATTGGGGGGGTAGACCGAACCCCTTGAATCCCACCTTTAAACTGACTTTAGAAGAAACCCTCTTCAGAAAAACAAAAAATAGTCAAAAAATTTAAAATGAATTTTTTGGTTCCTACAGAGAAAGAAATTAAAATAAATAGTTCTGCCCCCTCGATCTATAAAATACAAAAAAGTAACTATGTTTTTCAATAAATGAGAATTTAAATGGGAATCGATCATGACGCTTGACCTGAAAAACCCTTTTGTGTCAGACCTTGTACAGCTCCCTCCCCCCAAAAAACACATTGCCACATACAAAACAACACCCCAACACCACAAACACAAAACACCACAGCACACACACCACAAACACACACACACACAGAAAACCAACACCACAAACACACAGAGACACACACACACCACCACAAACGCACAAAACACACCAGACCCCACATACCACAAACACACCCCCACACAGACCCCGTACCACAAACCCACACAAAACATGAGGAGCTTTTGCTTGAAAAAAAACCCTGGGGGAAAAAAAAAAAGGGGGCGAAAAGTGCAGGCAGAACACAGAATGGAGCCAAGTATGAAAAAGATGAGAGCGAATTATTTATTTATATATATATATATATATATATATATATATATATATATATATATATATATATATATATATATATATATATATATATATATATATATACAAGGAATTCGCGAGAGCAGGCAAAATATACACAAACACTGATCTCTGGCTGAAGGAGACTCGAACCTACGAACCTTAGGACAAGGTACGCAGTGCTTCACCAATCTACCCACACTGGACAATACCTTGGCGTGTAGCATGCGCTACACGTTTGATCCAAGGCAGCCAGCTTTCAGGGAGAAGGCTTACAGCTTTTCATCTCATCCCCTGCATGCATCAGCCTTACTAGAGATTAGAACAATGCAAGGAATTCGCGAGAGCAGGCGAAATATACACAAACACTGATCTCTGGCTGAAGGAGACTCGAACCTACGAACCTTAGGACAAGGTACGCAGTGCTTTACCAATCTACCCACAATGGACAATACCTTGGCGTGTAGCATGCGCTACACGTTTGATCCAAGGCAGACAGCTTTTCATCTCATCCCCTGCATGCATCCGCCTTACTAGAGATTTGAACAATGCAAGGAATTCGCGAGAGCAGGCGAAATATACACGAACACTGATCTCTGGCTGAAGGAGACTCGAACCTACGAACCTTAGGACAAGGTACGCAGTGCTTTACTCATGTATTTATCCAACCTAAATTTGAAACTACCCAAAGTCCTAGCCTCAATAACCCAACTAGGTAGACTGTTCCACTCATCAACTACCCTATTTCCAAACCAATACTTTCCTATGTCCTTTCTAAATCTAAACTTGTCTAATTTAAATCCATTACTGCGGGTTCTCTCTTGGAGAGATATCCTCAAGACCTTATTAATATCCCCTTTATTAATACCTATTTTCCACTTATACACTTCGATCAGGTCTCCCCTCATTCTTCGTCTAACAAGTGAATGTAATTTAAGAATCTTCAATCATTCTTCATAAGGAAGATTTCTAATGCTGTGTATTAATTTAGTCATCCTACGCTGAATGTTTTCTAACGAATTTATGTCCATTCTGTAATGGAGACCAGAACTGAGCTGCATAATCTAAGTGAGGCCTTACTAATGATGTATAAAGCTGCAGTATGACCTCTGGACTTCTGTTGCTTACGCTTCTTGATATAAATCCCAGTAATCTATTTGCCTTATTACGTACGCTTAGGCATTGCTGTCTTGGTTTAAGGTTGCTGCTTACCATAACCCCCAAGTCCTTTTCGCAATCTCTATGGCTAAGTTCTACATTATTTAACTTATAAGTGCTAGGGTTATGGACACTCCCGAGCTTCAGAACCTTGCATTTATCTACATTGAACTGCATCTGCCACTTTTCTGACCAAGAATAGAGTTTGTCTAAATCTTTCTGAAGTTCCCTAACGTCTACGTTTGAATCAATTATCCTACCCATCTTTGTGTCATCGGCGAATTTGCTCATATCACTAGTAATTCCCTCATCAAGATCATTGATATATATTATAAACAAAAATGGGCCCAAGACTGATTCCTGTGGAACGCCACTTGTTACAGATCCCCACTCAGATTTAACCCCATTTATGGGCACTCTCTGCTTCCTGTCTGTGAGCCATGACTCGAAACCACGAGAGCACTTTTCCCCCAATGCCATGAGCTGCCACTTTCTTTAACAGTCTTTGGTGCGGAACTCTATCAAAAGCCTTACTAAAATCTAAGTAAATAATATCAAATTCTTTATCGTGGTCAACAGCCTCAAAAGCTTTACTGAAGAAAGTTAATAAATTAGTTAGACAAGACCGGCCTCTTGTGAATCCATGCTGAGTATCATTAATCAAGCTATGCTTATCGAGATGGCTTCTTATAATCTCAGCTATAATTGACTCTAGTAATTTGCCTACAATTGAGGTCAGGCTATTGGGCGGTAATTTGATGGTAACTACTTGTCCCTTATTTTAAAAAAAGGAATTACATTAGCCATCTTCCACATATCAGACACTACACCTGTTTGAAGAGATAAATTAAAAATATTAGTTAATGGTTCACAGAGTTCCATTTTGCATTCCTTAAGAATCCTTGAAAAAACCTCAGCTTCAGTCGGTCTATCTGCTTCACAACCATTTCACTAGTGACTGTGATGTTACATAATTTATCTTCTTCTGGCCCACTATAAAAATTAATTACTGGAATATTGTTAGTGTCTTCCTGTGTAAAAACTAAGAGAAAATAATTATTTAAAATCGAGCACATTTCATTCTCTTTGTCAGTAAGATGCCCATAGTTATTTTTAAGGGGACCTATCTTATCTCTAACTTTTGTTCAATAGACCTGGAAAAAACTTTCTGGGTTAGTTTTAGAATCCCTAGCAACTTTAATTTCATAGTCCCTTTTAGCTTTTCTTATCCCCTTTTTAATGTCTCTCTTAATGTCATATACTGATTCATAAGATGATCCTCACCT
>NC_069418.1:26153757-26159957 GCF_026875155.1 Cherax quadricarinatus | reverse complement strand
AGAGAAGAGAGAGAGAGGAGAGAGATGAGAAGAGAGAGAGAGAGAGACAGAGGAGGAGTGAGAGAGAGGGAGTGATGAGAGGGAGAGAGAGAGAGAGAGAGAGAGAGAGAGAGAGACAGACAGACAGACACACAGACAGACAGACAGCAGACAGAGACAGAGACAGATAGACAGAGAGACAGAGAGACAGAGAAAGAGAGACACAGAGACAGAGACAGAGAGACCGTCAATATGGCTTCAGGAAAGGTTACTCTGCTGCTGATCTGTTGTTAAACCTCTCCACTAAATGACACCAGTCACTGGATGAATCCAAAGTCAGCTGTGTGGTAGCACTGGACATTGCTGGTGCTTTCGACCGAGTGTGGCACCAGGGCCTCTTGGCAAAACTGCAAGCACTGGGAATTGCAGGCTCTACGCTACGTCTCCTCAGCGATTACCTTCATGGTAGATCTCTAAGGGTAGTTCTCAATGGAACAGAATCATCAAGACATCCTATTGGGCAAGTATTCCACAAGGAAGTGTGCTGGGACCTTTGTTATGGATTGTCTACTTCAATGACCTTCTTCATCTCATCCCAGAATCCCATGCATATGCAGACGACTGTACTCTGACATTTACTTATCCAAGAGAAGAAATGCCAGCTGTTCTAAGCTACATCAGTCACCAGCTAAGAGCTATATCAGCTTGGGGAAGCCGATGGCAAGTAATATTTGCACCTGAGAAAGCACAAATGATGATGGTCTCTAGGCACCATGATGGTAATGCCAGGGCAGTAGTAAGTGTGAATGGGAGAGTGTTGGTACCTGGGGAAGAAGTTGATATCCTTGGGGTGAAATTTGACTCCAAACTAACCATGAAGAACCATGTTATAATTCTTGCAAACAAGGCGGCCAGGAAGCTTACAGCACTTCGACGTATTTCGCATCTGCTTGTCAGTAGGGATTGCAAGATTCTGTATAAGGCACAGGTATGCTCACACCATGAGTATACTCCACTTTCTTGGTTTGCCTGCCCCATCCCCTCTCATCCATGACTGCTTGACATAGTAGAAAACAGAGCAAGACGTCTCATCTTTGGCCTGGACCTATCCTGGATAGATCTGTCATTTCAGCAGAGCCTTCAACACAGAAGGGATGTGGGTGGCCTTACTGTTATGTGCAAGGCCCACATTGTCAAAGTACCACACTTGGCTCCACTTCGAGGACAGCGTGAAGCAAGCTTCTATACCACAAGACGGGCAGAAAGCAGCAACTTAAATCTGGCTGTACCCTTCTCCAGAACATCAATTTATCTGAGATCATTTATTTCGTTGACATAATGATGTCAACGAAATAAAGTCATTTGATCAAATGAAAATGCTGGCCCACAGATGGCTCCAACTTCATCCTGTTCCCTACTTGAATGTTTCATAACAAAAATGCTTTCAAATGAGCTGATGTAGGTAACAGCTCTTAGCTTGTCGATAAAGCTAGGAATCCTTAAAGTAACCTTGTGAAACCCTGTGTAAAAAAAAAAAAAAGAAAAAAGAGCGGGGGGAATAAGGGAAGGGATGCGACAGTGACGAGATTAGATTATGCATGGCGGTGTAAGCCTTGCCAGCGTGGGTGTGTGTGGTGTGTGTGTGTGTGTGTGTGTGTGTGTGGTGTGTGTGTGTGTGTGTGTGTGTGTGTGTGTGTGTGTGTGTGTGTGCGTGTGTGTGTGTACTCACCTAGTTGTATCACCTAGTTGAGGTGTGCGGGGGTCGAGTCGAGCTCCTGGCCCGCTCTTCACTGATCGCTACTAGGTCACTTCCCTGGCGTGAGCTTTATGTACCTCTGCTTAAGCTATGTATGGTCCTGCCTCCATACTCGTTCCAATATCACTTACTGACTACTCTGTGGCTGAAGAAATACTTCCTACTCCCTGTGATTATCTGTGTTTAGCTTCAAATGTGTCCCCTTGTTATGTGTCCAATCTCTGGACATCCTGTTGTGTCCACCTTGTCAATTCCTCTCAGTTTTGTATGTCGTTATCATGTGTGGTGTGTGTGTTGGTGTGTGTGTGTTGTGGTGTGTGGCGTGTGTGTGTGTGTGTGCGTGTGTGTGTGTGTGTGTGTGTGGCTGTATTGTGTTAATTACCTCTTTGAAATTAACAATTTGACTCTTTGTAGCTAAAGGATTATTATTATTATAATCAAAAAGATGCGCTAAACCACAAGGGCTATACAGCGCTGCTGTACCAAAAGGAGAATTGTACTCGTGGTATCCCAACGACTCAAGAATTTTTTTTGTTCTGTATAACTGTGGCCGCTTGTTTCTATTGCAGGTTGCAGAGCAAGACAGGTGTACAAAAGTGTCTTCCAATGCCCATGTGTTGCTCTTCAACTTGTTGGTATTATGCACCATGATTAAGATACTTTAATGCAGGTACTATGAAAATCTACTATAATCTCTAGTGAGGTTATCATCTCTCTCCTCCCCTTCTTAACTAAATTTCTCATTTTTGGTAGACGTTATGTAGTTTCTTTTTGAACCTTCTCTAAATGATCCATGTATTTTGGGTGTGAGAAACGCACAGCTGCTGAATATTCCAATTTTGGCATAATGAATGTGGTAATATTATATTTTTAAACCTCCCTTTCCCTATATTTAAAGTATTTTGGAGTTTTGCCAGTGTAGTATATACAGTTTCATTTGTATTATTTTTCCAGTGACATTTTTTGTTAAAAAGTATCTCTTAAATTTCTCTATCTAGACTCCCATACTTTCTATATTCATGTGGTTTGATTTTCCCATTACATGACATTTATCTACATCAAATTCCATCATCAATCTCTCTTTCCATTTTTTGCAGTTGCAGCCAAATTATTAGGTAATTACAGTAATTACGTTATTATATTTTTTTTATTCCTGAGTCTTGCATCATCTGTATATTCACTCACTTTTCCATTTAAACAGCTTTTTATTTATACAAATTAAAAGTTTTATTGGAGGAAAGGCAGATCCTTGTGGCACCCCATTCGTGACATCTCCCCGCCAGGGTATTTTTCCTCATACAACTGTTCACATTTTCCTCTCTAATGGAAAATATCTCATCCATTGTCATAGTTTAGCTTTTATTCCTTTTGTTCCTTTTTTAAAGGGTAAACTGGGAAACCAGTGGAAGGCCTCGGTCAGATGACCAAAGGTTAAAGTTGCGGGTTATCGTCTGACTTCGACCCACGTCAGAAACACTTGTTCTGTTTCCTCACAAACCTTACCTAACCTATTATGTGACGTAAGACCCAAGTCAGTAAACATCCTGTTTCCTGGCGAATCTTACCTAACCTAACCAAATCTAACTTGGTCTGTTACCTTCTTGATTATTTCCGTGAACATGTCGTACTCAGTAACTAAATTTGATACTGATGAATTTACAGATCTGAAACCGAATTGTTTGCTACAGTGGTTTGTTGGTCTTTATTCTTTTAATAATTTATCTACTTTTCTCCAATTGCTATTTTCCTAGTATTTTTACATCTACAGTAGTGAAATTGATGTAGAGTTTATTGCTTTATATATTGGCGCAATGTACTCGCCTAGTTGTGGTTGCAAGGGTCGATTCACAGCTCCTGGGCCCGCCTCTTCACTGGTCGCTACTAGGCCACTCTTCCTGCTCCATAAACTTTATCATACCTCTTCTTAAAGGTATGTATGGATATTGCCTCCACCGCATCACTTCCCATACTATTCCACTTTCTGACACCTCTGTGAATGAAGAAATGCTTTTTAACATTCCTCTGATTCATCTGAGTCTTACTGCTGTATCCCATCTCTGGAACATCCTGTCTCTGTCCACTATGTCGATTCTTCTCATTATCTTATATGTCATTTTCATGTCCCCCCCTCTTACTGCTGTCCTCCAGTGTCTTCAGGTCGGTTTCCCTTAACCTCTCCTCTTAGGACATACCCCTTAGCTCTGTGACTAGTCTTGTTGCAAACCTTTGCACTTTCTCTAATTTCCTTACGTGCTTGGCTAGGTGTGGGTTCCAAACTGGTGCTGCATACTCCAATACAGGCCTAACGTACAGGGTGTACAGGGCCCCGAACGATTCCTTATCGACATGTCGGAATGCTGTTCTTAGGTTTGCCAGGCGCCCGTGTGCTGCAGTAGTTATTTGGTTGATGTGTGATTCAGGAGATGTGCCTGGTGTTATACTCGCCCCAAGATCCTTATCCTTGAGTGAGGTTTGTAGTTTATGTCTCCCCTAGACTGTACTCTATCTGCGGTCTTCTTTGCCCTTCCCCAATCTTTCTGACTTTGCACTTGGTGGGGTTCAACTCCAGGAGCCAGTTTCTGGACCAGGCCTGCAGCCTGTCCAGATCCCTTTGTAGTTCTGCCTGGTCCTCTTCCGATTGAATTCTTCTCATCAACTTCACATCATCTGCAAACAGGGACACTTCGGAGTCTATTCCTTCCGTCATGTCGTTCATAAATTCCAAAAACAGCACCAGTCTCCTAGGACTGACCCCTGTGGAACCCCGCTCGTTACAGGCGCCCACTCTGACACCTCGCCCCGTGTGTGTGTGTGTGTGTGTGTGTGTGTGTGTGTGTGTGTGTGTGTGTGTGTGTGTGTGTGTGTGTGTGTGTGTGTGTGTGTGTGTGTGTGTGTGTGTGTGTGTGTGTTTGTATGTGTGTGTGTGTGTGTGTGTGTGTGTGCATGTGTGTGTGTGTGTGTGTGTGTGTGTGTATGTGTGTGTGTGTGTGTGTGTGAACTCATCTAATTGTGGTTGCAGGGGTCGAGTCACATCTCCTGGCGTGTGTATGCGTGAGCGTGTAACTCCAAACACCACATTTCTCCTGTTTTTATCTTTTAGAGTTCTCTTGTTTTTCTCTATGTGTTTGTTTTTTTTACGCGAATTTTTTTATTTGATCCCTGTGTTATGCGCGTAAATAACTGAATTTGTCTTCCCTTGATAAGTTTTATTGCTTGTTTGTAAAATTTTTTGTCTTCTGTTGCTTTTTTTTTTGTAAAATTGTATGTCTTCTGTTGTTTTAGTTTGAAAAATTTTTTGTCTTCTGTTGTTTTGTTGTAAAATTGTATGTCTTCTGTTGTTTTTGTTTTTTAAAAAATTGTTTGTCTTCTGTTTTTTTTGTGGTAAAATTGTTTGCTTCTGTTGTTTTTGTTTGTAAAATTGTTTGTCTTCTGTTGTTTTTGTTTGAAAAATTGTTTTCTTCTGTTTTTTTTGTTTGTAAAATTGTATGTCTTCTGTTGTTTTTGTTTGAAAAAATTGTTTGCTTTGTTGTTTTTGCTTGTAAAATTTTTTGTTTTCGTTTTTTTTTGTTTGTAAAATTGTTTGTCTTCTTTTGTTTTTTTTTGTAAAATTGTTTGTTTCTGTTGTTTTTTTTGTAAAATTGATGTCTTCGTTGTTTTTTGTTTTAAAATTTTTTGGGTTTTTTCTGTTTTTTTTGTTTGTAAAATTGTTTTCTTCTGTTGTTTTTTTTTGTAAAATTGTTTGTTTCTGTTTTTTTTGTTTGAAAATTGTATGTCTTCTGTTTTTTTTGTTTGTAAAATTTTTTGTCTTCTTTGTTTTTTTTTTGAAAAATTGTTTGTCTTCTGTTGTTTTTTTTGTAAAATTGTTTGTCTTCTGTTGTTTTTGTTTGTAAAATTGTTTGTCTTCTATTGTTTTTGTTTGAAAAATTTTTTGTTTTCGTTGTTTTTGTTTGTAAAATTTTGTTTTTCTTTTGTTTTTGTTTGTAAAATTGTTTGTTTTCTATTGTTTTTGTTTGTAAAATTGTTTGTCTTCTTTTGTTTTTGTACGTAAAATTGTTGTTTCTGTTGTTTTTTTTTGAAAATTGTTTGTCTTCTTTGTTTTTTTTCAAAAATTTGTTTTCTTTGTTGTTTTTGTTTGTAAAATTGTTTGTTTCTATTGTTTTTGTTTGTAAAATTTTGTTTGTTTTATTTTTTTGTTTGAAAAAATTGTTTGTCTTTTTTTTTTTGTTTGTAAAATTGTTTTCCTTCTGTTGTTTTTGTTCGTAAAATTGTTTGTCTTCTGTTGTTTTTTTTGAAAAATTGTTTGCTTCTGTTGTTTTTTTTTTGTAAAATTGTTTGTCTTCTGTGTTTTTGTTCGAAAATTGTTTGTCTTCTGTTTTTTTTTGTTTGAAAAATTTTTGTTTTTGTTGTTTTTGTTTGTAAAAATTGTTTGTTTTCTTTGTTTTTGTTTGAAAAATTGTTGTCTTCT